>ML677333.1:87166179-87299544 GCA_007922305.1 Dermatemys mawii
GATAGATAGATAGATAGATAGATAGATAGATAGATAGATAGATAGATAGATTTTTCCGATATTTTACACGTAAATCCATTAATTGATTTAGCAATTCAAATTCATTTGTAAATGGGTCTTTTAAGAAATTTAGCATCTAGTATTAGACCTTTTTAGTTCTGAATGATAACCAACTAACACAAATGCTTCAAAATTTCTTTGTAGATTATGCTCACTCTAATCTTTTCTGTAGACTACAATTGAAGATTTTATTTTTTAGAATTAATAGTAATTTTTCCCTTTATTCCTCATAACTAAAAGTTTCCTCTTCATCAAAAAATGAGGAATAATATTCTCCTACAGAGAATTCCATGAAGCCCTGCCAATTTTCAAATGGCTATCATTTTCCATTGTTCTCAATGGGAGTGAACTCAAAGTGCCCTCAGAGAAGATGATGGCCCTTAAAAGCATACTGGGAAATGTTCCAGAAATCTGAGGAAGATGACAGACCACACCTGTGATGGTTTAGAACAGTGATACTTAGACCTCAGTGGTTCAGGAGCCAAATTAGCAATCAACATTACCCAAAAGAGCCACAGTAGCGTGAATTCATTGTTTTGTTTACTATATATATACGTGGTTATTCTGACCAAATATTATTATTTTATCAACTACAATTGGTTAATAACATAGTTAGATCATCCTGATTGGTTAATAACTTAGAGTGGTTAATAATTAAATCACCCAGTGTTTTAATATCGTGTGCTGCAAAGAGACACGTTAAAGAGCCACTTGCAGTTCCTGAACCTCAGTCTGAGTATCGCTGGTATAGCTTTTCTCTCCTCTGCTGATGAGGTGGAACCTGATTTATGGATGATTTGTGACAAAAGGAAGCAAGAGAGATGGCAGCTGGTGTGCTGGTGGGGCAGACATCCCATGCACAGGCAGAGCAATTGCAGCATAAACACTTCCTCCACGATAGCACCCACAAAACCTCAAACAGCAGATCTGATCCAGGTGACATATAATTTGGCTAATGTCTCCATTCTGTAGGCGGTCTGAGCCCCGCCCACTGCAAGGCGATTTCTTCTGATTTTGTGAAGCAAATTGATCAGAAATGAGGCAAGTTGCCTGCTTCCTTGGTGGCAAAGCAAGGTCTTGGGAAGATAAAGTCCTCACCTTCTCTGTTAGAGTATCACCCAGTGTGGTTACTGAAGTACAGGTAGGAACCTAATACTAATACTGGTAGGAACCTAATGATTTGAGATAAACTCAAACCAGCCCCTTGGGGCCAAAAACGTCTGCAATTTTGGATTAGCTAAAATCCAAACACAACAGTTGAAATCTGCCTCTAGGATGGGTCAAACCAGCCCTTAAGATTTTTACTTCCCAAGAATTTTGGGGCAGTTCTGCTCTGAATCCAAACATTTCCTGGTGTGTTTATTCCAGTAGCACTACAGCATTGTGTTAATGAGAGTCTGAAACTGACTAGAAACAAGTGTGAAACTGACTAGTCTGTTTTCAACCTCTCAGTCAAGAAAAATGCAAAATGTCAACCCATAGCATGACTAGTGAAAAGTAAGTTACAAATTTTTTAAAAAGTCTGAGTTTTAATTATCTAATATGTGTTAGTTACACAGGTACAGAAGTTGTTTTGTTTTATAAAAAACAGAAACATCTTTTTAACATTAGTAAGAGCTGCATGTTTGTGGTAGAGCTGAGCACAAAAACTGGAATCAAAATATATTTGCGATATTAGGGTCAACAAGAGATCTAAATGCAGATTAATATAGTCTCTAACATCTGAGTACATGGAGAATGCTGTTCTCTCTTCAAAGGCAACAGCTTTCCCTTTTACCCTGTCTGACTCTTAAAAAGGACAGTAGTCACACTGGGATATATTGCCTTGAAGCACAGATGAAATCACTTCATGACAAATATGTAATGTATTGCCATGTGTTATTATTCTGGTCTCAATGGCTAACTTCACTCTATATAAGCAAGATCCTAGCCAAATTGCTTAGTTACCAAGTATGTTTGAATTTGTATTTACAAACTAAACCTATCCCTTCCCTCTTTTAATTAAACATAAATTCTTTTAATTTATTGGACTAACGTATTTGCTGGCCAAGGGTTACACAAGGAAATCTCCCTTCCATTCAATCAGCAGACTTAGTGACTCCACTGTTTCCAACCACTGTTCACCATGACTCGGTGCACCCATAGGTCCTTAGAGAATTCTCCATCCCACCTCGGTTAGAATCAACTTCTACAGCTACATGACTCATTTCATAACAGCATGTAGTATTCCCATAAGAAAGCTGCTCATTCTTTGACAGCTGCATCTCCATGGCCACTAGAAAGTGCTGTGCCTCTTCTCCCTTCTTGTAAAATGGGGATACCAGTACATGAAGTTCCTTACCCCCAGGTATGTAATGAGGATAACTCTATTCATGTTTGTAAGGAGGTCAAATACTATAATGCAGAGAATAACAGCCTATAAATAAATAAAAGAAAAGGCTCCAAGAAGGACTTGGAGGGCTTCCTAGAAAAAGAAACAAGATATAGGACAAACAGATCCAGCACAACATAGATACTCATAGGACCTAAAGGTCTGAGAGGAAATTAAGCTTTTTGCAGATCTGATCTACCTCTGAACTGATTGGTACTTTCATTCTGCAAACTCAGAGCTCCCTGAAAGAAATGGCACAGATCAATCAAGAATGAGAGTAGAACTGACGGGTCCGTATTATGATATTTTATTTAGAAGCTCTGCTTCCTAAGTTGGTCATTTAGAGAACAACAGTGCACACTACTGGCAGCCCTCATCAACTGGGATTGTTACAGGTGAGGCTGGGCTTTTGAGGGATATCCCCAAATACTAATACTAGATTCAGCCCTTCTCAACATTTGACATGGGTGAGGTTTGTTTGCTTGTTTATTATAAGATCTTTGTGTATCTTTCCCCTGAAGGTTTTTCAAGGCTCACATTTGGGATAAGATGAAATGGATAAGTTTAACCTTGGTGTGACTCCACTGACTCAAATGCACTGTTATACCCACCCTCTTACCCAAGGACTGAATTTGGCCCATAGGCTTATCTTTTTCCACTATACAGCTTGCAAGACTGTGACATTGCTTTTAGCAACTCAGATTTTCTCACAAGTGTTTGGATGAAATTCTAGCCCCATTAAAGTCAATTGCAAAACTCCCATTGATTCCAATAGGGCCAGGATTTCACCCTATACCTTTACCCCGCTACTAACTTTGCAGAGTGCTGGTGGAAAATCTCTGAACATATTTAATCTTGCAATATAGTACTAATATATATTCGATCTAAAATTCCTTTCATCCCACATTGTCCTAAAGGTGCCTTCATCCACCCACCCCACACTGCTCTGCTACTGTGATTCGTTAGCAACAGAAGCACTGATGTAATGAACCAGCCATATCGCTTACTCTAAAAACAGTTCTCCATGGTTTGGAATTTGCCATTCTGTTACTATGAGCTGGTCATTATGTTTCTTAATTATTCATCCCATATTTCAAAGGGTGTTGTCCCCTATATGACCTGAAGTAAATTAAAAGATACCATATGTTAGATGATTTTATTAAAAAAACATACATCTGATGTAGATAAGGAGCCATGGAAATCATTGTGGGGACCTTTTCTTTTAAAGTCTCATCCTCGAGGTGTGTGTTGTAATATTGTTGCCTGATTATTGCCAGGCATTTTATTCTGCTGGGAACACTTTATAAGATGAACTGTGATCACATCAAATAAGGAGAAAAAAACAATAGCTTAACTTAAACATTATAAATTCTGTATCTGCCGTGATTTATACCAGGGTCAGCTTCTTTCTGTTTGTTTGAATACCCTGCAAATACAACCCAATTAGAGCCAGGGTCTGTGGTGCTCAGTTCCTGCACTGGATGTGGGAATATAGCAGGGGTGAAGGGAGATGACATTAAGCTACCTTTTCACTTCCTAAATTCTGGGTGATGCTGTAGGCCTGCCTGGCTCCTGGCAAAAAGCTGGCACAATCTCAGGGCTGTTTGCAAATTGTGCTGGCTTCTAATACCCACTCTGTGGACTGTTACACTGGCAGAGAACAGCCAAAGCACAGTCTGCTGCAGCCTTGTGCTCTCCCTCTCCTGAATATGATGCACCCCTGTTTTGGGACGGGAGGCAGAGAGGATGGTGCACAGCATAGAGAAGTGACATGTGCTCTGTGTGGGTAAGAAAACTCCCTTATAATGGGGAAAGTCTACAGGGGCCACATTTATGCTGCTGGAGTGACATGAAAGAACAGCAATGTATGACTGAATCCGGCCCAAACTGTCTGTCAGGAATACAACTGAAGCTATTTAATGGGCCCCGGGCAATTGTGAAAGCGGTTTTATGAGATCATATACAGTGCATCTATTTAGTGAGTGATCTGTTACTTTAATGGGATGTTCAGATGTGCTGAAGTGGTCCTGCTGCAAAACGTTTAGTTATAATTGCCCTGTTAATCCCAGTTACAATTACTTGTACTCTGGGGGCCAAGTTCTCATACCCTGAGGAACAGGGAGTGACACCTTACTCAATGAGTGGTGCCACTGGATTAAGTGACATCACTCACAAAGTGAAGTACTGCTTGGTAAGAGTAATGGTATCATGATATGGTCCATAATGCACAGCAGCTAGCAGAGTAGGATTCAGGTTCACAACACTTCATACCGTCTTCATTTGTTAAAAGACTTTTTTACATTGTTTTAATGTTCTAAAATCCTCACAGCCATTCTTGGCCAGTTGCCCAAGTCCCATTTTCATTTTTTTTGTGGTTGTTTTCTGCAACCGAATGGGATTTGCCAGAAAAGCATACTTGAACTCAGGAGTATTTTTCTCCCACCTGAAAAACACTGCTACAAGAACTAAGGAACAGAACTGCTTGTCTAGAACCCTCCAGCTACGGCAAAGAAAACTGATCTCCTCCTCACTACAGCTCCATTTCACATTAGCTTCCAACTCCACCCAAGCCAGCTGTGTTCACATTTTTCAGACCAAACACCAACCTTGTGACTTTGGTTTTGGCTGCAGCAGAAAGCAGTTTGCAGGAACAGCATGCCTGGAAGAATCAGCAGGAGAGGCTTGGGATTGGGAGAAAGTAGGTCGACCACATTTCAGGGACCATAAGGAAGGGATCAGGGAGGATTCAGTAGAGATTGGTGATGTCTGAAAATGGGTTGCAAAAGCAACATGAGCCCATTTCAAGCAGTGAGTAAAGGTCATCATGTGCCTGGTTTAAAACAGCACAGATAGTTCCTTGACCACAATAGTCAATAAAAATCACTCTGGGAATTTTTGTAAGGAAATGCTTTGAGTTTCAGCTTATCATGTGCAAAGGGAAGGAAACAGAAGAAATGGGTTTATGACTCCCTGTGTGTTATCGAAAGATCTTAGCAATATACACAGACCTCTACGTCAGCACTGTTCTGAGTGGTTCACCACTACAGACAAAATAGCAAAGACCAATAACCAAGCCTATATGGCTGGTGTCAGTGAAGAACTGGCTTCTTCCAAAATTTCTACAAAGGTTAAACGGGTAAAAAAAAATTCTATTATTCAGAACAAATCAAGGGCAGAAACAAAACATTTTTATTCTAGCTATTTCTAGGAAATATTCCAGCTAATACTCCTGCATCAGTGCAGGGGACTGGACTAGGTGACCTACTGAAGTCCCTTCTACTCCTGCCTTTCAATGACGCTATGATTTCCAGCACTATGTGGAAACACAGATGCTGGAGTAAGCACTGTCCATAGGAGAACTAGTGGATTTCCCATGCAAGTAGCAACGGCAGTCAGTACTGTGGGTTCTGATAAAGAAACCAGTACTAGGGAATCATCTTTTTCTGAGTGGTCCAGGCTGGTTTCCATCTGCATCAAGCTTGAACAAGCACAACTGACCAATGACAATGCAGAATTTTGAGGCACCAGCACAGGTTCTCTCTGGAGGCTCCCGTTAGCTTTTCCATTGAGACTCTGCCTCACAGTGAGCAGCACAAGGGATGAGCTTTTATTCTTCAGTTCAGAATTGTCCTTAGTCTAGCTCAATCACTTAGGCCTTCATAGAATCATAGAATATCAGGGTTGGAAGGGACCTCAGGAAGTCATCTAGTCCAACCCCCTGCTCAAAGCAGGACCAATCCCCAGGACCTCACCACGTGTTTTAGAAAATGGCTGAAAATACAGAAAAAGGCAAGAGGAAAACCTCTTTTGGCAAGTCTGTGGAGCCTGATCTAACGAGAGGTCCTAACTTTTTGTGTCACATCTTTCAACCATGGCACACAGCATGATCCATGCCTGCTTGTCTGCAACCTTAATAAAAGCCAGAGGGGAACAGATCTCTACAGCCAAACAGCCTCAGATTTTAGTAATGGTATAGATAGGGGTTGATTTAACGCAGGGCTTAGCAACCTTCGGCACGTGGCCCAACAGGATAATCCGCTGATGGGCTGAGAGATATTTTGTTTACATTGACCATCCACAGGCATGGCCCTCTGCAGCTCCCAGTAGCCCCGGTTCGCTGTTCCCGGCCAATGGAAGCTGTTGGAAGCAGCAGCCAGCATGTTTCTGCAGCCCTCCGCTTCTCCCAGCTCCCATTGGCCGGGAACTGCGAACAGAGGCCACTGGGAGCTGCAGAGGGCCATGCCTGCAGATGGTCAACATAAACAAAATGTCTCACGTCCTGCCAGCGGATTACTCTGATGGGCCATGTGCCAAAGGTTACCAACCTCTGATTTAACCATACAATACTGTCTCAGTAACATCTCATGGTATGATTTCACTGCACAGTTAACCTGGGTTCATAGCTGGGTTTTAGTTCAACCCCCACAGTCATCCACATAAAAAACCTTCCAAACGGAGTTCTGTAAGCCCAGGCTAGCTTACGCAGTTTGGGATATAGGTTAGAACCAAGGCTCTAATTCTGATTGGAACTCACCCACTTTGCAGTGAAGACACAGGATGAATCATTCAACTACTGATAGTCTTTCAATGCCCTTCCCACAATCCCTCTAAATGGCAGACAAGTTCTCCCACAATTGATTGGGAAAAGATCTTAGGGTGTCTGAATACAAAGAACCGGGGAATACACCTCTCCCCTCCCGACACATATGGGCAAGTGCAGGAACAGTAAGGCCCTGTAACACAGGACTTTGTGTGGGGATTCTCATGCCAGATTAACAGTTCAGTGACCTACTCTGACATTTTCCCTGGCAGTTGGGTTAAATTAAGGTATTGTCTAAAAGCTTGAAGGCATCAGGCCTCCATCCTGCAAGCCACAAAGAAGACCATTTATAGGTACACAGACACTATATGTCTTTCAAATGCAGTTTGAAGGCCCTCATTAGGACTAATGCTCCTATGAGGCAGACTTGAGGGTGTTAGATGCAACTCTATCTCAGAAATGTTATGATGGTATACGTAGTGTGAGATAGCTATACCAGCAAATCCTCTGAGGGAAAATGCAGCCTAGCCAGGCAACAATTTTGTTTTGCCAGTATAGCTTATATTGGTTCTCTGAGCAAAATAAACTATTCTAGCAAAAGTGTTCTATGCCAGTATAAGTGTGTCTACACTAGGGCTTTTGTCAGTACAGAAATGTCACAAGCAATCATGGCTCACCCAGCATTATTGTACTGGAAAACATTTCTAGTGTAGATTTGGCCTAAGAGTTGGATTTTTCAAAAACACTCAGCAGCGGCCTAACTCTGCTCCCACAGAAGTCAATTCATATGGATGTCATTGGCAGAAGAGTTAGACCAGGGTTGAGTGTACTTGAAAACCCCACCCTTAAAATCCCCCATTCTGTTGGTTTCCAACTTCAGGACCATGGACAGACATCATGGCCATGGGTCTGAGGCAGAGCTCCCCACCTAACAAGGAAAGATTGCCTCATCAGTTGGGCATGCTCTGCCTGGCCCAGACCATAAGGAAAAGCAACCTAACAAGCCCAGCTCCGCATCATGGGAAACCTGGTGTGTGAGCAGGATGGGTGAGGGCAGTGTCAGTGACTGGCTGAAAGGAAGTCAAAGTATCTATACCTCATTTCAAGTTTAGCAATAATCATAGTTACAATATCAGCCAACATCATAGAGGCCAAAACTGTTGGTTTCAAGGGCCTGTAAGAAAGGTTGCTTTATATCAATAGAAGGTTGAAAGCGGTTTGGCATCATGAATATATTAAGGGAGAAAGCTTGGATAGTTACAGGTTGGTGCTGAGACTCCTGTTGACTGGGAAGACCATGAGTGGTGGAAGGAAAAAGAGATGAGACTATCAAGATGGGTACCAGCTTTCAACCTTTCTGATTATGATTAAGCCTTCATATCCTTTTCCTTGTATCTGAGCACAGTAGATTCCCCCAAGCTCTTTCCATAGCAGCTCTGCTTCTGTAGCTGCTGCTTTTATTATTTCTGTAGTGCCATAGGCGTGCGTGTCAATTTACTTACAAATAAAATAGACAAGTCCCTGTCCCGAGGCACTTAAATTCTAAATTACACATGTCAGGGTAACGACAAACAAGAGATGGAGGAGCCCCAAGAAGGACCCATATGGAAAACTAAAATTGAATACCCAGCCAAGCACATTGTCCAGGTCAGCCACTAGAAGGAACGCTGCAGTGGGAGTTCATTCAACTCCCTGGGGGCACCTTACTCAAAGGTGAATAAATATTCTGTCAAACTATATCTTGAAATGTACTAGTCACAATTCAGTCTATGCTTTGCAGTGGTAGTCACTTTGGATAAGACTGTAAATTCTGGGCAGAGATTATCTGTTAGGAAGGGTATATGTCTCCGATGATGTTGGAGATGTGATTTCCAGCTCAGGTAGATATACGTGTACTAGCTGTGATTGAACTGGAACACTAAAAATAACACTGTGGCTGTGTGAGCAGCAGGACAGGTTAGCCGCCTCAAGTACAAAACCCTAGGCAGGTACTCAGAGCAGCTAACCAATCCTGCCACTGCAACTATACTTCTGTTTTTAATGTTCTAGCTTAATCAGAGCTAGAGCCAGTATTTCTCCTCAAGCTGGAAATTACACCTCCAGCATAGGCATACAACATGTGTCCTGATACTCATAGACTATGTTCTCACTTATTTTTCTATTTAGCCACTTTAATAACCCTGCATGACCTTTATAGGTTCAGGTTGGGTTTAGGTTTTTTTTCAGATTTTGCAAATAATGAACATTGCACTTTATTCATTATAAGCTACTTCCATTTTGTGTGTGTATTTATATAGGCTTTGTTATGTTACCTACTTATATTTTATATACGAATAATGAAAATGAAGTTAAAAACGACATACTTTATGTGTTTGCACAGCGTCTAGACACAGGGGACACCAGTCTCAACTAGGACCTCTAGGGGCAGCAAGACAAATAAGCAGAGAAATATAGGGCTGGTAGGGACTTTGAGAAGTCATTTAGTCTGGATCCCTGTGCTGAGGAAGGACCAAGAAAACCTAGACCAACCCTGACAGGTTTGTCCTACCTGTTCTTAAAAACCTTCAGTGATGAGGATTCCACAACCTCCTTGGAAGCTTATTCCAGTGCTTAACTACCCTTATAGCAGAAAGCTCTTCCTCAGATCTAACATAAATCCCCCTTGCTGCAAAATAAGGAATTACTTCTTGTCTTAATCTTGGAAGGCATAGACATAAACATATTATTGTTTATTAATAATAAACAATATGTTGTTATGGAAATAGTCTAGGAACATGATTCAGACAGAAGATCATTAAGGTGGCAAAAGGCAGCATGCAGAAAGAAAGTATTTACACAAAACATATTTCTCAGCAGATTTCCCACATAGTCAGAAAAATTGAATTTATGATACCTGCAGAATGGACCACAAATAAGCCCACTTATGAAGGTCAAGTTGAATTTAGTCTCAAACTGGAAACTAACAGCTTGAGTCTCTTGTCTTCCTAGCCTATCTGACCTGGGTTGGGAAATTCTGTATCTCAGATGCATTTAATTTGCACTCTCTGTGCCGTTCAACTGACTGGGCAAGTTATTTATTGTTAGTACTAAATGACTCTTTTCTTATAGAAATTACATTAAATCTCAGTTCTCTCTAAACTGTGTGAGTATAGTCAAACTTACTCACACAAACTTACTCACACAAAACTTACACAAATAGTAAACTGTGTGAGTATAGTCAAAACTTACTTTCCAACAGCAAACTTTTAGCCTAGAGGGACTGGATGGTTTCAGAGCCATTTGCTACTAGGTGTGAGGCCAGGCCCCACTGTTAATGAAAATGTGAGGGCTTCCTGGTGGCCTGTAGAAAAATGAGTTGGGTGGTTCCAGTCCTGTTCCTGGTACATCACTGGTTAAACACTTGTTGGAAGTCTGCAGTGAGTAAGGAAAGGACCGAGCGGGCATGGAAATTGAATTACTCTCTCCCTGTTAGAGGTTAGACCCTTCTAGTCAGGTTTCAAGTATGTTCAAGACAAGTTTTGTGAGGTAGCTCATGCTGCCAGTCCATATGCTGTACATATCTGTTTGGTGCACAAAGGAGTTTCATTTCTAGGGTTCTGAACACTTCACTAAATTCATTAGAAAAAGATTTGAATGTAGTTTATTCCCCTCTGTAGCTCTTTTCCCATCTTAAAGAAAAAAACATTTGGAAATTCTTATGGCTCCACCTAGTTTTTTTCTGTATGCCTGAGCTGGTGTGGTGGAAGATATCAAATGAATAGAACCATTGCATTCCTTTCACTAGCTGTGTAACATTTTCAAATCAAACCTTTGCTGGGATTCTGTATATGTTGCCTGCATGCTATCATACTCATCCATCACTAACATTTTAGAATTCCATAGTATTGCCACCATTCTTGTTGGCATTCAGCTGACCTTGTGAATGTTCTGAAGGGCCCATTACAAGGTACAGAACATCAGTTAATGCACAAAGATAATTCCATGTGAGTATTTCATATGGTCCTGAGATCATTACTTATTAAAGCATTGACAATGTGGTTGACCTAGTACAAAATACAGAGCAAGAGGCTCTCTCTTCCCTTAGGAACTTACAGTATAAATCAACAGACAAGGCAATTCCAGTGCAAAACCCCGTATGGGGCTAGAGGTAGAACTGTCATAGTTTACAGTATTGCAAATATTAAAGAATGTGTTTCTTAATGGGAGCTGGTATGTCAGCACTTCTGCAAAGCTCAGCATTAACCAGACTAAGCAGCATGTTTTGGGGAGGGATTTGAATCCCAGCTTGCGAGCCAGGGACAAGAGAAAGTTACAGGAGTGATGTGATGATTTGTGGTATGACTCCTGGTCTAGCATCTTAGGAGAGGGGCGAGGGCTACCTTACCTTACACCACTAACTGTAAAAAAGAGTGAAAGTTAGATTCTTTGTTCTGAAAAAGAAATGAAGGTGTGTGTAGATAGACAGACAGACACAGAAAACTGTGTGAAAAAAATAAAGATTTGATTATATCAATTCCATTTTTAAAATGACAAACTTAATGTGTATGGGAAAGAAAGTGAAAGTCTCTCACTGACTACAGGTTGGGAAGAGGAGTTGTGGAGGGAAGAAGATTGAAATTAGGGAAAGAAAAAAAAAGAAAAAACGCATTTTGTCCAAATTTTAACAAAAAGGACAGTCACCGGAGCCAACGGCAGTAATCTATAGATCCCCAGGAGAGGAGTTGCTTTTTCCACTGCTGCGGGACCACATCCAGATATATACAATGCATTAGATCCCCTGTGGTGCTGTAAGAGACTCTTTATCAGTCAGGGGGGTTAACTCAAGCACTGCAATTGCGTGAAGAGTGTAAACTCCAGATGCCTCTGGTGTGAAGAGAGACTAAATGGCACTTTGGGTCTAAGCATGGAGTACAAGCCAGAAAAGGGACATGTGCCCTCTAAATAAAGGAGGGCATATGGGAGCCATTAAGAACGTATGCTGATCCTGCATCTTAGTGTGTTTTTCAGAGCAAAGATTCAAATTTTCATTCCTTTTTACGGTTTTCCATTAGCCTTGCCTTAATCTGCCCTCCCTCTCCCCTCAAAAAAGCAATATTCAAAGGTTAATAGACCCTCTTCAGAATGACTCTATTGTTCCCTCTCTTTAAAATCCAGGAAAATCTGACACTCACCACAATGACTTATTTGAAAAACCATTCCACTCACCTACATTTATGACTAATACTGTAACAGACTGTAAGATCATCAATGCGAGATATACGAAGCCAAATTCTTCTCTGCCTTACACTTTGGCATTTCACCTCCCTTTACAGCCCTTTCACTCCCACCCACTGGATTCCATCTAATACTATTAAAGGACAAAAAGGAAAAGGACAAAATATTACCCAAGTCACCTCCCTTCTGTTCCCCTGGAGCGGGCAGTAGTCAATGGGAATTATTGGCATATGCTCAAGGTACAGTGAGCATGTTAGGTGTTAGATGTACTTACACTGCATGGTGGAGGCAGTAGTTAGTTCTGCTTGGTGAAGGTGTGTTTATGACATGAAGGCATGTGGATTACTTTGCCGTGTGTGACAGAACTGCAATTGTGATATGAGGAGATCTATATTTTGCATCCTCTGACGGCTGTGAGCAAAGGGAAGAGCTGCATGTGTATCTCAGCACCCAGTATGCATCTTTTCAATGCATATGTGTGTATATTATATAATTAGCAGGGCATTGGATGTTATTGCAAAGGGCACTGTCAGTAGCAAGCTGGGATATGAGAGTAGTCTAAGCACTTACTATCTGCATTCACTCCAGGTAAAGTGAATGAGGTCTGTGTTAGGTGTAGCTGTACTGAATGGTGGAGGCATTACAGTAGAACCTCAGAGCTGTGGACACCAGAGTTATGAACAGACTGGTCAACTACACACCCCATTTGGAACCAGAAGTACACAATCAGGAAGAAACACAGACAAAAAAGCAAATACAGTACAATGTTTGTAAATGTAAACTATTTTAAAAAAAAGGAATGTAGCTTTTTTCTTCAGCACCGTAAGGTTTCAAAACTATATTAATCAATGTTCAGTTGTAAGCTTTTGAAAGAACTGTAACCTTTTATTCATAGTTACAAACAATCTCCATTTCCGAGGTGTTTATAACTCTGCTTGGTAGAGGTATGTTTACGAGATCTGTGGATTACCCTGGAATGTGTGACAGAGCTGTGACTGTGATCGGAAATCTATCTTTTCCACTTTCTTGTGTGTGAGAAAGGGAAGAGGTGCATCATTTTTATGCAGAATAGTGTAGGTTATGTCAATAGCAGGATATCATCATCGGTGAGGTGGAATAGGAAAGGATTCTAATGCTTTAATGATGGTTGAGTGACTGTGGAGGTTGAGACAGTATTCTGTAAGTGTAGGGAAGTTATCAAAGGCTCTGAAGTGGTTCTTACACTGGAGAGTTGGTTAAGTGTGGGTGGGTATACCAGGCTCTGGAACCACTAAAGCTCTTAGTGCCAAAGTCCAGTGTGAGATTTGCTATGTGTATATTGAGGCATAGCTCAAAGAGGTTATCCAAATTTGAGGTTATTTGACTGAATAGTTCCCAAGTTACGGATCTCGCCTAAACACTCTTTTCCTTCTTCTGCCTTGTACAGGATAAAGGAAAGGTGGAATGAACTTTCCTTTTGTGTGGGGGGGGAGCTTTAATAGTGTTACAGGGAATATTGTGGGTGCAGGTGAATAGATTGTGAAAGGAGGTGAAGAGCTTGTACTTTTCAGCACCTGTGAGACTGGCAGAATAATGGGGAGTATTGAGGCGCTGCTGAAAGACAGTAGGTTTAAGGTTTCATGGGCACATTTAGCTGTGCATTTCTTGGCTTTCAGAAATGTGAGTTTTGCTCAACTCAGCTTTCTGCCACCACACAACCTTCACTTTGTGTTAATGTAGTTTTCTGCCATTAAATGTCCTAGCTTTTTTAAAAATAGGAAAACATATATTGTTGGTAGGAATCAGTCGTTTAGGCGGTCATACATAGCATGTCCCCCAATTTGCATACCAGCCAGGCTCTCCCCGTGCTCTCCCCAAACACATACATCAGCTGGGCCCCACCAGCACTGCTTCAGCACATCTCACAACAGCCATTCCTCTGAGCCATTCACTGTGTTCCTACCACCAGCATGCCGCCTCCCACACCACCACAAGCAGGAACAGCATTTTGCTGAAGTCTTCACTCTCCCATATACCACCACCCAGAATCAACTTACCATCAGAGCTTGGAGCGAAGGAAGACTATGTTACAATGGAACAGTGTTCCCGCATGTTTTGGAATGGTTGGTGGGAGGAATTTTTGACAGAGCCAGTGACAGACATACTGACAGTTTTATATTTGAGAGCAAGATCCTCTGATCCATGTTCAACAGATGTGCCTCATCTCTGAGAAACAGTTAGTACTAGAGTGGATGGGTTGATGGGTTCTGTAATGTTTCTATGCCATACAGCACATATTTTCTGGCCCGTCACAAACCCTCCATTTTCCCAATTCATGTTCTTCCAACACTTATTAATCGTTTTCATATTGTCGCTGTAACATTTATTCAGATGCTCATCCAAATCACAGCTCTTGGACACATATCTCTGATGTGGTCCAAATCTGCTCTCATACATTGTATGAGATACACACCAGCACTAAGGCCCAGCTCATTTCCACCCAAGTGAATCATCACCATGTCTGGTAGACCACAACTTCTTAAGTCACTAGTTAGACACTGTAGAGTAGATAAAACACGATGCCAGTGCAGACCACCTCTCTCCACCCAGGTCAGCCTGTCATCAGCAATCCCCATTTGAACCTTGTGAATCCTGAATCCACACACTGGCAGCACTGTATTTCTTTTCTCTCAGTGGCCAAGGTACCTGCGCTATCTGTTCCAGACCTCCAGGCTGTGTGTCTTTGGAAACACTAAACTAATTTGCCATGAGATCAGGAAGTAATCACACCACCTGTCCTCTTCCTGGCACATCCCCTAACAGCTGTAGGCTTGACTGGAAACAGGTTAAGAAGTGTTCCTGACTTTAGCACTCAGATGCTCAACTCCCAATGGGGTCCAAACCCTAAATAAATCCATTTAGCCCTGTATAAAGCTTATACAGTTATCTATCTATCTCTAGCTCTAATACAGAAATAAAACTGAATATAGATAAAATCCTCACCCTCAGATGTTTCAGTGAGCTTCCTTTTACAGACTAGACTCCTCCCTAGTTTGGGTCCAGCTATCACTCACGCCCCCCGCACTTACTGTCCTTTGTTCCAGTTTCTTTCAGGTATCCTTGGGGTGGAGAGGTTCTCCCTTGAGCCAGCTGAAGACAAAATGGAGGGGTCTCCCAGGGATTTAAATAGACTTTCTCTTGTGGGTGGACACCCCTCCATTCCACTGTGTAGAATCCAGTCACAAAATGGAGATTTGGAATCACATGGACAAGTCACATGTCCATGCATGACTCAGGACTTGCAGGGAGCAGCCATTGTCCACATGCTACCTTGAACATCCTCAGGTAGACTTATGTGGATTGGAGCCTCCCAAACTTTTTTGTCTGTTAAGTGCTTCTTGATTGGGCACTTAACTTGCACATTCCTTTCCCAGGAAACTGACCAAATGTTTTTACTAAGGCTACTTAGAAATCAAGTATACAGCCAATATTCATGACTTCGAACACAAAAATGACACATGCACATACACATAAGAGGACTAGATCCACTGGAGATCATAACCTTTACACAGGTAGTATAAAACATATTCCAGTTATATCATATATACATTTATAAGCATCTCCCAATAAAACCCTATGGGGTGCCCCATCACACACGTCTCATTTCCTTGTGAGTTCCTATGACATGCCGCCTCAGATGATATTTTGTTAAGGATGGAAATAAGGTAAGACATAAGCTATGCAAAAAGATGGCCACACTAAGCTGGACAGGAACTTCTAATGTAGCACCCAAAAGAAGTTGTGGGAAAGGCAGGCCAAGGTGGAACTTAAGCCACTGAAGCTGGAATTCTCATTATTTTTACTGGATCGTTTTCAAGGAAATCTGGGTTAGGTGGAACTGTTCTCAGCTGGCTGGATTGCAGGGTGTCTGGTTAGGAGGCACAGGGACTCCAAGATGAATCATCTGTCTGTGTACTGTTTTTGTCTTCAAGGGCTCAGCGTGAGGCTGATATGGTTTGGCTGCAGTAGCCTCTGTGCATTCTGGGAAATTACTGATTATTATCAGAAAAAGATGATAGTAAAAGGAAATCAAAGCTAGTTCAGAATGTGGTTGCTTATTATGAAGTGGTGAGTCACCTACAGCATATCGCACAGGTGCTCTGTGCCCTGCATGGGCTGCCCATACGTTTCTGAATGGAACTCAAGGTGTTGAATTTAACCTAAAAAGCCCTAAGTGGTTTGAGACTTGGTTACTATAGAGACCACATGTTCTTCCTGTGCAGCACTGGATCATTGGACTGGAAGCTGGAGTCTTGTTGGTTTAAATGGGATGGGGGAGGGGACATACTCTCCGTGCAGGTCCCTTGACTTTTGATCTTACAGCAGTAATGAAATATTGTTGTCCTTATTGTACGATTATTGGGCAGCAGAACTGTGCTTTGCAGGCCCCGATTGAGGGGATCATCTTAAACTGAATTTCACTTGCTAGGCAGGGTCTAGGGATGCCAAATCCTAGTGAAGATGGAAGTGGGTGAGGACAGGTGTTCCCACCTGATGGCATATGGACTCTGCCCAAAGAGTCCTAGACACCATTTGACCTGCTCCCTCCAGCCTTTAATGACAGAGCTGAATGGATTCAACTGAGAGTCCTTGTTTCCGATTGGTGATTCCTAGAGCCGACATCACTGCTGCGCACGTCTAGGAGCTAAGATTTCGACCTCGTGCGGGGACAGTGAAAGCCAACACAGAGCCTTCACTGGCTGTGAGGTTCCCCACTCTCTGCTGAAATCACTGAGACTGCGGTTAAGTGGCAGACCGTCAGAACGCAACGTTGCGGGAGCAGCAATAGCTGTGGCTAGTGGCAGCAGAGAAGCAGCAACAACAGTGGGCAGCAGCAGCAGAGAAACAGCAGCAGCTGGGAGCCAGTTGCAGAGGCAGCAGAAGAAGCATTGCTTGATGCCCCCTGCTCCCTCAGCGTAGGAGGTGCACTCTGTGAACACACCTCTGAACTCTGAGTCTTCGCTAACCAAGGACAACCAACTGTGAGGGGGGTGCAGCAGACGGAGAGGGGAGAGAAGAGTTGAAGGGAAATTTGTTGGATTTTCATGCTACGAAGTGGGAAACTGAGGCAAAGGACACTACCTGCACTGTGGGGCAGGGGTCGCTTATGGTCACTTGCTTGTCAGTATGAAAGTAATATTTTCCCAAACTACTGCTTTGTTCCCTTTCACTTTTAATAAAAGCTCTCATTTTTATGAGTGTAAAATATAATAAAATCAATATACTGCATGGAACAAGCCTGCACTGGCAGGGGATGGACAAATTAACATCATAGAGCTTTTCCATCACTAATGCCATTGAAATCTGTAAAGCAGTCACCAGATGTTCACCAATCTGTAGGCAGCATGGAGCATTCATATAACTGTAGCAGCCTCTAGCAATGTGTTAAAATGACACAGTGCTGTGGATATCCACAGGGCTTTACAGCAGCAAAATACACATAAAACCAGTTCCCCGATTTGAAGGGTTTATAGCCAAACACTTGTTAAAATCGATCATGAGCTTTTCACTGCTTATCAAAGGTGCAATTTGCCCCTGTGCAGAGGGCCAGCAGAAGGCCGTATTTTAATCTCTGCTAATTCCTATTTCAAAGATTTAAGCAGTGCCTAAATCTTGAGGTCAGGGGTCTCTGCACAGGAGTGAATTTTACCCTGAAAAAGCAATGTGATAAAGCACTCAAAATATTCCAGTGGCAAAATAAACCTCAATAACAGTAAAAGGAGGGACAAAGGCAACTAAAAATGATTCACAGAGAAAAACATTAAAAATCCATTGAATTACATGTAAAATGTCCCTTAGAAATCATTTATTGGACATCTCAGCTGCCCCTACCATCCTCCTTCAGCATCAGCTGAAGCAAAGCAAAGTCAGGTGAACTTCTGTTCACTTCAGTGGGCTTTGGATAGGATCCATAACATAGCCAAACTAAAAATGAGTTGCACCATAGTCAGCCATCCCCAGATACTGCCTGTATGAATTAAAAGGAGACCCATTTTATATATGTTGTGTCTCCTTTACCAACACCACCTCCCCTTAAAGACTGTGAGGTGTTCAGACAGACACTATGGTAATGAGGGCTATGGAAGTATGATGATTATACAGATAGTGTAACTGTTGCCTGAATCTTTAAGGTATATTTGTTCTTTCCCTGTCTACATTACCTGAGAAAGGAATAGTGGAGGTTAGTGTAAACAGACCTCTGAGAGTAGGGTTATTGTGTTATAATTTTAGATATGTCAGAGGGTCACCCTGTCCCAAAACAACCAAGCAAGATTTAGTAATAGTCATCACAGTGGCAGTACAATTTTCCTAGCAGGTTATTTACCTAGCCATTGATGGACCTATCCTCCATGAATTTATTTAGTTCTTGAACCATTACAGTCTTGATCTTCACAACATCTTCTGGCAAAGAGTTCCACGGATTGACTGTGCATTGCGTGAAAAAATACTTCCTTTTGTTTGTTTTAAACCTGCTGCTTATTAATTTCATTTGGTGACCCCTAGTTCCTGTGTCATGAGAAGAGTAAATAACACTTCCTTATTTACTTTCTCCATACCAGTCATGATTTTATAGACCTCAATCATATCTCCTTTTAGTCATCTCTTTTTCAAACTGAAAAGTCCCAGTCTCATTAATCTCTCCACTAATCAGCCATTTCATACCTCTAATCATTTTTGTTTCCCTTTTCTGAATCTTTTCCAATTACAAAATATATTTTTGAGATGGGATGACCACATCTCCATGTAGTATTCAAGATGTGGGCGCACCACGGATTTAAATAGAGGCAATATGATATTTTCTGTCTTATTATCTATCCTTTTCTTAATGATGCCCAACTTCCTGTCCACTTTTCTGACTGCCGCTGCACACTGAGTGGATGTTTTCAGAGAACAATCCACAACTACTCCAAAATCTCTTTCTTGAATGGTAACAGCTAATTTAGACCCCATCATTTTATATGTATAGTTGGGATTATGTTTTCCAGTGTGCATTACTTTCATTTATCAGCATTAAATTTCATCTGCCATTTTGTTGCCCAGTCCCTCAGTTTTGAGAGATCCTTTTGTAGTTTTTGACAGTCTGCCTGGGATTTAATTATCTTGAGTAGTTTTGTATCATTTGCAAATTTTGCAATCTCACTGTTTACCCCTTTTTCCAGATCATTTATGAATATGTTGAATAGGACTCGTCCCAGTACAAACAACTCGGGGACACCACTGTTTACCTCTCTCCATTCTGAAAATTGACCGTTTCTTCCTACCTTTTGTTTTCTATCTTTTAACCAATTACCAGTGCCTGAGAGGACCTTCCCTCTTATCCCATGACAGCTTACTTTGCTTAAGAGCCTTTAGTGAGGGACCTTCTCAAAGTTGTTCTGAAAATCTTATACACTATATCCAGTGGATCCCCCTTGTTCACATGCTTGTTGACCCCCTCAAAGAAATCTAGTAGATGGTGAGGCAAGATTTCCTTTTACAAAAACTTGCTCAACCTCAGTCTCTCCACTTACTCTTGGTTTCCTTCAGTCCCTGTTTCCCTCCATCCCTCTAGCTGCCCTTTCTAACTCTCTCTGCCCTCTCGGTCTATCTTCTGCCCTAACCCTCTTCCTCTCCAGCCCTTCCGCTGCCTCTTTGTTTGCTTGCACACTTTCTCTTTCTCTCTGCCTCCCCCTTTTAGGCACCCCACTGCTTGCTTCAACCCTCCACTGTTCCATTCTTTTTCTCCAGAAGTCAGTTCCCTTCCTCTAAAGGAAAGGGTCATCTCCCCAATTTCTCAGAAAGAGTGCTACCTCTTCCCCATAGAAAAATGGCAGCACAAACCCTCCTTCACCCAACCACCACCACCCATACAGGCTTGAGTTCCTTTACCATATTTACATTAGGGAAGTTGTAAATAAACACATTTTATAGGCAATTTCTCCCATATTAATGGGTACAAAATTCCTGAACTCGTGTGTGACTTTGGCTCTTAATGTGTGATATGGCTGATCAAAATGACAATAACAAGTCATTTCTATGCTGATCATCATCATATGTGCACTATCCCAGGGTCAGAGGTGGGGAGGTGGGGGACTTAACAAGTCTCAATATCCCTTTCAGCTGCAGATCAACTTTTCAGCTAGAAAAGTATACTGGACCAACATTTCATCACATCTACTCCATTTCGATAGAGTGCCCTGTGCAATTATTCTTCATATTACTACAAGTTATAACATTTTCTCTGATCCCAAGTCATGCAAACCAGATGCTTCATAGCATATTATAGGGGACAAAAAATACTCCTACATATGATATGCTTAAAAGGGGAATGAACTTGGTGGTTTTTATGGACACTTAAATTTTCTTAGACCTTTTCTGTAAGATTTCCCCAATATTTGTCATCTCTTCCTTGCCACCAGTTAAGATCATATACTAATGATCCCTCATCACCGAGAAAGTGGTCTAAGACATGACTGACAGCTCCAAGTGACCCTGCTGGTCTTTCATCCAGCTTGTCACTGTATACTGCTGCTTGGTGTGATTACTTCAGCCCTGCCCTATGGTCTTAGCAGATGGTCACTAGTTACAGCCTATCAAGCTAACTAGGTTCTTATACTGCACCCTTCACCATAGCTTCTGAGCACAGAGAACAGGACGCTCCTATATACTATGGAAGGAATGTCCTAGTATTTTGTAATTTTTGATAGGAACTTAACGTGTTCCCTTTTTCCACCTTCGTCAACAATCAGTACCAGTTCAATCTATAGGAAGCTCAAGTGAAGAGAAAGTATACCTAATTATGCATGTTACCAATTGTTCAGCAAAAAGAAAGTTGCTGTGGTCAGAGAAATGTGGGCATGTAATACGGAGAGAGCCCCAGCCTCACTTTTCATATGATTTACAAAACTGCAATATGTTTCTACATGTACAAATGTGTCACTGAGCTGCCTGGGCGTTCATCTCACTTACTCCTTTGTGATTGTTTTGCAGGCTACAGACAAGTTGATCATGAGTCCACCAGTTTCTGAGTCCTCTTGTGACACTAAGAATACTGGCTTCTCACATGCATTATTTCAGTCTTCCACGCTTGAGGTTATGCATTATAATCGTCGTAAGTATGCAGCCTTCTGTTCTGCCATCTAGTATGTTATGAACCATCCCAGTTTACATCATGCCTTTTCTTTTCTGATTGCATCTTGAACAGCAGCTATTAGTAAGCTAATGGCTGGCTAATGTATTGTCCCTTTCATAAAAATATTCAGATTTAGCCCAATTATTTCATCTGCTGTCTTCAGTTCATATTTTTACATGATTCCATTCTCCTCCTCCACAGGGATATTGTGAAATTAAAAGCCTTTTAGTGGTTGGTTTGGTTGGTTGGTTGTTTTTTAATTTCTGGGTGTGTCTATTTCACAATTCTCAAAGCATTTCAATGAATCTTTCTTCATCACTACTAGCTACATTAACATTCATCAGTCACTGGTAGTCTTTTGTGGTTTGGGAGTGATTTGGATTTTCTTTTCTAGGTATCGTCAACCACTTTTACTATTGGGGAGCCAATGGGTGACCTGACATGCAAATATATCATCTTCGTTGTTATTTTATCCCTTACTCCACCCGTTTGTTTAGCTATTGCCACATCTTGTCATAATCCTAGATTGTGAGCTCATGGGGCAAGGTTTGGTCTTTATTTTACTTGTTTGTATAGTGCCCAGTGTGCTGTTGGCTATGAAAAGTCACTAGGAGACATGCAGCAGGGGAATACAAGCCTGTGGAAACAGGAAATAAAGTCAGTCTTGTGTTCACTTCCACTCACTGGCAGATTTAACAGTCAGCAAGGTACATAAATGCTGACTAGGCCCCACCTGATCCGTGGGCCCCTATTTCCCACTCCCATCTGCTCAAAGATGAGCCCTGGTGTAGGATTTTATTGTCAGCCCCCACCTGCCCCACATTCAAATAAACTCTCATTTCCCCCACACTTGTCCCTACTCTCTGACCCCGCTCTGCTCCCCCTGTTGTCCCACTCTCCACCCAGCTCCAAGCCATGCCACCTGCTCTCCCTGAACTAGGCCATGCACCGGTGTTGCTGCTTCTAGCGCCATTACTGCGGCTCCTGCCAAATCCAGAACTGCTGTCATGAACCACCACTGTTGCTACCACCAGAGCTAGAGCCAGAGACCTCAAGGAAGAGCAGCGGGCTGGTTCCTGCTGCCCGCATTTGAATTTGCCCAGGAAGTGGGAGGGGAAGAGGGGCCTCTGACCAAAGTGGAGGATCTGCCATCGGTGGTCCCACTAATCAGAATTCATGGCAGAGCCATCATTTTAGAGCTCTCCCACCCCCCTGGCAGGCATATTTGAATGTGGGCAGTGGGGACCAGTACATTGTTCTTCCTAGAATCTCCAGCAGGCTGCAAACAATGGGGCACAGCTAAGCAGCCCTGAGCCTGCAGGGGCCCTCTAAGTGCATGGGCCCCTCAGCAGCTGCTCCCAGAGATGTTACTCATCTGGTTTTGAACCATATGGTCGTCTTTTTGGATGGCTTGTCCCATCCGTCTCTCCGGTACTGAGCAAAACCAGACATGGGTTTGTCTGGTGTCAGATGGGGAATACCATTTTGGACAACATGCTTCTCCACCCCGACCAGTGTGACCTCACATGGACTGTGCGTAGTCATACTGGTGGGGGCAGGATGGCATGCTCTTCAAAACGGCACCCGCTGTGCCTTTACCCTTTACAGAGCCGCAGTTATTATTTAACCATTTGCTCTCTCCCATATAAAGTCATGAGATTACTGGCTGGCTTTTTCTCCTTCAGCAGAGAACAATTACATAGTTATAGGATCCACTGAATTGTAAATATGCCACAAATGCTCTTCACCATTACCACAGCATGCTCCTGAAAAGACATTTGTCCAGAGAGTTATCTCTAACTGAACAAACAGAAATGTCTATAAAGGTTTTGTCTTTGCCACCTGGGGAAGGCGGCTTCCTCAGATGCTTCAAGTGACTGGGCGGCCATGCATTCTGGTCTGCCATGTCTTCAAAAGAGGCTGATGATAAATGTTAAGAGCTCTCTGCAAAGGACAAGAGCCCTGGCTGAGCCAAGCCCGGCTTGCTATTTCAGCTGACTGTAACTGAGCACAATCCTGCCAGAGATAAAAGTGGAAAAACATCTTAGAAAGAATGACTTCTTGTTCAAAGATCTCAGTCCTATTGTTCCCATTTAATGTGTTATCTTTGAGTCATACTAATGTGGCCGTTGCCTAATTCTGCAAGCCACTGTCAGGCCGGCTTGGTGGGAGATCACAGAAAGCTAACTCTTTGAACTTAGACTCTAAGCAGAGACTGCTAAACTTTTTTTTCTGAATCCCATTTTTCTGAATCAGTACTATGACCTCAATTTTTCTTTTTTAAAAATATCCACCTCCTGTAGCTAATCCAAGCGAGGTAGAGTGTTTTTTTTCATACAGAGAGCCCTTTCAGAGCCAGAGGAGGGTTTGTTGTTGGTAACAATAAAACATACCAAATATGTATTTTATTTATGGTTAATTCAGTATCATGTGGTCCTACCTTATGGTGCATTTCATCTGTGACTTTTAGGCCCCATGTGGGACTTGGAGTTCCAAATCTTAAATCAAGACTCCTTTTAAATCTGATAATGGGAACAAAATGTCCTCAAGAAAATCTCATCAATGAGATATTTGCAGATACCATGTTGAGGAACTAAGTTGTTATGGCAATCATTTCAGTATAAATGCCTAAAGAGATAGTGAGATGGAGAGATAGTAAATACTATGTTAAAACAAGTTGCCAAGTCCAGTCAGACATATTGTTAAGCATCACCCCATAAAAAGTCTGACAAAACGAAATAAAGTCCATTAGAATAGTTTCTGTGTAGGAAATAAATATACATAGATATAAAGAACATGTTGAGGTTTAACAACTGTGTAATAAATACATCTCTACTATATGCATTTAGATCTCAGTTTATGTGTAAACTATCTTTTGATAAAAAATGTATTAATTGAACAATTAAATCTAAAGATATGTCTCATTAGAAGAGGTGTATGGTGATTCATAACTTTGCATCATTATGGAATTGGCATGTAGTTAATATAAAATGTTTTATTTGATCTAAATGTAAATTAATTACCTCATACATGGATTAAAGTATAAATTGTTTTAAAATTTCCTTATTGAATTATTTTCTTGCTCTAAAAATACATTATGAAATCCAGGATAGGATTAAAACTTTTATCTTGTCTTCAGATAGCTCTGTAAACAATTGTGCCATTGCCAAAACATTAATAATGGAACACCTATTATCTTAAGCTAATTTCAGACGCAGCAGATTCAGTGTATTGTCTTTCAAAGCGAATCTCCTAGAAAGACTGCTGGTGCTTGCTAATATCATCACTCCCCCTCTCCCTCTCCCTTCGCCCTCTTCCCCCCCCCCCCAACATCACAACTGTGCCCAAAATACTTTCTGCTGAGGATAATCATTTTGTCAGAAGTGCCACATTTTAAACACTGGAGGCACTGGAGCTAAGGAAACTGTTGGATTTTCTGAAAGAGGTTATCTGAGGGACCAGAACTTTTTTGGGGGCTGGGGGAGGGGGGAGATAGGGGAAAGACATGTATCTTCTCCAAAATGTTCTGACAATTTCTATACATTTAAAAAGTTCCATACATATTGCAGTGTACCAAGAATAAAACTAATAAAACACACAAAGCTAAAAGGTGCTAAGATTAATATTTATGACTCTCTTCAGGAATCTGCCCAGCTTCAACCCCAACTGTCCAAACCACAGGACAATGTTCCTCAAGCCACATGACAAAATCTTGAACTGCAAAACTGAAAATCTGGTGATCCCACTGGGACTTCCTCCCTGGGCAGGCATAATAACCTAGGGATCATGTGAGGAGCTGTGAGTGCATCATCTTTGTGTTCGGTTGTCAGGGAAATTGTTTGAGACCCTCTATTCTCCAAATTGTGTCTTCAAGCTATGGGGCAAGGATTGGGGGATTTTACCCTTTATTAAGCCTGCTGGAGGAACTTACCATTTCATCCTACATGAGAGTCTTCAGGGCTGCACTGAACCGGTTTATTGCTGCTACAGAAGATACCATTTTTGCAGGTCAGCAAGGACCCCCATGGAGTGCACAAACCAACAGGAGTCTACATTTTTCTCCTGCTATATCACATCACATGACTGGGACTTTGGGGAAATTCATTGATATTATCAGTATGCGGAGGACACCGGTGACCCTGAGACTATTGGTTTACCATATTATGTCATATTTATTCCTGTTTAACACAGCTTCTCTGTTGCATACATTACAAGTATTTGTGCTATTCCTTGGGAGTCTGCAACTATCCGGCAAGTAACTTGGAGTTATTCTGAGGTTAGAGGGTTTTTTCCAAGCTCTTCTGGTGATACAGCCAAGTAGGAGTGAGGGTAAATTTATCCCCACCAAGTAAATTTATCTGAGAAGAGAATAAGAAATTTACAGCCTCCTGAGCTGGAGGTGGTATCAGGTGCTGCCTCCTGATAGTTAGGTCTAGTGGTTGGAGCAAATCAGTACCAGAGCTGGAGTGAAGGCAGAGCAGAGCAAAGATAAAACTGGAACAGAGCTGGGGCAGGAATAGGATCATGAGTAGGGTGGGAGTCTAGAGAGTTTGAGACCCAGCAAGGCAGCAGTTGGGTTTCTGTCTGGTAGTGCTATTGCAAAACTGAGGGCTTGATTACACTGGCACTTTATAGCACTATAAAGCCTCCAGGAGCGCTATAACTCACTACCCATCCAGACTGGCAAGGCACGTAGAGAGCTATAAGTCCACAATTATACTGGTCCTGGTAATCCTCCCTTCCCACAGGATTAACAACTGTAGCGTATTGGGAGCTCCGCTTTAGCTCAAGTCTAAATGGGCATTGACAATACATCACTTTGAGTGATTACTGGAAATGCCTCTAAGCCATTTAAGGCAATTACGCCTCCATTCCCTTTGTTTTGAACTCGGCTGGAGGAATGCAGAAGTATTCAGTACTCAGAAGTTTTCAGAGCTTAGCTGTAACTCCGCAAATCAGCAGTGCAAATGTTTACCAAATGAGCCAGCTTGAAATAGAAGAGTGAAATGCGAAGCCTGCTAAACACAGTGTGTTGACACGTTCTCATCACGCCAAAAATCCACTTGCTCTCTCCTTCCGCATACACACAACACGCTCCCCCTCACCCCCCTTGTTTGAAAAGCACATTGCACCCAGCTGAATGCTGGGTCAGCTGCCCATAATGCACCACTCCTGTGCCACTGCAAGTGCCGCAAATGTGGCCTTGCTATACCACTGGCGGGTCTCAGTGTGGACACGCTATAGCGTTATCTCTATAGCTGTACATGAGGGCAGATACAACCAAAACTGTTATAAAGCTGTAAATGTAACCAAGCCCTCAGCTGCAGCTTTGGTGGGATTGAGGAAATACCTGAGCCTGGAGGTCAGATGACCCAGGATCTACTCAGGGATAGGCTGCTGCCACACGCCTGAAAGCTGAGTCACTACAGGCTCTGTGTCAAAAGTAAGTTAGTGCAGCTGAGTTGCCGCATGCCTGAGCAGCCACTCACTGCTGGTCTGCTGGAGGACCATCTGTTGAAGTATGGGGATGGGGATGGGGATGAGGATGGCAGGCACAAGCCAATGCACTTCTAAAGCACTTCCCCACCCCCAGCCTAAGGGTGCACTGAGTCCAGGCATCAGAAAGATTACAGGAGACAACAAATGAAAAACAGGGATGGGAGTGAGGGTCACAGAATCATACATAGACAGTCAAAGGGGGACACTGAGCAGAGCAACCCAGACAGCACCCACTGCTCCTTGAAGGCATCCACTGAGCCAGTGGACACAGTCCAGAAGAACTCTTCCTGGAGACGTGACTTAAGGGAGGGTTGGAAATAGGCCCCACAGTCATAGAGTGCTTCCCAGTCCAGATACCTCTTCCTGGTATGATGGATGGTCTACACTGGCCAGCGCCAGAAGGAAGTTGACGAAGAGGTCTCACAACTTCCTGGGGCCACAGAGGGGGTGTGCATAGATAAGGAGGTGTGGGGAAAAGTGCAGCCAGGACTTAAGGAGAAGCCTTTGGAGGAGCTGGAAAGGGGACTGTGGGTGTATATGTGCACCAGGGTCTCCCCCTCACTGGAGAAAGGGCAGGTGTCAGAGGGTTTTGGAAGGACAGATGAGTGAGAAGCCCTGGTTTGGGGGTGGCTTTGCCTCTTGGGAGGATCCAGATGAATTCAGTCCCATCCATGAAAACCCGAAAGGAAACTGGTGATAAAGGAGATAACCAGGTAGACAGGAGCATTATACATGTACCCCCATTTTGATTCTGAAAATCTCTAACACACTCTGTCCTAACTATTCCTTTTCCTCACCACTGTCTTCTCAAATGTCTCCTTATATAAGAAAGACACTTTCAAATCCAGTTTTGTGCCATTGTCTCCACTACTGATTTCTCCAGTGAGTCTCTGTCCCCAAGAAACTGATATGTCTTTATTTCCTTCTCAGAATGCATATAGCTTCCCCCTTCTGATGTTCTTATGAATTCAGCCATCTGCCAACAGTAAAAACTACTGCATTTTGACACTTTCCAGCACTACTGCGGAGGGTAGAAGTCTCTGATCCAGACCCTATTCTGGCATGGAGTGATTTAAAAGCTTGACTTTTTCTCATATTGGGTATCGTACCACAAGTGCAAAGTTGCATCTGTTTTCATGAAGCAGGTGAAACCACAAGTTTCTCATGGTTTCATCATGAAACCATAAAAGGGCCCAGGTTCTCTCAGAATTGGGCCTGGGTTTACTCTACAGGTTCACAGGCCTCCTTTTAACACAGTTGAGCAGGTGTTAAGTTTCAAGTTTCACAAACTAGATGAGTGTTGTGAGATTTGAGGTTTCCTAAGAAACAGTCAGCAGGGTTCTAATGGGCATGCTGGACTTGGGTCCTGTGAACACCATCCTCCGATAACTCCACTGGCTCACATTCATTTTGGGGACAGATTAAAACCAATTTTTTAAAAACTATCTATGGACATACTACATCTGACTTCACTTTTTTTGTATCTCATCCCCTTGTTCTTATCTAGGACCAGCCTCCTCTCTTTTTTCACAGAGTCTCATCACCATTGATATGAAAGGGTTTTCTCCAGTAGCCTCTGCCAGATGAAAGTCTTTCTGTCCTTCTCCGCCTTAGCAGGTCTTCAACCATTTTCACATCTCATCTGAAAACATTTTTCTTCTTACTTGCTTGTACATCTTAACTTCTCTCTCGCTCTGTTGTCTTTTAACCACAGAACAGTATAATTTAACTCAACCACGTTTTAGAATAAAAGTTTATATAAAATATTCTAGTCAAAGGTAAGCTGTATTGATTGTGTCAGTGCTCTGTTATTTATTGAATTACCACATCTCTTGCCTTACATCAATCTGGATGTCAGATAGCTCTAAATATTTGACAGTAATTACTTTACTGCATTGAAAAATAGATCTACAGTTCCAAAGATATCATCAAGGAAATGGTTAAGAACTGCTCCTATTCTAATTTGGTGCAAACGTTTCTAAGAAGCTGATTCATTACTACAAAGAGCAGATTGTCTCTTTGAAAATCAATTTAGGTTTAAATCAGTGAGTTGGGCAACAGAAATTAATAAAACTATCAACTCTCACATTCCCATGTGAATGGAAATCAGAGCTGAACGTTATATTGTCAGTATATCATTTGTAGTGGTCATACAGTGATTTATTTCAGTACTCTCAGTAATTTTGCATAGTGACAATATGCACATGATGTGATGAATTATTTGCTTCAAAATTCATTTAATAATAAATTTCACTTCTGTGCTTTGCTTCAGGCGAAGTAGTTTTTTCTTTAACAGAAGAATATGGCTGCAAACATGCTGAAAATCTCCCACATTAATAGGATCCTACATCTTAACCTGTTTCTCTCTTCTTTCTATGCTTAGGGTTTGTCCTGACCAAAGGGGTTATTTATTCTTATGTGTCTTTCTAAATGTTACCATTGTAAGGATCATTCATATCCTACCTAGAGCTTAGCAACATTTTTTCAGACAATTTTTTTCCCCCCACCAAAAATTGCAGTTTCAGGTTGACTGAAACATTTTGTGAATTCATGCTAAATTCATCAAATTGTTTTCACTGAACAAAAGACCTTTAAAAAAATCAAAACAGCTTTTTCATTCAAAATAACTTTGTTTCTAATTTAACTTTAACTTTATTTTACTAAAAGGTTAAAAAAATACTTGTAAATGAAACACGTTTTATTTTGGGTTGAGGCCAAACAATTTTTTGCAATATTTCGTTTTGACCAGTGAACCAAATAAATTGATTATCTGTACAGCTGTAATCCTAACACAGGACACTGAGTCACTTTGGAATCAGGTTGGGACTAATTAAACCCATTCGATTTTTGGATATCCAGCCCTTAGGAAGAATCATCAGCAGAACTTCAGACTTATCCGTGTAAAATTCCAGATGAATTTCTCTTTGGTGTACTGAGCTGATGATGCCTCCTTTGGAAATGGAACGCTGATCACTACTCTCTTGGCACAATCCGCTTATTTAGTAATTTGCTGTTGATTTAAAGGGGTGCGGTGGGGGTTGGTGTGGATGTATAGTTCTGGCAGCTGAGAACTTCAAGGGCTGCAAGGCCATTTCAACAGAAAATGCCCTGACTTGTTTTGTTTGGACTCTTTCGCAGAAGGAAGCTTCCCTGGAAGCTAAGGAAACTCTTATTCAAAACTGGAACACATCTACAGCCAGCAAGAGACTGTTAAAGCTATCCAAAAAGGGCACAATGTTGCTTTGCTTCAAATTACATAAATTGTGTAATGGGAAATAAGGGAACTGATAGTTGTATTACTAGCAGCTTGCAATGTTATCATCATCATCATGATCCTGATGTGCAAACAATGAACCGATACTGTTGGTAATTCCAGACGCTCACTGTTGTGGATGGAATCTCTTTAATGATTAGGAGGTGTCCCCTTTGTGCCTGTGAGTAAACCCCTTTGTAAATAGATTGAATGTCTTCAGTCTATCACTATAAAGCATGTCTTCTAATCTTTTCATCGTTCTTGTGGCTCTTCTCTGACCCCCTCTCCTATTTATCAACATCCTTCTCAGGCTGTGGGCACCAAAACTGGACCCAGTATTCCACAAGCAGTCTCACCAGTGCCGAAAACTGAGGTGAAGTAACCCCTCTGCTCCTAGCTAAGATTCCCCTCGAGGAGGCTCATGTTGTTAGTATGGAAGTTCCAGAGTTCAGACCTTGTACATGACCCAAAGGGGCATTGTTGTATCTGCACTAAGAGTGACATGTAAATAAGAGTGTTATATGGTGCTTTACAGATGTTCACTAATCCTCACAACACTCCAATTAACTATACTGCTATTATCCACATATGGAGAAAAAGGGGCAGATAGGTGAAGTAAGCAGTCAAGACCATACACTCACTGACTGGCGGACCAAAGATTAGAACTCAGGACCTACTGATTCCCCATGCCATGTACATCCATCCAGATCAATGGCAAATAAATAAGTTGACATTTCCCATTCATATCTGTACTGACTATTTTACAATGTGGCAAGAGTTTTGTATGCTCCTGGGGATATCACACCCATAATAACCGCATATGTTAATAAAAGTAGAGGTTAGCTCCCCCGAGAAATGTCCAAGTACAATATGACAGGCCAAAAGTTACTCCCAACTATACTTCACCATTACGGATGATCCAGTTACAGATACATGCAATCCCTGTGTTCAGCATCAGAAGCGAGGAGATACCGTAGTTTCAGGAATATGACTTGCATTGTGTTTACCAAAGAATCTTCATCTTGAAAATAAAGATAAGCTATTCCCTATTTACTGTCCTACATTTCAGTTTTGTGCCAGGATTTTCTTATCTATCTTCAGAAGAAATCCACCAATTAACACTTTCTGTCACAATTGCTGAAAGAAAGTGCTAATATTTTTGCTGCATTTGGAACTGTATTGACAAAATAAAGACACAGAACCACATGCTCTGGCTATCTTAGAGAAATAAAATCTGACCCTCTGCCATCTAAGGGGGGAAAATATGAATAAACATTTGTCAACATCTGTCAAAACATTATAATTCAAAAGACATGCCTCATGCGAAGAGGAGCGGGATTCACAACAAAAACTTGTGATTTGTTTAAATAAAGAATTTACATTTGATGTGCTTTCATCTAATGCAAGGGTAGGCAACCTATGGCACACGTGCCAAAGGAGGCACAGGAGCTGATTTTCAGTGGCACTCACACTGCCCAGGTCCTGGCCTGGTCTGGTGGGCTCTGCATTTTAATTTAATTTTAAATGAAGCTTCTTAAACATTTTAAAACCCGTATTTAGTTTACATACAACAATAGTTTAGTTATATATTATAGACTTGTAGAAAGAGACCTTCTAAAAACGTTAAAATGTATTACTGGCACGCAGAACCTTAAATTAGAGTGAATAAATGAAGACTCGGCACATCACTTCTGAAAGGTTGCTGACCCCTAATATAATGCAGCTTGAAGGATCAGAACTACAAATAAATTTAACTGGGCACCAAATAGATTCTTGAATGCAAAGTGGTCCTTTGAATATAATAAAGCAATTCATTTAATGAAAATACACTCCCAGTGCACCAAAAGCTTAAACACTCTATGCACTTGCTAGAACACTATGCCACCTTTATGCATCTGCCCTCTGCTGGATGGAATGTCAGACTTGCTCAGGTGAATGTGATCACACCTGCTTCTAAATACTTCATCTAGTGGTAAAATTAGTGTGCAAGCTTCTGTACAGACATCCTGCCCTCCTTCTCTCCCCTTGCCTTCCTGTCCCTGGGTCACTTCCCCTCTGGCCCTTTGCACCCTCTAGACCCTATCTACCATGGCCCGCAGTCTGGCAGGTTTTGGGCCAGAGCCCTCCTATGCTCCCCTGAGCCTGCCCAGCATGGTTCTGTCTGAGGTGCTTGTCTCCTACTCAGGAGACAAACCTTCCTCCCTGAAGGTCTGGGACAGACTGCCTGCTCCTCTCTCTGGGCAGCCTTCATATAGGGCCTCGCCGAGCCCTAACTGGTTGGCTCTATCCTTGACCCTGATTGGCTCCCGATAAACCCTTCTCTGAGTGACTGCCAGCATGCACAGCCGCTCTGGCCTGCTTTGGCCCACTCTTTCACGGGGGTGGGGCAGCTGCCCTACACAGTATCTTTTTGCAGTACTTAACTATCCTTGCAGTTAAAAGGTTTTTCCTAATATCTAACCTACATCTCCTTTGCTGAAGATTGAGTTGATTGCTTTTTAGCCTTTGGAAAACAATTGATTACTGTCCTTTTTATAACAGACATTAACATATTTGAAGACTTCTCAGTCCCCACATCAGCCTTCTTTTCTCAAGATTAAATGTACCCAATTTTTTTTATCTTTCCTCAAAGTCAGGTTTTCTAAAACTGTAAGCATTTTTGTTGCTGTCTGTGTCGGGGCAGACCAGCCTCGCACTGGGATAGAGGAGGTTAACCACTCCCTCTTAGCAGAGGAAGCCCCGCCCCGGAAGTCCTACTGGGCATGCTCACACTGTCAGAGCAGTATAAAAGCCTGCCAGACTGCTCAGTCTGGGCTGGCGGCCGGAGAGGAAGGACACTCTGCAGAGGCTCCAGCCCCCAACCAGGCACAGCCTTTACCAGGGAGAGCTGAAGATCCGGGACCGCGGATCAGAGGCCAACGGCAAAGGAGACCCCAGCAAGCAGTTGCGGCTGCTGAGGATCCCAGAGACTCTGGAGTTACCGGAGCTACAGAGGATTGGTGGGAAGTGACCCAGGGAAGGTAAGATCAGCGTGTTGTGGTCTGGATCCCCGCTGACCCCGGGCGGGAGTATGCTGCCTGGACAGGGCCCTGGGTTGGAGCCCGGTGAAGGCGGGAGGGCCCGGGCTCCTCCACCGGGGGTCGTTAACCTCCCCCCCTTTTTTTTCTGTGACTCAATTTATTCTCAGAGACTCGAGCAATTGGGCCACACTGCTGCAGAGGCGGTGTGTGTAGTGACATTGGCTGGTAAGCCACACACCCCCATTAGGGGAGGAGCGAGCGAGAGACTCTGGCCATTGGGCCGCACTGCCGTAAAGGCTGTTTATCTATAAACTCTGGCCGTCAGGCCACGCTGTTATAGAGAGAGTACTTAGAGACTCTGGCCATTGGGCCACACTGTCATAGAGGCTGAGGTCAAAGGGGCTTTGGGTCACACTTTCCCACAAGCAGGTGGGGTTATAAGGACGCTGGCCCCAGACCCTGAGAACGGTACCTCAAAGGGGTAGTAGGACAGGTGGAGGTGTAGAAGAGGTGGGGATCCCTCACACACCCCTTTGGACCCCAAAAGGGGCCGATGAGGTACAATCGCTGCCACACTCTCCTTTTGGATTGTCTCCAATTTATCCACCTCTTTCTTAAAGTGTGGCACCTCGATTTGGACACAGTACTTCTGTGAGGCCTCACCAGGGCTGAGTAGACTGAGACAATTACCCCCAGTATCTTAGATATGACTTTCCTGTAAATACACCCCAGAATGATATTTGCCTTTTTTACAACTGCATCACATCGTTAACTCGTATTCAGTTTGTGATCCACTCTGACCCCAGATCCTTTTCAGCAGTACTGCCACCTACCCAGGTAGTTCGCAGTGATAGAGCTTTCAGCGGCCAGGCAGCCTAGTGGCTAGATTGTTGGTCAGAGGTGGAGCTGGACCCTCCCCATACCGCTGTGTAGTTCAACCCCTAAACAGGGAATGATAGGTCTGCCTGTCTGCTGGGATTGGGGTCGGGGGTTTCAAGACCCATTTCCCTGGGCTACTTTCTATTAAAGCCTCTTTAATCTGGGGGCATGGATCCACTAGTTCAATTACCCCACAGTTGAGGCTTAGCTGCAGGCTCCACTTGGCAGAGGAGGGTTCACTTGCCTCCAGTGGCTGTGTGGCTGGCAGGTTAATCCGTCCCTTCAGGCAGGCAGAGAGCTTCTGCCTCTCACCAGCCAGCTAACTAAGCCAGGATACCTTCTTTTGTCCTCAGGCCAGCTAGCCGCACACTGGGATGGCATCTTCTCTGGCTGTTTGGCCACTGCAAGCTGAATAGTGCAGAAATGGAGCTGGCCCTGTGGAATGAAGACTTCAATGGCAACCAGGTGTGGCTGAACCAGCAGGTGTCTTCTGCTGCATAAGAGGCAAGTAAGAAGTGAACAGGCTAAAGGGCTGGAAAAATACAAACCTGGGAAACTGTGCGGTGGCTTTAGAGGGCTATCAAAGCACAAGTTCCATTACCTGGTTTCAGCTACATCCTCACTGCAAAGCAGGTGGGTCAGAGCACACCTTAAAGAGCACCCTGTGCTGTAGCCTGTCTCCTGGACCTAGACAGACAAGCAAACCTGGATTCAAAGCACATACAGACATCAACATACGTGTTCTGTCTGAGGACCGTCAGAAGAGATAGGCTAAAAACCACTCAGAGCACAGGATAAGCCTGCAGTGTTTATATGGACTTGGCAAGCCTGGAACAGGGTCCTGCAGTACAGCTGTAATGCTGCTTCAGAACTCCGTCACGTGGATGCAAACCATGCAATACAGTTTGTAACCACCGCACAGTATGTTAGCGAGGTTTTATTTAAGAAAAAAAAGCAAAAGAAAACAACTGGCAGCCTGGTAAAAATATGAGCACTTTTCATGGTAGGAACTCAAAGCAATAAGCCTAAAGGGTAACAGAAATTAGATAGGTAGGATTAGAGCTATTTATTTATTGCTGCCAAAGAAAAATGTTTTATATCCCCAGTGGGCTTCTTGAGCCGGGGGAGGTGTGTGTCTCTGTTAAGATGGAAATGTTGCATTAATACAGGAAAAGGCATGGCCTGCCATTTTTGTTCTTGTATGTTAGGTTGATTCAATAAAAAGCTATTTGAAACAAAAAAAATACACTGTAGTGTGGGCAGGGTGTAAGTGACTTTGAATAAAGAGATCATTCTGAAACAATGTATAAGTGATATTTTAAAAACTCTGGCACATGTTTTGACTTTTTAAGACAAGATTCAAAATGAAAAACAGCAGCTTGACTAGGGAGAAATAAGAGGTTTTTTGTCAGGAGAACAGGCAGAAGTGGTAGGTTAAGAGATATGCTGCTAACTGGGGAGATGCATGTCAGATGGATGAAATTATTAAAGGGATTAGGTTTATGTTGTACATTTATATATTTAGAAGTTTTGGTTTTAGTGGTTTAAGTTCTGAATGTCTGTCTACATTGCTAACATTTTTTAGAACCCCAAAACTTGGCCAAAAATCAGATATACTCAGTCTCGATATGACATGCAATTTTCTCTGTGACACTGGCAGAATAGGTGCCAGCTCATGCCAAAAGCCCCATGCCACAACTGAATACTGACAAATGCGTAGCTGAAAACCAGTCTGGCTCACCTGTGTGTTAGTATTGTTAAAATAGGCATTAGAATTATAAGAATGTGTTTAGAGTTTAGTCTTTATTGAATGTTTGTAAATTGCTGCATGCATTAATCTCACTTATAACATCTGTATCCCATATTGTAAGATAAGATTTGAGCGTTTGTGCTGTGAGCTTCTGTGACTCTGTAAATCACCAGATAGGAGAGCAACATTAACTAATGTGAAGAGCTAATCTGCAACAGAAGTTGTTCCTTTCCTGTTGGGCAGGATGTTCCATCAACACCAGATGGACTATTGTGGGACATTAAAGAGGAGAACTGGCTAGGCAGCAGTTCCGAAGAAAAGGACCTAGGGGTTACAGGGAATGAGAAGCTGGATATGAGTCAAAGTGTGCCCTAGTTGTCAAGAAGGCTAACGGCATTTTGGGCTGTATAAGTAGGGGCATTGCCAGCAGATCGAGGGACGTGATTGTTCCCTTCTATTCAACATTGGTAAGGCCTCATCTGAAGTACTGTGTCCAGTTTTGGTGCCCACAGTACAAGAAGGATGTGGAAAAATTGGCAGGAGTCCAGAGAAGGGCAACAAAAATGATTAGGGGCCTGGAGCATATGATTTATGAGGAGAGGCTGAGAGAACTGGGATTGTTTAATCTACGGAAGAGAAGACTGAGGGGAGATTTGATAGCTGCTTTCAACCACCTGAAAGGGGGTTCCAAAGAGGATGGATCTAGACTGTTCTCAGTGGTACCAGATGACAGAACAAGGAGTAATGGTCTCAAGTTGCAGTGGGGAAGGTTTAGGTTGGATATTAGGAAAAACCTTTTCACTAGGAGGGTGGTGAAGCATTGGAATGGGTTACCCAGGGAGGTGGTAGAATCTCCTTCCTTAGAGGTTTTAAAGGTCTGGCTTGACAAAGCCCTGGCTGGGATGATTTAGCTGGGGATTGGTCTTGCTTTGAGCAGTTGGTTGGACTAGATGACCTCCTGAGGTCCCTTCCAACCCTGATATTGTATGATTCTATGAAAAGACTCAGTTGTCCTACTCTCTCTCCCTCCCCCGCCACATGAAAATGAGTCATGCAAATGAATTCCTCTCATCAGCTGAGTTTGCAGCTCAGAGCACATGGGAGGAGATAAAGCTCCCAGACAAAAAGTAACTAATTATCTGTATTCCGCTTAGACTTGGGGAGGCAATCTTTGCTAAAAATAAGCAACAGGTCCCAGGTACTTAGCCTGCAGTAGCCCTAATGGGCATACAGAGCTTGCTTTCTATAGAAGCTTCTACAGTAGACTCTTGATTATCCAGGATGATAGGGAAAAAATTAATCCTGGTTAACAAAATTCCAGATAATCACCATCCATAGGAAATATGGGGGCGGGCAGGATTGGTTCACCAGCCACCCTGCGCCGGGGGGAAGGAGGTGTTTGTTCACTGGCTGCCCTGCACTCTGGTGGGTTGTTCTTTTTTTTTCTTTTTTCTTTTTTCCTGTGCTTGGGGTGGCAACAAAGCCAGAGCCGGTCCTGTGAGTTATGCAGATTTTTTTTGACAACCTGGTTAATCCACAACTTGGTTAACCCAATCCTGAATAATTGAGAGTCTACTGTATTACCTTCTGAAATTTAAAATCTTAAATCATTTGCATGTATATATGTTCACTTGCTTTAACCATCTAAATAAGTATTATTTCCTTTTTCTATTTAATAAATCTTTAGACAGTTTAGTATAAGTTGGCTACAAATGTTGTCTTTGGTATGAGATCTAAGGTGAAGTTGATCTGGAGTAAGTGCCTTTGGGACTGGGAGTAACCTGCATATTGCTGTGATTCTTGGTGTAAGGAACCATCTATCACAAAAGTTGGCTCACCTGGGTGGTGAGACGGATCTAAGTATTCAAAAGGATTATCTGTGACTCCATGGTTAGGCTGTGAGGGTACCTGAGAAGCTTAAACTTGATAATGGGTTGGTGAAATCTAAGTATAGAATTCACAACCAATTTGGGTTTTGTACTATGGTTAACAGTCTGCCCTGAAGTTGGTAATCACATTCTTTAGTCACTGCAGGCAGCTTGACACTCTGCACTTGGGACCATTGTTTTCAAGTTTCTAATCAACCGCTCCCCTCCACCCCCCAACCCCCGCAAAAAAACTGAGAAGTCAAGCTAACACTTTCCTGGGAACTAAATGCAATCTTGTGGATGTCTATCCATCAGCTCAAGCTCAGGCTGGCTAATACAGAGCTGTTAATCTTCCTCCAAAAGCCATCTCTGCTCCTTCCTTTCTCAAACACTGTGAACAATACCACCATTCTACCTATCACTCTGGCCTCTAACCAGACATGAGCATCTGTCTAGGTCCTGACAGCCAGTCTATGTCTAAATCTTGCTGTTCCTTTCTACATAACGTCTCTAAGATACGGCCTTTCCTGTCCATCCATACAGCCAGAACTCTCATCCTCCCTTTAGCCACTTGCTTCGCCTTTACTGCACCATCTTTCCCTCTAGCCCTGTCAAATGCAATCTTGCTTTGCTCAGATCCATTCAGAATGCTACTGCAAAGATCATTTTCCTAGCTCATCACGCTGATGATGTCACCCTTTCTTTCATCCCTCCACTGGCTCCCCCTCCTCTACCACGTCAAACATAACCGACTTGCCTTCACTTTCAATGTCCTTCATGGTATATCCCCTTCCCACCCTACCTAACATCTCTTATGTTTCTTCAGTGATGCCAGGCTCCATCACCCACATGTTAAATTTTCAACCAAATACCTTTGTGCTTTTTCCCAATACCCGTCCAGCGTGGGCGGAGCTCCCTACAATCCTCCACAAAACTCACTCATTAGCCTCCAAGTCCCTCCTTACCACTTTCCTTTTCTGTGAGCTCTTTGGGGGCAGGGACTGTCTTTTTGTTCTGTGTTTGTACAGCACCCAGCACAGTGAGACTGGTCCATGATTGGGGCTCTCAGGAGCTATGGTAGCAAAAAATGAACTGCATTGGGTATCTGACTTATCTGGAGTAATAACGGTCTGGTTCAGAGGGAACTTAACTATGCCCTGTAGGAAACTGGAGAGAGGAGAGGGAAACGGTACCATATTAAAGGTACATGAGGTGGGGGCGATAAAGTCCCTCAAAACAAAACCTTACATTGCATCCATGATGGGGACAGGACGAGAGAAGGAACAAATCACATGTGACAGATGTGAGTCATGTTGCTTAACACCAGGGCCTTCCTTAGGCATAGGCAACTGTGTAGGACACCTGAAAATTTGGAGCACCGCTGGGTCTTAGTGTCCACCCTTTCTATCCCTGTTCTGATGCTTTCTGCAGGCTCCCAAAGCTGGCTGCTGCAACCTGGTGAGCCCTCCTCAGGAGGGGTCTAGTAGTTCAAAGTGAAAAAGCCTCCAGCCTGCCAGACTTATTAGCACAACATTGAAACTGTTAAAAAGCCATTCAAGGGGCAATTAAGCCATTTGCCACCCCCAGGTATATACTGTCAGTTTCTGAAGTAACTGACAAAAACAGTTGTGCATTATTGTATTATTTACTCAGAACATGTCAGTCTACAGGACCTAAGTTTAAAATTTGCTTTAAAAATATTTCATTAGTGAGTTGGTGAAGATTATAAAATCACATCACTAAAAAATCTTTAAAGAATCTTTGCATAGATTTTTAGATGCACAATCATCTTTAGCCTTAAATGCTTGGAACTTCAGACATATAGGTTTAAAATAAATCCTTCAAAAGACCACCCTTATCTAAAATACACATTTTAATTACTATAGTAAAAAAAACTTGCTTCCAAAGTCTTCCTGTCGTTTCTGTCCATCCCTTTCTCCTTCCAGATAGCTGGACAAAGAGCTTCCCTTTCTTTACTTCTGACTATCTGATGAGCTAGTTTTAAGAGAACCTCCAGCAAAATCAGTACCTTAGTAAGACATAAAATCCTTTGTAATGCCTAAAATCTTTGGAAACATATTTTTTAAAGTTGGTGACATTTCATAAACATGTCTATTGTCATGGAGATCACACAAAGTAAATTAGTGTTCCCTTTTTCTAAAAGCAATTGTTGCAAAAACTGCTTATTTCCTTTGGAGTTCAGTCCAATATACCTCAAAGGACAGGCATAACTCAGTAGACTTCTGGAAAAACAAGATTTATTGCAAGCAATACGGAGTCAGAGGGGGTTATCACCCAAACAACTGGCTCAACTTAATACATGTGTGTAGATATTTTATACCCCTGTGTTGATAAGGGAGGGGGACTTTCAATCCACTTACACAGGTGGGAACACTTAATGGCTATTACATCCATTGTTGGTCTTAATCTATTTCATTTACATGTCTGGTAAACAGGAGGTTCAAAACACTTAGGGGTACTTAGACACTATGATGCCTGCACATCTGTGGCAGGGTGAATGCAAGTTTAAAATGCATGTTAAACTAGGGGTCAATAGTACAGGGAGTGAGATTATAAATCTAAGGTTATTTTAAAATCATACTACAACATTCTAAGTTACATTTTCCTAACAATCATTTTCTTAACACAATGACTATTGTTATGAACACACTAAACCTCTGTGACTGATTAATTTAAAATAATGTCTTTGTTTCACTGAGTTAAACATGTAGTAATCTGGAACGATTACTTTATGAAGATTTAAGAGTACATTTCAAATATAAGATCAGCTTAGAAATACTGATTTTAAAAATGTAAAACCGAGAAGAGCTGCATCGTGTATTCCATAATATTTAATGTTGTATTCAGCAAGACAGCTGACTCACCCTTCCTACAAAGTTTTTGCAAATCAATGTCTGACAAATTTCAGGGCACATCAAAAAACCTGTGACTGACATTTTTTATTCTCAAGTTCAGTGCTTTTAATTAGGTACCTTCTGCATGTCCACTCTTCATGAGGGAAAGAGTATGGGGGTCTCTGCGGGGAACTGTGACTCTCCGCCACCATGAGGCACCCCTTTGCCGGGCTGCAAGCTTGTACTGCCATCAGGCATAGGGGCACCAGTTTAATAATACTGCTTAGGGCCCCATAAATCCTAAGGACAGCCCTGCTTAACACATTACTGGAAAATGCTCAGATACTGTGGTAATGAGAGCAGCATGAAAACCTATCGAGAACTGAATAGAAGGTGTCATTCACAGCCAGCAAGTACGTGGAACAGAGAATGCAAACAATCTGAGGAGTATCAGGCAGATACCTTATAAAGGTGGAGAAGAAAACTTACAACAGTTGGCCCAGCATAGTTGCTGAGAAGGGCTCACTGGCAAATATGTACTATATCATCTTATCTTGCATTTGGGTCACATCAGACTGAGAGAGAGAAACTAGAAAATTAAATGTGAAAATGAAGAAACTGGAATCAATAATTGGGAACTAATGAGCCGAACTACTGGAAATTAGAATGAGACAGACTATATGAACTGGCTGGTTACCGTATCCAGGTTCGGTCAGCAGCTTTAATCCTTTCTTGGCTAAAGCTGGATTTCCTGCTGAAACAGCCATTGCCAGTACTAAACACTGTGAAAATGCTGGTACTCTGGAGTGAGTAACAAATTGGCTCACGAAAAAACTTCCCAGCAAATGGATGGAGAATTGGAGTGGCTTTCAGTAACCATGTTAGGGAAGGTGAAGTTGTCAACAAGAAGTAGGATGGATTCTTTGAACAACCCCTCCTTGCAAAGCCAAGAGTAGACACATTTTCACAGTAAGCACAAGGACTGATGGTGTTATGACAAACAGCACTGAACGATTGTTCCTGGTATTAACCCTGGAAACCCAGAGCTTGGGGAAATGTCCATAAAGAACTATGTGTTATTAGACGAAGGAACTAGCTCATCCCAAAAGAATGACATCCATTGGCAGTTTTTCAGGAAGTAACAGTGAAGTCAAGCTTCAAACTGGCAGAGAGCGTTCAAGCCGAAAGGGGGCTAGGAAGTAAATGATTAACACCAACATGTACAATGTCTGGCATATTAGAGTAAATGATAGAAGTGTAACAGAGCAGTAAGCCATGCATAGGGACAAATTCTGACTCCAGGGCAGTTTTATGGCTCAGCTACATTCTGGCCAGCAACAAATACCCCTATATCCATACAGATAATGTTTGTTTTCAGCTTGAATAACGACTGTGTTCAGCGCACAATCCTGTAGGGGGCCACTGTCAAGTTAAGGGCGAAATCATGCAGAAACATGTTGATTCAAACAATAGCACTAATCATGAACAGGGAAGAATTTGTTTTTAACAGACCTGTCATTCATGTGCCTGAGGTTGCCTAAGTAGGGATAACATGGCATTTATGGAGAGGTGGTACATTGCTGATGGTGGGTCTTCTTGACAAGGGAAAACGCAGGTGCTAGCCCCAAGGAGTTCCAAGGATAAGGCTACTCTTGTCCCCAGCTATGGGATCTTTAACCAATAACTATATTATTTATCATTTAATTGACTAGCTGACTAAGATTTTGCACTTAGAATACTCTCTATCCTGACTTAGGACATTCACGTATTATTGGAAACCCACTAGTGCCATCGCCGATAGGGCTTATTGTCTGAAGTGTCTACAGCACTTGTCCTTCAATTTGTGGTACACCTGGCCTCAGTATCCAGAAGGAATGGGACATTCCCAGCAACACCACCAATGCATGTGGAAGAAAAGAGGCATTTGGATAGATGGCTCTAGGAAAGTTCAGTAGTGCCAACCCCAAATATGCAAAAATCATGACTTCCCAAAAATCATGAGATTCTCCTTAAAATCATGAGCCTATATAAAAATAATAGATTTGGTCTTTTTATTTGCCTTCTGCTTGTTCAGCCATTAGAGAGCACTGGGGTCACATTTTGAAGCTTTCTCCACAGTCATAAGGGCTAGAAACTTACTTTTTCTTTAAAAATGAAGGCTGTCACATATCCACTTGACTCCAGGAGCTGGGCTTTAAGGAAAACAATAATGATCATGACACTCATGACAAAATCACAAGAATTGACAACACTGAAAGCTGGCATCTAGTCTCTCCTCTGGAATATCTGATTCAGAAGGAAAAAACCCACTCACACAGCACTGCAAGGTAACTGGAAAATGAGTTAAGCTTTTCATTCCTGCAGGCGACTTATTCAGATTTGCTAAGGAAAAAGTGCCAAGGATATTCAAAGTCTCTTCCATAGTTCCAAGATGTAGTAAAGCACAGGACTGTGACCAAATAATGAAAAAAGGTACCAGTCTTTAGTAATAAGTAACCAGATTCAGATTTAGCGGCAGTCTCATATTCTCAAAGGGATGGGATAGAAAGAGACGGAATATGCCACATTCTTCTTTTTAAATGGGGGTGGGTGAAGAAGAGAAGCTACTGATAGACAAGAAGTAAAGCAAAGAATGCTTTGAAGGGTATGTTTGTAATGTTTTTTACATTAATCCACTGGCTGAGGGACAGCACAGAGCATCTGTTTCTAGCTATAGAACTGCTCGTGGAAAATACCCTGGCGACTGCTAAAACTCCTCCCTCCCCCTTCTTCTCCTCCCCATACTACACATGCACTGGATTGCAGACACCACTGCTTGGGGCACTTCAACTGTAATCATTGGCAACAGATTAGTAAATGGAGTCCAATTATAGTCTCAGATTTATTATTTATGGTTATAATGCGGTGACTTATTCTGCAAAGAATAGACCTGCTCAGTCACAAGGCTTGTCTTCCTGTGCGTTTTTTGTTTGTTTCACAGAGGACACGAGACGAATCAGACATCGAGTAGAGACTTATTTTTCTTGTGTATGTAATTGTGTGTAATTTATAAGATCTAGGCAAAGAACAGCTGCAACACACAGCAGCACCCTCAGAAATATAAATGGGGATGAACTTGGGGAAAGAATGTAAAGAGTTTACCCTCCTAAACTTAAAATATTTTCTTGCTGAATAACAACCTACTGCAGAGCACAACTGCACTCATATCAGGCATGTGAGCAACTGAGAATATTGTTGAAGGCCTAGATCCTCGCAATGGATCTGCCTGGACACATCCCTGCCCCCACTCAGTTCTCCCAAGTCAATGATCTCTTTACAGAATCTAGCCCTAGGATTCTCTAGCCTACGTTTAGGAATAAACACGCACCATTCCTTCTCCTGCTGTCCCCTTCTCTCTTACTTTCTAGCATGTGAGGTGGAGTTGCCCCAGCTTACCTCAGGCCTGCTTTGCTCCAGGATGCACCTGCTTCCACAAGAGATGAATTTTGGACCCCAATTTTGATTATATGTTTTTAATGTATAAGAAGAACAAAAAAAGAACTACAACTACACTGAAATCAGAGGAGAAATGGCAATGATAGGTACATTACAGAGCTGGACTTGCTCTAGCATGGAGATGTCTCTACACTTAAACCACAACATATTTGCAATATTTTTCGTATCAGAACAGCTCCATAATTAATATCCTTCCACCATCTCCACCATTATACCTTCAAGGGCTTCTTAGCTACATTTTTATAGCAAGCCCAGTCAACATAGACAGTTGCTGGGATCATCTTATCAATTTGTGTCTTTTCTTTTTCTCTCTTTTGTTGTTGTTGTTGTTTGCTGGTTTTCTAGCAACATGCTAAGTACTCATCCACTAGATAACTACTGTGCTGGTTCTCAGGGTACCAGGACTGCGAGTCACCTTGTTACCCTCTGCCTCCAGCACAAGGGTGTCTTGCTTGTGGTAGCTGGGTGTTGGCTCCCTAACACCTCCAGTCTGTTAGCCACTCAAATACTCTCCTCTGGGCTATGTCCGCCCTGTTTTTACTTTGCATTTAACAATAGGTGCACCCAAGTCCCCTTGCAGCATTCTCCTGTGATATCTAGCCTCTGACACTGGCTACTCACAAAAGTCCCAGAGCCTCTGCCATCAAAGGGCAAGTGTATCCCCAGTTTACCAGTTTTAGTTACCTTTCCTGGCTAATAAAGTAGGTTTCCCACTTCAATCCCTGCCAAAAATTCAGTCTGTTGTAGAGCTGGCTGGCTTCACAGAAAACCGGATCCAGTCTTTCATGAGAACTCCCTCACTCCTCAAGATGTCTCCTCAACTACAGAATTTCCTTCCCCCTTCTCTGTTACGATGAAACAGTCTGTTGTCTTTATTCATTGGCAGGGCGATTCTATCTGTTGTAATGTTCCTTTTTTATCTCCAAGTGGTTTCAGTTGTTCTGATGGTTTTCCATTGAAAGTCTTGGGATAGGTCAAGGCCAAATAATTGAGCCTTGCACTATGTCACAGGCTAATCAGGGCAGGGTGACAGCCCCCTCCTATCCGAATGGGCCGTAACTGAGATATATTATGCCCTGGTGATTAATTTTTACTCCATGGAGCATACTTTCAATATAACTGCATTATTTCACAAATATTACCTGTATATACATCTCACCATAATTATGAATCTTTCCAAGTTGCAGGCTTTCTGAAGATACCTTACTTGCTATTTTTTATGGCTAAATATCCTGAAAGATGTGTTGGATGTAGTGAGTTTGTCAGGTCTGAGGTGAGAACTGTTTGCAAAGAACAGGGGACCCTTTGCCAAGGAGCTTCTGTGTCACAACAGCCACATATAACTTCATAAATATATTGCATAAAGTTGAAACCATTTTGGAAAATGGGTAAAAAGAAAGGTACTACAAGAGAAGTGATAATTATAATAGCTTAAAAGCATTCTCAAGTTACCATCTTCATTTTACAACCATCAAGCATTATGTATAGCCAGGATACTAGTGACTAAAATCCATTAATATGCTACATAATTTCTTGCTCACAGCAGATATTGGTTAAATGTTTTCATCCTCTTCTGCTGTAGCAGCAAAGTATTGGCAGTGCTCATCCCTTATCACTTTGCTTACCTGACATCGGCACCGGACTGTTGAGCTAAGCTCCACAAAGATAATTTAAAGGTGTCCATTGTCTGGAAGTTTTGCAACCACTCATGGTCGCCCTGGTTCTCAGCATCTAGTCATCATCTCAGCGTCAGGTAGTTTGGGACCTGGTCCAAAAACTACAGGAGTACTTGTGGCACCTTAGAGACGAACAAATTTATTTAAGGATAAGCTTTCATATTTATTTATGCTTAAATAAATTTGTTCGTCTCTAAGGTGCTACAAGTACTCCTGTTCTTTTTGAGGATACAGACTAACACGGCTGCTACTCTGAAATCGGTCCAAAAACTGGTTCTCCTCTTGAGCAGGCTCAGAAAGAGTAGCATTAATGTCAGTCCCCACAGCTCTACTGCGTATTCTGGCGTAATATTCTGAGCATTATGTCCTCCACATTGCAGAGGGGGGAACAAATCCCTAGACAAACTCTGCAAAGTTGTGAACGAACTTGTGTAGACATCCCCAAGCTAGCTTTGATCTAGCAAGCTTGAATAACAATAGCAGTGAAACTGTGACAGCATAGGCTAGCTGCTCTAGAACAGTGGTTCTCAACTACCTTACTGTTGTGAGCTGCATCTGTGACCACAATGTGTTATGTGGGCTGCGTCCAATACTAACCCACCACCCGCTGTTGCAGAAATTGATAGGTGGCAGAGAGGCTGGAAACAGTTGGACTCCTAATGAAAAGACCTTCAGTATGTGACCTCTTTGCCAAGTTAATGTACATTTTAGCCCTATCAACCTTGATAATATCCTAACAGAACACTTCCATTTCAAAATATACCTATTAAATCTCTCTATGCTCCTAAGTAATGGAGTGAACAAAGGGAAGATAACATGCCCGTGACTTAGCTTTCATCATAAATAAAAATGTCAGGTTCTGATGTAAATGAGAAGGTGGAAGTAAGTGCACAAACTATTCAATGGATTATTGTGCATATGAGCGATCACTGGCACTGAAGGGCTCCTCTCCACCCTATGGAACTAACCTGGATATTTACTACCTGCTAGGACCCACATCCTGTACCAAGCTGTGAGCAGAGGCACTGGTGTTGCCTACAGGCTTCGGAAGCCAGTACCAAATTGTTTTATGCTTATTTTGTGTTTGGAAGGTTATATTTTCAACAGTAAGGGCTAGATAAGTATTCTGTTCTCTTCCTTTTCCCACACTCTCCCCACCTTCCCAAAAATTGAATGCACGGACACTTTAAGGTTTCAGTGGTACTTCTCTGGAACAGCTAACTACAGATGACAGCCCTCCAGGATTGCCGTGGAGTCTCCAGGAATTAAAGATGAATTTTTAATTAAAGTTTATGTCATGTGATGAAACCTCCAGGAATATGTCCAACCAAAACTGGCAACCCTGTGCACCACTGAAGTCAATGGGAGCTTTGCCATTGACTTTGGGGAGCAGAGGATCAAGCCCTAAGAGAGTTCTACAGTGATCTCATCACTGTCGGTGTCTGTAGAGTGAACTTTAGAGACATCCAGGCTCAATGCAGTCTGACCTTTTTATTCTGCTGCACTGAGAACAGCAAGTTCAGGCTGGAGCCCTCTTCTAATGCTATAGGGTTTGGGAATGTTTTGGAATAAAACCGTAAATAATAGTTACGAAGGACCCATATTTTGTACTTTACAGTGAGAGAATGTGCTTTACATTGTTCTTTCCATTCGTCTGTCCCTCTCTCCAACATTATGATTCAGACTCGCACATGATTCAGAGTTTTTACCCTGCACAGTATCTTTTTTATACACACACATATATATATATATATGAGAATCTTTTGGCCACAAGGTCGGCATTCTCTGCCTTTAAATCAAAATCGTATGGAAAGTATATTATAAAGAAACACACTGGGAATTTTGAACCTCAGGGAAAGAGAATATGTATAGCAGATGTTCCCTATTAAAGGAGAATGAATTAGAAGTTGGTAAGAACCCATCTTGTCCCAGATTAAACTCTGAATCAAAGACAGTCCCCACAGTATGATGCTAACCAACCTTCCACCACAATGTACTTTACCTTCGAAAACCAGAATTATTTATGAACGTAACTGACGTTCTTTGGTCAGTCTTGACATCTCCAGAATTGCACTTTAGAAATGAAAGTATTTAAAGGATTAGTGGGCCGATCGCAAACAGCAAAAGATGCCAGTTTCTGTCATTTTTTAAAAAGCGCAGAGTGGCATGCAGGTTTTATTGGCACTTGTTTAAGAGAGGAAAACGTTCACCATGCTGAAGTCATATGCAGTCGTCTCAAACACAGTCTTATGAAACCTCTGGACAATCCCCTAGCAGCAGTATCAGGGAAAGCTGTTTTCCTATTTAATGTACTTCTTTCAGAGGCAGACCTTCCTGTCACAATCCATCTCTTTGTCACACCAAGACTAGATTAATACAATGCTTCTTTACGGAGCTGAGTCTTAAATGCAGCCAGAAACGGAAGCTGGTGCAGAATGAGGCAGCAGGCTTCGCAAGCCCTGTATTGCACCGGACGCACATGACACCGGTATTCCAGGATCTGCTCCGCTGCCTTTTGGTTCCCAGCTGGAGTTTAAAATAATGGGTTAACCTATAAAGTACTAAGTGGCTTGGGACATACTAGCTGAGCGACTGCCTCTCCCTTGACACAGTCCCAATCAGCATTTCTTCCCATTTCATAATAGAAACCAACAGATATCAGGCTCGGTCCTCCACTGCTGGAAATCAATGAAGCTCCATTGAGGTCAGTGGAGCTATGATGATCTACACCAGCTGAGGATCTGGCCCATAATGTATATTCCTCCTTTTTAAAACTTGTTGTCTGATTTGTCTCTGTGCCATTTAGCCGGAAAGGGTGAAGCAACTTGCAGGCTAAATGACCCAAATTCTACCTTTAAAGACACATTAGAAAAGTATATCAATGTTAATTAAGGCTACTCCTTTATGAATAGCGAACAAAGCCATTTTAGATAGACTAGAGCTCTGAACTGCAAATCTGTATTGTTAGTGAATTAGAGGTAATACTGATTGTATGTGGTTACTCATATCATGGTAGATGTTAACCATGTAAACAGACAATTCATGTCTGTTACTATGTTATATTGATTCAAAGAGCAAAAGGGAATATTAACATTTTGATGAATTGTGAATGGAGTAATATCACTGTCTTTGTTTCCCTTTGAAGTTTATAATAACTGACCTATGAATGGCAGGAGATGGTCAGTTGCCTTATGCTAATTTATGCAGCTAATTATTGGTGGAGCTTAGGAAACAGGGGGTTACTTCAAAGCCATTGTTTTTCACCCAAGAAATGTCTGCTGTCAAGAGTTGTCAATGTCCTGCTAGACAGGCCTGCACAACACGCGGCCCAGGGGCCACATGTGGCCCACATGGGCTCACTGTGCGGCCCACGGGGGGTAAGTAGGGGTGGGGCAAGCCAAGCAGTAGGGTGGGGAGAAGCGGATGGGGGCGGGGCTTTTTGGCCCACAGCTGGTTTTTTTGCAGTAATATGGCCCTCACTGCTTTCCGAGTTGTGCGGGCCTGTGCTAGAGAACTGTAAAAAGAACTCTTTGGCCCTGATCCTGTTATCTCTGATTTGCTTAAGCTTCATCAGGAGAAGTCTGAGTCCAAGACTGAGGTCTCCAGCTCCAGTTTGGGTCACCCTGATATTGGACATTGGACTACAACCTATGGAGCTAATTCTGAAAGAACTCTTTGCAACTCTAAAGCCCGTCATCTTTACTATGAAACCAGCCTAAGAACTCTATTCATATCTGTATGTATAATGATCTTTTAACCTATACCCTCTCTCTCTCTCTTCTTTTTAAAAAAATCTCAGTTTAGTTAATAAGAATTGGCTGTAAGCGTGTATTAGGGTAAGAGATGAAATATTCACTGGCCTGGTGGGCAATGTGTCTGATCCTTTGGGATTGGTAGAACTTTTTATATGATTTTCAGTAATCATCATATTTGACTTGGCATATTTGACCTTGATTTGAGTTAAGCTATTCATGTAACTCATACTGAGTAGCTTAGATTTACTTTTCCCTTTAGTGTAGACAAGGGCTAGGTCCCAAAAATCTGTCCTGAGGCACGGCTCCCTCAGAGCCTGGTGGAGCAAAAGGGTTCCTTCACTGAGTCTTTTTTTATGAGTTCTTAGGAGTGGCCTGCTCTGGGGTTCAGCTTGCAGCTGTCCTGCTCAGAGCTGACTCCCCTGTAGCCCTCCCAGAGTCAGCCCTTTCAAACAAGTGCTTCAGCTCTCTTATAAGGAACCAGCAGATTGTGGTTCCCCTCCCCAGCACCCCATCACATGTCTCCAGTTAGCTCATTTAGCAAGCCTGGTCCATATTTCAAGACTCTTGAAGGCAGCTCCCTCTGCTTTCTCAGATACCCTCTGCCTCCCCCCGCATCTTTGAGTGGGCCTGTCAGGGCACTCATTGAGTGGCTCGCTATCTTCATCCATCCTGGACAGAAAGTCCACAGTCTGCAACGTTCTTGCTGGGACAATGGTCTACATGAAAAAGAAAGGGCTGCAAGATGAGGTACCAATGCATTCGAGTCTTTTGTCTGAAACCATCAGAGCTCTGTGTGGTCAGGGATGAGAAGAAAGAGAGGTCTAAACAAATAATAGTGCAGGGCATTCACCACCCAGTATATCGCTAGACACTCCTCCTTGAGGACCGAATAGCAGGTTTCATGGTCCAGGAGTTTCCTACTCAGATACAGACTAGGATCTTCCTGACTCTGGAACAGGACCGTGACAGTACCATTTCCCAGGGCCCAGCGTGAGGTGTACATGTGTAAAATCAATTCTTGTGAAATATTGGAGCTCTGCAATACTGATTTATTACAGAGAATGCTTTTAATATATTTAATTTATATGGAAGTGTATTAAATGCCTTCCTAATATCAAAGTCTACTATAATCCACTACATTTTCTTTACCCTCTAAGCTCGTTATCCTATTGAAATAAACTAGGGGACAGGCTGCTCTAGATTTGATTTTGACAAATAGGGAGGAACTGGTTCAGAATTTGAAAGTATAAGGCACCTTGGTGAAAGTGATCATGAACTCATAGAGTTCATGACTCTAAGGAATAGTAGGAGGGAGAACAGCACAATAAAGATAATGGATTTCAAGAAGGCAGACTTTAGCAAACGTAGGGAGTTGGTAAGTAAGATCCCATGCGAAGCAAGTCTAAAGGGAAAATAGTTCCAGAGAGTTGGCAGTTTCTCAGCGACATTATTAAGAGCAGAAGAGCAAACTATCCCACTGTGTAGGGAGATGGGAAGTATGGCAAGGACCACCCTAGCTTAATCAGGAGACCTTCGATGACTTAATCAGGAGATCTTCGATGATGAAACTCAAAAAAAAAAAAAGTCCTACAAAAAGTGGAAAATAGGTCAAATTACAAAGGATGAATATAAACAAACAATATAGGCACATAGGGACAAATTTAGAAAGGTCAAGGCACAGAACAATTTAAAACTAGCTAGAGACATAAAGGGTAACAAGAAAAGTTTGTACAAATACATTAGAAACAAGAGGCAGAGCAAGGACAGTGTAGGCCCATTACTCAATGGGTGGGGAAAGACAATAACAGAAAATGTGAAAATGGGATAAGTGCTAAATTACATTTTTGTTTCAGTTTTCACCAAAAAGTTTAGTAGTGATCAAACATCTAACATAGCATACACTAGAGAAAATGAGGTATGATTTGAGTCTAAAATAGGGTGAGAACAAGAACTTTGACAAGTTACACAGCTTCAAGTCACCAGGGCCTAAGGAAATACATCCTAAAATACTCGAGGAGCTGACAGAAGAGATATCCAAGCCATTAACAATGATCTTCTAAAAGTCATGGAAGATGGGAAAGATTCCAGAGGACTAGAAGAGGGCAAATATAGAGTCAGTCTATAAAAAGGGGAATAAGAATAACACAGGGAATTACAGTCCAGTCAATTTAACTTCAGTATCTGGAAAGATAATGAAGCAAATAATCAAGCAATCAATTTTCAAACACCTAGAAGATAATAAGTAGATAAGTTAACAGTCAGCATGGATTTATCAAGAATAAATCATGTTAAACCAACCTAACTGCCTTCTTTAACAGGTTAACAAGCCTTGTGGATGGAGGGAAGCATTAGATGTGGTATATCTTGACTCTAGTAAGGCTTTTGATACTGTCTCACATGACCTTCGCATTAACAAACTAGAGGAGGATGTGGTGGGAAGCAGGAATTTGTGTAGCTCAATGATACTTTGGCCTGTGAATTTTGCTGGTTGCTGGCTGGGAAATATAATCCAGTAGCCACAGTTGTTTTCAATTATGTAAGAGTTGCTAATTTAATATGTAGGGGAAAGAGCTATGCCTCTCCTGCCTGATTGATATTTTATCATTCAGACAATAGGAACAACACTGAACCCTTGGCCAAAAAAAAAAAAAAAAAAAAGGCAGTTGTAAATAACTGTTCATCTCCATCATTATTTGTTTTTTTTTTTATTAAAAACAAACAAGTTTTTCCCACCATTTCCTAGTTAGTTTAGTGCAGGGGTCAGCAACCTTTCAGAAGTGATGTGCCAAGTCTTCATTTATTCACTCTAATTTAAGGTTCTCGTGCCAGTAATACATTTTAACGTTTTTAGAAGGTCTCTTTCTATAAGTCTATAATAGAGAACTAAACTATTGTTGTATTTAAAGTAAATACGGTTTTTAAAATGTTTAAGAAGCTTCATTTAAAATTAAATTAAAATGCAGAGCCCTCCAGACCAGTGGCCAGGACTCAGGCAGTGAGAGTGCCACTCAAAATCAGCTCACATGCCGCCTTCGACATGCGTGCCATAGGTTGCCTAACCCCGGTTTAATGAGTTTCTACAGCTTCTCACAAGTAACAGGAACAACATCCAACTAAGAACAGAATAGATGAAACAAAACAAAAGCTATACAATTCCCATTCTTCAAAATGACACTTCTGGTCCGGCTGAGAAGTAAAGTCTGATGACTTGTGCCCAAGAAGCTAAGCCTTGGATTTATTTGGCTTGCAAGAAAATGTGCCTTTGTCTGGCCACATTCTCATTTTCTCAGATAAATTAACTTGACATATTGATGCTATGATTTTCTAAGGTATTTCTCCTTGTGTTGTTTATTCCATTCTGGACTCTCGTACCACAGCTTCTCTTTTTATTCTCTTTTTTTTTTTTTACTGTGACTGATTCTTACTTGGGCCTATGTTTAGTTTAGTCCTCACCTTAACATAAGTTAAAATGCCATTGCCACTACCCTTCTGAGTGTGAGTCAGATTTGAGACCTGCTTATTTCAAATTCCACTGAAAATTCTAATATCCAAATAGCATCAAAGATAATGTCCAGGTGCTTTGAAATCTAGATCTCAGCATGTAAATAAACCCACCAGACTAGATCTTTTCTAGCGTTGCTTGCTTTTGAGTGCTCCCTGTGTCAACAAATATATTTGTTCCTGGTCCCCCTTCAAGCCAATAAAGAATAGCCTGATAGGACTGGAAAGCATCTACACTTGGGTTACTAACTCATCTCTACACCAAGTTCTGCAATTCTACAGCAAGAACAATATTTCCACCAAGAGCAATATATCATGCAAAGCTGGGGGCCTAATGGGGTTAAAAGATTTGTGAAATATGCATTTGCACCATCATTTGTTGTGGAACTAATGGTATTAAGTGTAATTTTAGAGACCACAGCTCATATTGGGCACTTTCATTTCCGACTTGTGTAAAGTGGCCTGACAGATTGTCAGTTTGTGAATTGCCGTAACAGGCCAATTCCTTTTTATCACTGGGGGCAACCAAAGCATGGAAATCACATGAACAGTGTTACTGTAGCCTGTTGAATCTGACATCCTATTCAACTGCAGCCTCAAGCATTGCAGTCTGATTTTTCTGCAGAGTTTCCACTAAAGACCCAGGAAAGTTTATACCACCACCACCACCTACCCACACACACACACACACATTTTTGGACATAAGGGATTGTTTTCCTTTGCTGTGAGTTCCAGCAGAGCACATTCTAGCTTTTGCAGAGCCATGAACAACAAAAGATCTTGAAAAACAAAAAGGACCTTAATTCCCAGTGGGGAATAAGTCCACCATGAAATGCCATTTTTGCAAGAAAACCACTACTACACCCTTCTATGTCACTGCTGACAGTTTCTGCAATATGTTCTAAATGGGCAACCTACAAATGACAATTCGTGATCCCTGCCTTCAGTGATCTGGCCTTTCTAGTGACCCAGCACCATGATTGTTGCCACTGGCTTCAGCAGTGAAGGATCATGCCCCTAGTTTCAGCATGTTGAGACAGTTTTGCTGTACTCCTCCAGCACAAAGCTTCCCTATGTCTGATGAAGCTCCGGAGTATCAAACAGAGTAGGGAGATCCTTAGGGTTGTATACAGCTGCTATAATGGGTCCTATACCACCTCCCTGCCTACTACAGTGATCATGGCCAGGCCAAAGAGGCTGGCCCAGTATATTCCTGCATAAACAATATCCAGTTACTGGAATGTCCTACTGGGCCATAAGCAGCTGATGCAACCCAGTAGCTGTTCTAAATTTTCAATGAGAGGCCAGCTCAGTGCAGGTCAGCCCAGGACTAATGGGTGCAAACACAGCTAAAGATGGCCTTTAGCATCCCCTTTCTGGGCTCGGCTATCCACTCCCCCGCTACAGCTCAGGATCTAAACCTCTGTACATAGTTTGAGAATGGACTGTTGTTTCATATCCTGTATTGTCTCCTTTCCAACACTAATCTTTCTGTCACACATGTACTCATACAATCCTACAACAGCTGGAGAGGATATCATTAAAACCATAGTGTACATGGACAGATAGACAACAGCAGCCACTTCACTGCAATGACTTGTGTTTAAGATGAAGTGAAGTTCAGGAACAACTCCAATTCCCAGCTAGGTAATAAGGAAAGTAAGCTGTTCATACAGAGCTTGATCCAAATCCCATTGAAGTCACAGGAAAAACTCGCATTGATTTCAGTGGGCTTTGGTTCAGACGCAGAGACAGGATATCATTTTACTTCTCTTGCTTTATTTCAGATGTGCAAATGATCAACTAGTTGCAAGAAGCTACATTTTATTATGGAACAAATATACAAAAATCTACATTAAAGTGTGTTTTGTGTTATTGTTTCAAAAGGTTTATAAATCTTTCTTCCCCGATCTACAGCAGTTTTGTTTTTGTCTACTGTAATTAAACTCTAGGGTCTTTCAAAGTTTCCTCAGACCTGGAGGTGGGGTAATTACAATAGACAAAAACAAAACTGCTGTAGATCAGGGAAGAAAGATTTATAAACAAGCTCCTGACACTCTTGAATGAGTCTCTTTGGAGAAGGATAGCTCACTGGTTTGAGCATTGGCCTGCTAAGCCCAGGGTTGTGAGCTCAATCATTGAGGGGGCCATTTAGGAATATTGGGCAGAAAACTGTGGGTGAGATTGTGGCCTGTGTTGTGCAGGGGGTCAGACTAGATGATCATAATGGTCCTTTCTGACCTTAAAAGTCTATGAATTGCATTGATAGACCTGGAGTCCAAACAGGTGGATTGGCCCAATTTGTGCCCTTTAATGAAAGGGATACACTGAAGACATTCCCCGCAAAGAAAGATCCTTTGCACATCTTAATCCCCCAGATTCTACTCTGAGTTACAATGGAATACATTCTGAATAACTATTTACACTGCTGTGACAGAGCAGAATTTGAGTTTCCAGTTTTGCCAGCTCCAAGCGTTCAAAATGTTTACATCAGTCTCCAAAGTATCACAAGACTTGCTTACTCTTAGCCAATCAACAATTTATTAATTTACCCAGAACTACATTAATATATAATCAACCGTTCACCACTCAAATGTAGGCACAACCAATTGTGCATACTACACACACAACACTGCAGGGGTGGGCAAACTACGGCCCGCAGGCCACATGTGGCCCGCCAGCCATTTTTATCCGGCTCGCTGAGCTCCGGCGGGGGGCAAGGTGCCAGTGGCCCTGCGCTCATAGCTGAGAAGCCGTGGAGTGGGCCAAGCATGGGGTCTCACGAGGCACCATGCTCCCCAGCCCAGGGCAGACCGAAAGCAGCACGCTGCGGGGCCACGAGCTCCCGACCTCGGGCACCGGGGGCTGGGCCACGCGCGCTCCTGAGCCGAGGCGCCGGGGGCCGGGTTGAGTGCCGCCTGCCGCGGGTCCCCGCACTCCCGAGCTGCGGCACCGGGCCGAGCACCGCCCACTGCAGGCCCCACGCTCCCGGGCCGGGGTGTGGCTCAGAGCGCAGCCCCCACATGCTGCAGCTGCAGCCGGCCAGCGGGGAGTGAGCGGCGGGTGAGTGCAGGGCCGGCAGCGGGGGAGCGGGATGGACGGAAGGCGCTGCGTGGAGCCGGGGCTTGAGACGTGCCTCAGGATCCCGGGGCGGGGTCTTTCCCAGAGACCCCCGAAGTCCCTCCAAGGAGACTCCCTCTCCTGCCCCAACCCCCCGCCCCAGAGATTTCCCCGTCCCCTTTCCCAGGGACCTCCCCAGTTCCCCCCTAGGGAGCCTCCATCCACTGCCCCAAGGGCCCCCGAACCACCCAGGGAACCCCCATTTATCTTCCTTAAGGAGCCCCCAGGCCATGTCCTATAGGAGCCCCCTGAGCCTCCATTCACTGTCCCCAGGGAGTCCCCAGCTGGTGTCCCAGGGGCCCCACACCTGGCTGAGCATGGTAAGCAAGGCAGGGGAGGGCTTAGGTGGTGGGGTCCTGGGGGGTGGTTGTTAGGCTAGGGGGGGTGTCTTGGGAAGGGACAGTCAGGGAGCAAAGAGTAAAGGGGCTTAGATAGGGGGTTGGGTCCTGGTGGGGCAGTTAGAGTGGGGGGTTTTCGGAGGGGGGGATCAAGGGACAAAGAACGGGGTGGGGTTGGATGGGTGGAGGGTTCTGAGGAGGGCAGTCAGGGGGCAGGAAGTGAGTGGAGGTCGGATAGGGGACAGGGTCAGGCTGTTTGGGGAGGCACAGCCTTCCCTACCCGGCCCTCTGCAGAATTTTGAAACCCAATGTGGCCCTCGGGCCAAAAAGTTTGCCCATCCCTGCAATACAGTCTTGCAAGCAGTTATCACAGACTAGAGTTGAGGCTCAACAGTTATACCAAAGATCAACTCAAGTTACCAAAATTTCTTATTTAATTTATGATCAACAATTTTCAGTTTTTTAGTACCTAACACATTTATCATATTTCCAAAGGCGCACTTTTCTTTAAGGCTCTGTGAAGGGTATGGTTACTTCTCTTTGGACCAATCTAGTCAAAGGGACAAGTTTATAATATTAAAAGTACTTGCTTAAAACAATTCTTTTCAATCTTTTAGGCCAATTTGCTTGGACTTTTAGAGGAGTTCAAATCTAAAATATGATTGCTTGAGGTCTCACTAGAGAGTATAGACTCAGCAAGAAAACCTACAGTTATTTATATTAAAGAATAGAAGAGGAAAATACAGTCTTTGAAATGAAATCACACCACTTCTTACCCTTTTAAACCTGTGATGGGGGAGAATCCTTTTCTCATAGCTGGTTGGGGTGTCAGTTGCTCTTTGGACGCTGCAGCTTCTCGTGTTGGGTTCAGTCAACTCCCCTAAGCACATGATGACCTCAGTTTAATATACCCTAGTTTTAGGGCTTGTTAGAGGGGACCACCCTGTGATTCCTGTTGGACATGTGCCAAGTGGGAGCTCAGATTCCAGTGTTCTTATTTTCTCTGCTGCTTCCATTGGTATCCAGTAAATGGCATTGGTGTATATTAAATTTCTTTAATCTTTTTCATATCAGAGGCTTTTAAAGATAGAAATGAATCAATTTCATTATTTGCCTAAAGGGATACTCCTTTTAGACCTGGATAGATTCCAGAGCCAGAAGGAACCATTGTGATCATTTAGTCCAGGGTGTCTCAAACATGCGGCCCATGGGCCGGTTATTTCCTGCGACCTGCCAAGCGTCCCATGCCTCCCCCCACCAGAGTTATTTCCTGCAGCCTGCCTCCTCACCTCCACCCGTTCCCCCTCCCCTCAGCGCGCCGCATCCCCACTCCTCTTCTTACCTCCAAGCGCTTCCTGCCACCAAACAGCTGTTTAGTGGCGCTCAGCTCTTTCCAGGAGGGAGGAGCGAGCAGCCGTGCGCTCAGGGGAGGAGCCAGAGAAGAGGTGGGGCAGGGGCAGGGATTTGAGGAAGGGGTTGGAATGGGTGAATGGAAGGGGTGGGAAGAGGCAGAATGGAAGGGGTGGAGTGGGGGCAGGGCCAGGCACAGCAGGGAAGAGGTGTCAGTGAAAAGTTTAAGAACAGAAATTTTAAAAAAATAAGTTGGGATCTGCTCCCTCCTAGGATCTGACTCTCCTCTTTCTTAACCTCATGGGAGTCAGAAATTCTGGTCAAGGTAGACCTACATGTGTGTCTAACTGGTGGGAGAAGAGAATCAAGCCTAGAGTTTCTAACAGCTACATGTACTTTATATAGATCTGTCTGCATCAATAGAGAACTTAAATAGATGTCTTAAAGCTCCTGTGTTTGCTAAGGTTATTTTTAATCACACAAAGCCACTGGTTTGGAGAGAAAAATTACAGGCAAAGAGATCTACAAAAACTGAAAAACAGCTTGGAATTCCAAGCTTAGCTTCACTGTAATGCTGACTTGCTACGGTTTACAGAGCCTGCCAGAGAAAAATAAAGTGGATACATACCCCATCTGCTGGTGACATCCCAAAATTGTACTTGCAGAACCATAAAACACACTCACTACTGAACACAACTCCCTAAAGCAGAGGTCAGCAACCTTTCCGAAGTGGGGTGCTGCGTCTTCATTTATTCACTCTAATTTAAGGTTTCATGTGCCAGTAATACATTTTTACATTTTGAGGTCTCTTTCTATGTCTATAATATAGAACTAAACTATTGTTGTATTTAAAGTAAATAAGGTTTTTAAAATGTTTAAGAAGCTTCATTTAAAATTACATTAAAATGCAGAACCCACTGGACTGGTGGCCAGGACCCAGGCAGTGTGAGTGCCACTGAAAATCAGCTCGTGTGCTACCTTTGTCATGTGTGCCATAGGTTGCCTACCCGTGCTCTAGAGGGAAGTGTTTTCTTTGTTCTTTGAATCAAAACAGTAACAGTGGGGGAACCACACAAAACACATATATCTCCAAGATTAATTCCATGAATAAAAAACAATAGTTACTGTGCCTAGATTTTTCATTTGTCCACGCAGCTATTTGGAAAAAATCTGTTATCCTAATGAGAAAGTACTCATTCATATAGATCTATACTTTCTGAGTGAAGTTGCCATACAACTTATATGGGAGATGTAAGTTCAAACTGGTAAAAACAAGCAACTGTGACATCCACAAACACTCATAAAGACTCAGGTTACATTTCAAATTGTCCTCACAGTTCTATGATCACTAGCTCTTACTGCAAAAATGATTTAATAACTCTGCATTGTCTTTCTCTTTCTCCTCTCCCAACCCCAAACCCTGCTGCAAAAAAAAGAAAGCATTAACTTGGAAAGATTCAGATGGTTTTCTTCTTTCCACCACAAGGAAAGGCAATGCTCAGCTATTAAAATCCTTAACTGCTCAATGAAAGAAGTGACTCAAACTGAGTTTTAGCAGCAGTATAAAAGCCCCACCTGCTGGCCTTTTCAGTGACTTGCTAATAATCCATGCTTGAATAAAAGGAGGATAGCAGTAGGAATATACTAGCATCTACCTGCCCAGGATGCGAATGGCGATTGTGAAATGCTCACATTAATTACAAAGGATACAAAATAGAAGACTCAATAATAATGGGGGATTTCAACTATTCACATATTGACTGAATTTCTAGAGAAACAATTCATGACTGCTTCCTGGAGTAGCTAGTCCTGGAACCCACAAGGGGAGAAGAAATTCTTGATTCAGACCTAAGTGATGCACAGGATTTTGTACAAGAGTGAATGTAGCTGAACCACTCTATAATAGTCACAATAGCTGCTCACGGAACTCAGAGCCTCACCCCGGAACGGGGGCAGAGCCATCGGTCATGACTTTGGCCCCCACAGGCTCATCCTGATTGCATCTAATTGCAGAGAAAGTCAGCAGCTGGTCCCTAGTTTCTGTCTGGTAAAGGAAAGGCAATAAGGTAAATCCTTCAAGAAGGCTAACAGCATATTGGGCTGCATTAGTAGGAGCGCTGCATGCAGACTGAGGGAAGTGATTATTCCTCTTTTTTCGGCACTGGTGAGGCCACACCTGGAGTATTGGGTCTAGTTTTGGCCCCTTCCTGCCCCCCACTACAAAAAGGATCTGGACAAATTTGAGAGGCAGGTGATGTGCGAGGAGCTACGTAGTCTTCAAAGACGGCCTACTGGGCAACTGTATGTGAGTAGTGACTGGGCTTTTCGCAGGGCTCTTGCTGCAGCCAAAGCCTTGAGGATGGAGACAAGAGCAGGAGGTGTTGTTGCCCGGCGGGGCCCATGGTGTGGTGTCGGCTGGCCATAGCTGGTCTCCAGGAGATGGGTGTAGCACTGAACCTGCCCACTTCCTTGTTAGTATAGTGGCAAGTATCCCCACTTGTTATGCAGGAGACCGGAGCTCAATTCCCTCATGGGGAGGACAAGGTCTTCTGAATGGGGAGCAAGAAATGCTTTGCCCAGCCAGCACATTCCTCAGCACCTCTTCCTTCTACAGAGACTTCCATTCACGCCCCGCAGGGTTAATTTTCACCTCCACAGAGACAATTGGCCCCTGAGGCCACCCCTGCCGCCTTGCCCTAGTGGAAGACTCTACGTCAAACCCCTCCACACTGCCTTCCGCCACAAAGTCCAGCTTCAAGACCTCCACGGGGGGACACGTTTCAGAGTCCCAAAAGGAAATATTCTGGCCGAGGGCATGAGGACAATTGCCCAGCGAAACAGGGTGCCAGCTGTTCAAGAGACGAGGAAGAGAGAAAAGCAGACAGGCAGCAGGCTGGCCTCCTGTTTTTCTTATTTTTCTTATGATTTTAACTGTGACAGTAATGGGGAGACTTGAGTAATACCTGTGGCCTTCGGTAAGGTGGGGAGGAGGTGCCGTGAGAGGATGGAACAGAGCATTTCCCACTCAGCTGCTACTGCACCCGAAGGCGAGCCATGATTGTATAGTGGTTAGTACTCTGCGCTGTGGCCACAGCAACCTTGGTTTGACTCTCAGTCACAGCAGTGCTTTTTGGCTGGGGATCTCCTGAGGCGCGCCTAGTGGCTCAGCCTGATTGCATCCGTTTGCAAAGAGAGCCAGCGGCTGGTGCCTGGCTTGTGGCTGGTACAGAAAATTCAAAGGTCAGTCCTAGGGCACGTTTTGTTCAACAGCTTTATTAATGATCTGGATGATGGGATGGATTTGCAGCCCCAGCAAGGGCGCAAATGATCCTAATCTGCTATGATTCTGTCAATAAGGGTAAATCCACCAGAAAAAGAGTAACAGGGAAAGGTCCGGAAGCAGTGAATTCCATCCTGGAAACGGATGTGTTTTGACTGTCTGGACACTAAATGTTGAAAGGAAGGATCTGCGGGCCTGAGAAGCTGTGGCACTTGAGAGGCGCTTCTAAAGCCAAAGGAGCCTTGGCTGAGTTTCTGATGGCGCCATTTTGAGGAGCAGCTGATGTGCAGAAGGGGGAAGGTAGACAAACGGTTGTCAGAGGAAGAAGGTGCCGAGCATCCTGTCGGAGAGGGAAAGGTCGCAGGCAGGCAGTGTGGGAGGAGCTGCGTATCAACCAAAGGCAGCCTGCTGGGTAACCGCGTGTGCGGAGGGACCGGCTTTTCCCAGGGCCGTGGCTGCAGCCGAAGCCTTGAGGACGGAGAAGAGAGCTGCTGCCCGGTGGGGCCCACAGTGTGGGCTCGGCTGACCAGCCCACACCTGGTCTCCAAGAGACAGGTCCAGGAGCAGACTTGCCCTCTTCCTCATTAGTATAGTGGCGCATATCCCCACCTATCACCCAGGACACTGGGGTTTGATTCCCTGACGGGGAGGCCAAGCACTTTCAAATGGGGAGGGAGCAAAGTCTTGGCTGGCTGACATATTCCTCAGCATCTCCTCCTCTAGAGACACTTCCCTTCATGCCCCGCGGGGTGGATTTTCACTGCCGCCCCGAGAGCACGGAGCATTCATGGCTCAGCACCAGCCAGCCATGATCGTATAGTGGTTAGTACTCTGCGCTGTGGCCGCAGCAACCTCGGTTTGACTCTGAGTCACGGCAGCCCCCCTTTTGGCGGGGCACCCCGTGACGGGCGCCCAGTGGCTCAGCCGGATTGCGTCCATTTGCAAAGAGAGCCAGCAGCTGGTGCCTGGTTTCCCGCCAGTCCGGGGAAGTCAACCGTCGGTCCTGGGCAGGCGAGCCGTTTGGTTCAACATCTTTCTTAATGATCTGGATGATGGGATGGGTTGCAGCCCCAGCAAGGGCGCAGATGACCCTACTCTTCTGGGCTTCTGTGCCCATCAGGTAAATCCACCCGAAAAAGAGGAACGGGGAAAAGCAAGAGGAAGAGGAATTCTTCCCCGGGTGCCAAGCCACCCTGCCAACGGCTGTGTTTCCACCGTCCGGCCACGACGAGGAAGACGGTGCAGATCGGCTCGTCGGAGAGGGAAAGGTCGCAGGCAGGCGGCCCGGGAGGAGCTGCGTAGCCTCCACAGGCGGGTGCTGGGCAACCGCGTGTGCGGAGGGACCAGCTTTTCCCAGGGCCGTGGCTGCAGCCGAAGCCTTGAGGACGGAGAAGAGAGCAGGAGGTGCTGTTGCCCTGTGGGGCCCAGGGTGTGGCGTCGGCTGGCCACAGCTAGTCTTCAGGACTGAGCATTTTCCGCTCCCTGCTATCCTGCCATTTTCCTCTTTAGTATGGTGGCAAGTATCCCCACCTGTTATGCAGGAGACTTGCGTTCGATTCTTCGACGGGAAGGCCAAGGCCTTTTGAAAGGGAAGCAAGAAATGCCTTGTCCAACCAGCACATTCCTCAGCTCCTCCTTCTAGGGAGACTTCCAGTCACGCCCCACAGGGTTAATTTTCACCTTCACAGAGACAATTGGCCCCTAAGGCCACCCCTGCCGCCTTGCCCTAGCAAAAACCTCTTGGTCAAAACCCTCGACAATGCCTTCCGCCACTTATGCCCAGCTGCAAGAGCTGACGATTGAGGAGGAGCATCTGAAGTGTGGAAGGGGAATGGTAGATAGAAACATTTGTCAGAGGAAGAAGGTGCTGAGCAACCATTAGTGAGGGCAAGGTCCCAAGCAGTTTGTATGGGGGGAGCTGTATAGCCCCCACAGGCAGCCTGCCAATTGGCTTTTCCCTGTAGCAGCTTAAGGTCTGGGTGAGGGAGGTGTGGTAGGACTGTGGTTGGCCTGGTGTAGCTCTGGGTTGGGAGGGGAAAGCCTCTGCGCGTTGGCTTTCCTGGGACTCTTCTGGTCACAGAAGAGTGGAGGTTGTGGTCCCGGTCACATCATAGGGGCAGTGAGTCTCAGGGCTCTGGGTCTGTGTGGGGAGCATGCAAAGGAGACAGAACCAGGGGCTAGCCTCCCCTCAGGCGTTCCACCTTCCTCCCATGATGGGGGCTGTCAGGAATTTTGTGATGTCTGGGATACACTTATGATTACAACACTGGCTGTTAATCATAGACTATCAGGGTTGGCAGGGACCTCAGGAGATCTAGTCCTACCCCCCGCTCAGAGCAGAACTAACCCCAACTAAATCATCCCAGCCAGGGCTTTGTGAAGCTGGGCTTTAAGAACCTCTAAAGAAACAGATTCCACCCCCTCTCTAGGTAACCCATCCCACTGCTTCACCACCCTCCCAGAGAAAAGGTTTTTCCTAATATCCAATCTAAACTTCCCTCACTGCGATTTGAGACTATTGCTCATTGTTCTGTCATCTGCCAGCACCGAGAAGTCTAGATCCATCCTCTTTGGAACTCCCTTTCAGATAGTTGAAAGCAGATATCAAATCTCTCCCCTTAAAACTTTAATTTTTATAAACTGTTTCATATAGCACTTCAAATAAATTTATCTAGTAACTTATGAAAAAAAGGGAGTATTTCAGGAGATTTATTTTTGAAGCCATTTACATGTAGAATCAAAAGAGTTGGTCTTTTTCCTCAAAAAGATACTTAAAAGCCTCTGAACCAAATATGAGCTCATGAGTGCAAGCCCTTTAGGCTAATAATTGGCTATATGTGTGATTGGACAGCAACTTGCGCAATGAATTCCCACAAACTTTGGCCACTACCAAAAAATGATAAGAATCAGAACATATGGCTGTCTTATGCTGAATATTAAGGTGAATATTAATTGTTGAGCAGCCCTTCAAAGCATTTTTCTTAAGTTCATAGTTTACACACTCTTAACTAGTAACAATTGCAAAAATTTTGTCTTTTTTTGCCGAGCCAAATTACTGCCAGATTTTTGTAATACATTCCATTTGCTAAAAATGTACTGTTTAGGGAACACAACTATATTAGGACACTGTCTGCATCTCACAGCTGAATTCAACCTATGTTTATTTCTGAAGCTAAATGGAACTTTAGAATATGGCTGTTCTATTTCTGTTTTGTAGCAGTAATGTTAAAGCCTCATATGTTCATATAGGAACAGAAGGGGAGAGCAATTCACTCTGTTCGCAATAGGATAGATAAAGATAGATTTAAAAAAAAAACTGATTTAAATCAGATTTTTTATTTAAATGAGTTTTTTTAATCTGTTTTAAATGAAATCTGAATTTAATACAAAATGTACTAAAATTATAATCTCTTAATGTATATACAATAAACAATCTATAAACCTCTACCAAAAACTTGAGTTAAAGACTGTTTTTTCTATAAAATGTGTTTCTTCCCCCCCATTCCTTCTTTTTGAGGTCAATCTTTTAAACATACCCTACAATAATAGTAAACAAGCTATACACTATTCACGGTTTTCTAACTCAATAAAAGTGTACAGTGAATAAGAATCTGAAAATATTAAGCTATATAATTGCTTAATGCACAGTTATAGTGTACTCTCCTAAATGGCGAAAAGATGTACCAAATCTAGTGAAAAAGCTTTTTATTATAAATCAACATTTCAGTGGTTATAGCAATGAGAATGCACCTTTTTTTAGAAAAACAACAAGTACAAATGGAAAAGATGATTAAAATAATTTGCATTACTATGGATTCAGTTACTGGATTTTTTTATTTATGGCAACATAAATAAGGTACATACATTTCTACTTCAATACTTAAGTTGAACAAGGAATTAAGTTAGATCAATCATCATCAGAAAACATTCAGTAATCGGATCATCATCACATGCTTTCAATTATATTTCCATGTGGAACAGAGCACAGCTGTGGGAAAATACTATCTTCAATGGTTCCTAAATACAGGGACAATATGCTCTTACAGCTTCAGTGTACGAGTTTACGATCACAGGTGCCCCACTACTCCCCATTCAATGCAGTCTTTTTCCCATTTCTGTTTTTTTAATCTTTGCTATCACTTTCGAAAGGAAGCTGGCTGGCACTGCATATTCAACCTTTAAGAGTTATTTTGAAAAATCACTTCTACTTTTGAAATCATTAAATGCTCTTGGACACTAAGTTTTCCTAACAATCTGTGCAAGTATGTGAAATGTATGGGTATGTCATTTATTAGTAATTGGCACTTTTATAGTGCTTCATATGTAACTATTGCTCACAAAGCCACTGTGATGTAGATTAGCTTGGTTTTCCCTTCTGTAGTAAAGGACAATACTAGAGACATCCATAAGTTCACTGTTATCAAATACAGGAAAGTTCAGGAGAACCACAATGAAATGTTAAAGAGTTATATTCCTACAAAGAATTAGAGATTTGTTTCCACTTGTTGCACAAGAGTTTAAAGCTTTAAATCTATGTGTAAATACCTTTCACAGAATTAGAATCAGACAAGCAACACTTGGCTTGATTGCAAATGTTTTCATTGGATACATTAAAGTGTTTTCAGCAGTGGAGCAACTCATTAACAAGCCAGTAAACACACTACTACAAAAATGAGTTCAGAGTAGAACTGGTGCTCTTGTAATAGTCTGTGAGAGACCTCCATTTTATTTTTTGCAAGCTGTATATCTTGCTGTTACATTCTCCCAGTTGATCACATTCCAGATAGCTTTTAGATAGTCGGGTCTAACATTTTTATACTGAAGATAATAAGCATGCTCCCACACATCAATTCCTAGTAGAGGAATAAGACCTAGAGAAGAGAAAATAACTGAGTCTATGAAAATATTTTCAGATGAATAAGAAACATTTCAAAACTTCAAAATCCTACTTCAGAATATTTCCAACTCTTTTATTCTTGATTTCTATAACATTTGACAACAATGAACCACCCACCACACAGGTGCACATTGCTAGATCTTATACCAGTTGCTTCTCATAAAAGAAGAAGTGCAGTTTATGATTTTATGACACACTGCTAAGAAAGCACCCAGTCCTGAGAGAATGAGAGTTCTAAAAGTAAAATTCTGAACTGGAAAAACTGCCTTATGGAAAATAGTTACTGCAAAATACTCTGCTATGGTGCAACAATAATTGTACTTCTAGAAACTGCACTTATGTAACATTCCACTCGAATGTATTTTGTGCTTTAAAACATGTTAAACACCTGATTTAATTACATATATCCTTGGTTTTGTGATATTAAGGATTAGGAAACTCCAACGAGGAACTGCAACTGAATCCAGCTAAAAAGTCTTTGCAGCTGCTAATCCACAGAGATTCAATTCATCCCCTCTATTCTGTTCTACATAGATACTGTGGTGTTTAAGGCCATAAAAGAACCTGAATGCCTTCCAAAAGTCCATTAACTGATGTGATTAACACCTGTCATGTGTGGTTTGTTCTCTCTTCAGAGCCATGGAAGAAGTTTGCAGAGTTTTTGCATTGGGATGAGAGGGAGAGTAAGAGAAACCATCAAAAATTATGCACCTTTTTAGAGGTACTGTGGTATCTTCCCTCAGCAGTGCAGTTTGAATACAACTGGCTCAACTGCTAGAGTCAAATAAAACCTGCACCCATGGCAAATCAGACATCTTTTAAAAGGGGTCAGGTCCAACATTTTGCTGTTGACTTATCCCTGGCGGAGAAATTGTTAAGGGCTATCTCTGGTGAACAATATACCTTCCCTAATTGTAACGATTCAAAGAAAGGGAAGTGTCATTTCAGGTTTAACATATGCCCCAGTGTACCCTGTCAATGTCAGCATGTTTAAAAATAAAATGGTGTGATTGTAAAGAAGAGATGTTTCTCTCCCCTCTGTTGAGAGAAAAGCCTACACACAGGGGAAGTTAGTTATACACAAAGTGCTGTCAAACACACAACAAACAAATAAAACAGTTTAATCTTCCACTCATAGCTGATATTAAGTGTTGTTTGCAAAGAGAGGCAAAAAGTTTTCAGATGAAGATAATTTTTAGATGATGCCTCTTTAAATTACTCTCTCCAAAGAGGAAACCTTATGAGCAGCTTTCCCATCCTCCATGAAAGATGAAGTCCCCACACAGCTGAAAATTCATCCTCCATCCATCTTCCTCCTCTATCTATCCACTAAAGCTAAGATTTTACGTCCCCCTCATCCCATACATTCTTCAAAATGTATATGCGGCTCTTCACAAGTGTTCGGTTCAAAAAGGATATTACTACTTTTCATCATTTTTAATAAAGATACAGGCACATGCAGTCTATGTAGCCATATTTACTTAGAAAGAAAAAGATGCACGTATTAAAAAGCCCTTACAAGCTGCCGCTGCAGCTACTTTCCTCATAAATATACATAATTTAAAAACAAAACTAACCTGTTGTTCCTTGCAGAGGGTCTTGATTGTAACAAGCAGTGACCTGCAGACGGCCTTGGTCCTGATTAAAACCAAGCCACCCCCAGCCGGAGCCTTGAACACCAACCGATACTGCCGTCAGCTTCTCCTTGAAGTTTCCAAAGGAGCCGAAGTCACGCTTTATGGCTTCCATCAGCTCCCCTTAAATTTATATTAAAAACAAAAACATACACCACACTTTACACTATTTTCTAGCTGATAACATTTATTTTTGGAGGCAGATCCAGCTGGCTTCCTCTGCCTCATTTTTTCTGAGAAAGGAAACAATTAATTCTGAACAGATTTTATGCATTATTTTATACAGACACTGCAGTTTAAAAAGAAAGTAGAAAGGAAAAAAAATAAATCGGCAAAGTGCAATAGTCAAAGTAAAGGTATCATGTTCTTATCCAATATTTAGAATGCTAAGGAGCTTGTGTGTTTGTCAGACAAACAGGCAGTCCACAGCAGAATGACCGGGGGAGTGTTAGTTGAAGAGTGCTAGATAGTTTGACTTGAAAGTATGTGAGACAAGTATCCTTATAAACTTTCCCACAGATTGCACCTCTGATGCTCAGGGATGACCAGGTGCCAGCTTATGCCAAGGTCCCCACACCTCAGTTGAATATTGACAAACACATAGCTGAATCAGGTTAGCTCACCCATGGTATTGTTAAAATAGGCATTAGAATTATAAGAACGTGTTTAGACTTTACTGAATGTTTATGAGCTGCAGCATGCATTAATATCAATACCATCTGTTTCTCATATTGTAAGGTAACATTTGAGCAGTTGTATTATAACCCTCTGCAACTAATAGAAGAACAGCCATACTAGATCAGACCAACAGTCCATCAAGCCCAGTACCCTCTCTTCTGACACTGGTTGATACCAGATGCTTCAGAAGGAATGAACAGAACAGGACAATCTGAGTGATCAATCCCCTGTCGTCCAGTTCCATCTTCCAGCAATCAGAGGTTTAGGGACACCCAGAGCATGGAATTGCGTCCCTGACCGTCCTGGCTAACAGTCATTGATGGACCTGTCTTCCATTAATTTATCAAATTCTTTTTTTGAACCCAGTTATAGTTTTGTCATAACTCTCTTCCCTAGTCTAACTTCAACTGTAGGCTCTCTGAGCAAATGATGCATCTTCTGTACCTGAAGAGGAGCATGAACTATTATAGTGTTGCACATACGGGCTTTAATGCAGCATTGCACATACGGGCTTTGCTTAAACTTCCAGGAAACCACGTTCTAAGACGGAAGCTGCAAGAAGTACAAGATAAGGGGAAGCAAAACTAAGGTGGACTTTAGTCTAAAGTATTTCACAAAGTTCTTGTACATAAGTGAGCCTGAACTGTATTATTCAAGCTTAGCCTTAGTGATATTTGCCCCCCACCCCACCCCTTTTCTGGTTTCTCAATTCCATAGTGGAAATTCTGAATTTTATAATTTTTTCTTTTGTAGATCGAAGACAAAGAAGAGCTAGCAAACTTTGAATCATGAAGCTATAATTTTCATGAGAGATTATGATGTTAAACTACAGCTATTATATATATTATATAAAATGGCTACGGATATGATTCTGTCATGGAGGTTGCAGATTCCATGACTTCCCAGGACCGCTGTGACTTCTTCCACAGTGGCAGGGCTCCCAGAGCTGAAGCAGTGGCCAGAATTGAGTTAGCCCCCTTGTGGCTGGAGCTGCAGTACTCAGCCCCTTCCACAGAAGGAAGTGGCAGGGCTAAAGCAGCTGCTGGTTAGCCCCAACAGCACTCTGTTAGTTCTCCGTCAACACACCCCCCCCCACACACACCCTTCGTGATCTAAGTAAGTCAGGGACAAGTCACAGGCTTCCATGAATTTTGGGGTTTTTTTGGCCTGTGTCCCGTCCCTGACTTTTACTAAAAATACCTGTGACACAATCTTAACCTTATGCTCTGAAGAGTCATTGCTGTTAACTACTTCACAGCAACAACAAATGCCTAGTTTCTACCAGAGGAAAACTGAAGTAGTTATGTACTATCCTGAATCCTAGAGATTGAAAGAACTGACCCTTCCACTCAAAACACTTCCTGATTTTACATAAACACAAAACTGTTAATGTTTTGGGAGGGCTAGGGGAGAATCACCTTTGTCTAAAGCCTCCTTCTCCAGTTCTTTTCTACATGGTTTCCAATATCTTTAACTGCCTCCCTGTCATGCTCTATAGCACAGTGATCTCAACCAGGGTATGTATATCTTAGGGCTAGGGTGGGCAAACTTTTGGGCCCGAGAGCCACATCAGGGCTGCAAGATTGTATGGAGAGCCGAGTAGGGAAGGCTGTCTCTCCCAAAACAGCCTGGCACTTGCCTCCTATCCGCCCCCTGACTTGCCCCTCTCAGAATCCTTGACCCATCCAACCCCCTCCCCCCTGGCTCCTTGTCCCCTGCCCGCCTCCTCCATAGATCCCCTGCCCCTAACCATCACGGGACCCCGCCCCCTACCTAATCCCCCCTGCTCCCTGTCCCCTGCCCCCTTTCCACCCCCCTGCCCCCAACAGACCTCCAGGCCTCCCACTCCCTATACAACCCCCCCCCCAGAACCTCCGCCCCATCCAACTGTCCCCTGCTCCCTGTCACGACTGCCCCCACCCCCGGGGACTTCCCACTCCCTTACCATGCCACTCAGAGCAGCAGCCCAGACAGAGCTAGATGTGCTTCCCTACAGGAGCGTGCAGCCCTGCGCCCCAGAGTGCTGCCTGTGCGATGGCGTGACTGCGGAGGGACAGCAGGGGAGGGGCCAGGGCAGCCTCTGGCCGGGAGCTCAGGGGCTGGCCAGGATGGTCCCATGGGCTGGATGTGGCCCGCAGGCTGTTTGCCCACCCTTGCTCTAGGGGTACATAGAGGAGATACTACTCTAGATGAGTTGTCTTCTCTGGGGTGTTTCTTAGCCTGGGAGTCGCAGAACGGGTTTAGGGAGTTGCAAGTGCAGGGCTGGCATTGGAGAATGGCAAGCAGGGCAACTACCCAGGGCCCCACACCACAGGGGACCCTGTGAAGCTAAGTTACATTCTTCAGCCCTGGGAAGCTGGGATCAGGCTTCAGACTCCCAAAAGAGGTATGGTACACTTGTCTCCACTTTCCTTCTTTAAAGCTACACTTCTTCTATGAGGTCTTTTAAAGTTTTAAAGCTAATGAGTCAGGTCCATGACACAGCCTGATCCAACTCCAGGAATGACTGATTTTTGTTACCCTGTGAGTTCTCTCTCTCAATGGTCTGCAGTGCATTCAACACTAATCTAGGTCTTGGAGACTTTCATTACTTTAGTTTCGGGCGGCTAATTTCTTCCTCCATAGTCAATTCAATAAAATAAAAAGGTTAATGAATTTTACAATGGCAACATCATAACAATGGCAGCTTTTATACTGTGAACAAATGTATAGCTACCTATGTAGCCAAAACTGTCTTTAGAAAAAGACTAGTCTCATGCTGAGTAAAGCTCTATTTTAGAATGTATACAAAAGATTAGAACACTACAATTATTTGTATTACAGGAGCCTTTAAAGGTCCTGATCAGGATGAAGGCCCATTATGTTAGGCGCTGAACAGACACACTAAAAGTCTGATAATTTTGAAGGATTTTAATTTTTCAAAGTCTTTCAGCATTTAACACAAGAGATTTCTCTACAGGCCACAGTTTGTCATAATTAATCCTACTTGTTAATGTTGACCTATCAGTAAGCCATTAAAAATGACTACTAACCTTGTGGCTCTCCTCCCCCATTAGCAGAAAGATTTGTCCAGAAGATGGAGTGGTTGATATGACCCCCACCATTGAACTTTAGTGCAGGCTGAAGAGACACCTGAGCTGTAACATCACCTAAAGACACACAAGATCAACAGAATTAAGTGGAAGAAAGGGTTGCCACAGCGATGAATAAAGCAAGCACTGTTCATACCAAGATAAAAGCTTAACTATAGTATACTGCTGTAACAGATTATTAAAATTTGTGAAAAAATAAGTTTGTGGCACTTGTGCTCACCACTGTAAACTGTGCTCCACACAAAACTTTGAACATAAATCTTGGACATCTTGACACATCTCGATGTTTGGCAACTCTCTGCAATTATCAACTCTGCATCAAAAGACCAGGTATGTTCCTGCACAGGTTTTACTGGTGTTCTACCATTCCGCAAGATGAGCGGAAGGGGGTAAAATACAGATGCTTTAGGTTGTAAAATGTACCAAACTCACAAGCGTTTTCTGAATTGATGTCCCCTGCAGATTATTTTGTTTCCCCATGGAAAACGAGAGGGAAGCCTCAAGAGCAGTCATGCGCCCTCCCCAGCAGCACGAGTATGTCATTTCCGGCGTCTGGAGCAGTCGGTGGAGAGACAAATCACCACACAGGGGGATGGGGCTGGGTGCAGTTTGAATGGTCGGGAATACATTGCCCCCCTCAAACAAACAAGAGGCAAGGTGCCACTTTCCCCTCCCTCCCCGGTTTCCGCAAGTGCAGAGCTGCCCAGGTGAGGGAGGGTGCTGCCCCAGCTCACTGACTCTGCAACTGGACATCACCTCCTTGGTCCGAGTGCCAGTCATTCTCCCCTCCTATGTGCGTCGCGGGAGTGGGGGGGGCGCGCGAAGAGGCAGTGGGAAAGGAAGGGGGATGGGATAGGGATGTGGGAATGGGTAAGGGGGATAAGATGAGGAAGAAAAGGGGATGGGAGCACGAGCCCCACATGTGGCATTCCCTCAGCGGCGGCAGCAGCAGATGGGGCTCCCCCATTAAGTAGGTCCACTGAACCCCCCACCGATTAACCCACCCCCCCAGCACCGAGACCCCCCCTCTAGCTGAGCTACCCAACCTCCTGCTGAGGCCCATACCCCTTCCACTCAGGACTTCCTCTAAGCCAAGCCCCAACCACCTTCACCTGGACCCCCCTGCAGAGTCTCATTGCCCCTCCATCTGGAACCTGAAGCGGTGTGCTGAGTCTTCATTTATTCAATCTAATTAAAGGTTTCACATGCCAGTAATACATTTTAACGATTTTAGAAGATCTCTTTCTATAAGTCTATAATATAGAACTAAACTATTGTATGCAAAGTAAATGAAGTTTTTAAAATGTTTAAGAAGCTTCATTTAAAATTAAATTAAAATGCAGAGTCACCCGGACTGGTGGTCAGGACCCAGGCAGCGTGAGTGCCACTGAAAATCAGTTTGTGTGCTGCCTTCGGTACACGTGCCATAGGTTGCCTATCCCTGCCCTAGGATGACACTGAGATGGAGTGAGTGGAAGAGAAGGTAATTGGTACTCTGCCTATCGTGTTTTGTGTGCACGCATACATGCCTGCGCACGCGTACGCACACACATATTTTAAGGTAGGAAAAGTGGGTATAGGCTTACCTTATGTTAGCTAAGGGATGATAATAGGAGATAAAATCCAAAGTGTAGACAAGACAGTTTGTAGTTTCCACATGTGCTTGCAGGTTGAGATAAAGACCATGGGGTATCCTGAGGTTTATCTTAACCTGCTAACCCAGGTTAAAAGTAAAAACTGCTCTGTCTTCATTAGACTTTTACCTCATATTAGTTATCACATGTTAATAACCAGTGGTAAAAAGACTCCTTTTTTCCCCCCTAGTGAAGACAAGGCCTGAAAAGCCACAGTTGTACACATGGGCACTGGAAGTTATCCCAGTTCACCACGTTCCTCACCCTCGCCATTCTAAACTCTGCTTAGAAAACCAAGGTCAAAATCCAAAGTCACTTAACAGAGGATCATTATGCTGATTTTGCAATCCACTAAGAGAGCTGCAGGTTACTGTGTGAGAAGCAAAAAATGAATGTATTATAAGCCAGAGCAAGTCACTATATAACTGCAGTTAATAACCACAGACCTCCATTTCGAAGATGCTGTATAAACGCATATGAACACATGGTCTACACCCTAAAGAACTAGTGGTCCGTGAATCTGATCCCGCCACTGGCAAATCCCTGAAATTGTGAGAAGCCAGTTATAAAATCGGGGCCTGAATTGGAAAAAAATTAAACTCAAAGTAAAATACTCTTATTTTTCTGTAGTAATGGCCCAGTTCAGGAAAACAAGCAGCACGCATTTAACCACTTTCTTGAACTGGGACATAAATCTCTTCAGATACCTTGTTAACTTAATATTTTTCAAATGAATACATAACTCTGGAAAGCAATGTTCTCTAAACAAACATACATTATATGATTTATACTTAAACAGAATACAATATAGCACACACCTACAGATTAACATTTCTTTAAATATACTGCAGTATGTGGTCCAATACTGAAATGCATTACTAAAATATTTTTCTTTAAATATGAGGAAGTTTCATTCTAGTTTAAGTTTTCATTCACAAAAAGGTATGCTTTCTCATATTGCTTATGTTGAGAGGTTTATTTTTAAACTAGGTGACAAAAATGGAGATGTTGCTCTTTCCTAGCAATGTTTACAAAACTGAACTCTGAAGGACAAAGTTCATGCTACTGGAAATATTGAGTTTATTGGCATTTAAAGCTGTACAAGCAACTATTTATAACACTGCTGTATGTTAAAAAAATACTACACAGTAGTGAATATTCAGGGTATATAGAATACATCTGAAAGACTTTTTTTAAAAAAGGGATAAACCCTGTTTTCTGACACATGCAATTCAAAATGAAGTCAGATATGTGTACACAGCTACCACTAAGTGCAGTAGTTGGTCTGTACCATTAATACACCGTATCAGGAACAGGTTACAATGCTGCAGACAGATATCTGCTTATCGAGGAGCCACGAATGGAGACAACAATCCTGCATTTCTTTCATTACTATGCATTTGTGCAAGATAAGCAGTATGTCTGGTTCTTCTCCTATTTATACTTTTCCCTCCTTAATCCTATTTCCTCTAATTCTTCTCTGCCACAAGCTTTCCTCTGACTACTACTGAAGGGAAAATGTATTGTGTAATCCAGATAAGAGGGAACTAAATTCACACTTCTACTATAAAAAACATGGAATTTGAAGAAAATGGATTCTAAATGACTGACCTAGTTAAGTACCAAGCGATTTTCAGAAATACCCTGATTTAAGTGCGTAAATCCCACTGATCCTTAAAGTGCACCTAAAACACCTAGTTGTTTTTGGAAATGAATCGTACATGCTGATATATGACAATCAAATGACACTGTACAGTAGTGAATAAAGTTGTCTTCTTTCGTATGGGTTGGGTATGCAGCAACAACTACAAATTTATATCTAATGTGACGGAGTCAGACCAGAAGGATATAGGAGAGTGCTGGAAGGCAGGTATATTAGTCTCAGGATGTGCAGGTCCCTGTTCCCTGGATAGCCAAACAAAGGCTACTCCAGACCAATCAAGACACCTGGGGCCAATTAAGAACCTTCTAGAAAGGAGTAGAAACAGCTAGCCTAATTGGGACACCTGAAGCCAATCAGGGACTGGCTGAAACCAGATAAAAACCTCCCAGTTAGTCAGGTGGGCTGTGGGTGTCAGGAGCTGTGGAAGGAGGTTGTGCTGTTGGTGAGACTGAGTGGTGGACAACATATCATACAGAAGGAAGGAGGCCCTGAGGTAAGGGTGAAGTGGAGTTTGAAGAAGCAGGGACTGTTGTGGGGAAGTAGCCCAGGGAATTGAATTGTGTTTTGTGGCTAACAGGTCATCCATCTTAGCTGATACTATTAGAGTCCCTGGGCTGGAGCCCAGAGTAGAGGGCAGGCCCGGCCTCCCCTGCCTTTTTCCACCTTCCATACTGGCCTGTGATGAAGGTAACTCACTAGGTGGTGACTCTTGCCAATTATACTGAGAAAGGGAGGTCACTCTGGGGCCTAGATGAGTTTGAGGCCCCTAAATCTGCCAGAAAGCGCAGGACCTACAAGTACAAACTTGGAGCTTTGTCACACTAAGTTTGACAGCCAGCTCATTGGCACAACAGTGAGCTGGTGAATGATCTTCAGGCCGCTAGCAAAAAAAATAAGGACACTCAGATATGATGTGCTCCATCTTTTGTGCCTGGTGACCACAGCTGCATACAGGTGTTTGCCTTATTTTCCATTTAAAGGGGGTTTGTCCACATCTCCCATGAGATGTCCTGCTGCAGTACAATGTGCACCAGTCTTTCCAGCAAAACAACAAAATCCAATGGTTCCTCAACAGGCTCATCAACAAGCTGTGTGTTTTAAATGGTCAAAATGCTCCATGTGACTCTGCATTGAGCCTCAGCATCGACGTTGGGTGTAAGGGTCTTGGTACAGTTTCACGGAGGGTTGTGGGATTTTAATCTCCTCTTTGGCAAGTTCTGCAGGTTATGGTGCAGTGGGCTTGTCGCGATTGCATTGACATGGTTAAGAGAGCGAGATATCTGAGCAGCTCTTCTAATCTGTGAAGGCTGGATGTGCGATAGGACCGGGAGCCAAGCAACTGGAGTCAGTCTGAGCATTTCAGACACAATGCACATATCATTATTGACTTGAGTGTCAAGCAGCTTAGTGTGACTGCTGTAAGACCACACTGGCGCACAATATTCAGCTGCAGAATATACCAAGACAATTGTCGTGGTTGATAAGGTCCGTGGACTGAAGCCCCATGATGTTTCAGTCAATTTTCTGATAAGTGCGACATGAAACCTGACTTTATCATAGGTGTTCTCGAGGTGGTCGTCGAAAAGTCAAGCTCTGGTCCAGTGTAACGCCAAGATACTTTGGCTTAGCCTCGTGGCTGATCCTCTCACCATAGACCTGCACGTCAAGATTGGTATTAGCCATTTTATTGTTCAGATGGAAAGCAGTTACCATGGGGTCTTTTGGGTTAGGCCTAAGTTTCCAGCATTGGAAATAATCAGCCACTGTGCTAAGATCTCAGGTTAGGGTGCAGCGGATGGGTATGGAGGCTTGTACGCCGAACAGCTAGGGCAATGTCATCAGCATATATAATTTTGTTGACCTCTTTGCTGGTATATCCCAAAGTCCTGAGGGATGCCCGAGTTAAGAGTTCTTGGTCTACTGATCTTGCTATTAAGTTGTACCTTAAAGCAGCAGTCCCCAGTCATTGCCACCAAGAGGTGAATTGTTCGCCAGCAGTGAATGATGTGGGAGATCTTGAGAAGGCCCTATGTCCAGACAGCATCATGAGCAGAGAAAAGATCAACAAGAGTGGATCCCGTCTTCAACTTACTATGGAATCCGGTCCAATGCAGCCAGAAAGCGAAGCTACTTGTTCACAGTACTTCCTCTTTGGGAAAAATCCTGTCTGCTCTGCTGGGAGGATGTCTTTGATAATATCAGACAGATAGTGCAGCAGCACCCATTCCATGAGTTTGCTGGTGTTTGAGAGAGACGAGGCAGTAGCTGGCTGCATCCTCTATGGGTTTTCCACTGTTGCCTGTGGCCAGCTTCTTGGCACGTCTCCTATTCTATGCACAGTGGTAAAAAGTGCTGCCAGCTATTCCTGTAAGTGCTAACCAACTAGAGTAGCAGAAGTGATTCTCTAGACAGAACAGATCTTAAAAATCAGGTGCTCTTTAGAAACATGTCACCAGCACCAACAAAAATTGATCTGCCTGGCTAAAAGGAGGTTCACTCATTTTTACCAGTCCAGGACTCTGACAGAACAAAATGTAAGATGCACTTCTCAATAGGTTTATACTGAAACATAACTGAAAACAGTGCTGCCAACTTTCTGAAATAGAAGACATGCAGCACTGACATTACAGGAAACCAATGCAGAACTTTTAAAATATGTTTACTTTGGCAAGCAACAAATCTGTAATATTGCTATGTAGCTAAAATATTATTAATATTATGCACTTCTATAGAGAGTTTTTTTGGAAAACCTTAAGTTTGAGCCCACAAATAAGGTAAGTCTAACATGCCTGGGAGGAAGGCAGATACTTTAGTATCACCTTTTTATAGGTGGGAAACTTATCTAAGTTAAGAAATTTTTCTAAGGTCATGAGTGTAAGACTGTAGAAAAGCTAGGAATAAAACCCATATCTCCTGACTACAAGTCACATGCACTAACTATAAGATAAGATTGTAGTAGCTTTCTTCCCTTCTGTTAACAGCAGCCACACATACCTTTTGCCAATGCCTCTTTATATTTCTCCTCTGCAACATTCAGATTATTCACATAAGTAGCATGATGTTTGCTGTGGTGTAACTGCATGATTTCTGCACTGATGTGCGGTTCCAGGGCACCATAATCATAAGGCAAGTCGGGAAGTGTGTGTTTTTGCCTGGAGGCCAAACATCCCAAAGCTGCAATCAGCTTAGTGCGACTCCTGAAAAAAGAAGAAAATACACTCATCTGATTAGCGACAAATAGTCCTGTGGCACCCTATACACTAACAAACGTATTGGAGCATAAGCTTTCGTGGGTTAATACCCACTTCATCGGATGACTGCATGCATCCGACGAAGTGGGTATTAGCCCACAAAAGCTTAAGCTCCAATACGTTTGTTAGTCTTTAAGGTGCCACAGGACTCTCACTTCTGCAGATCCAGACTAAAACGCCTACCCCTCTGATTCTTGACTCATCTTATTGAGCATTCAATATTAAATTATTTTTAAAAAAGCAAATAGTTACACAAATGGCCTCGTGCTAGATCTTGCCACTCTTACGCTGATTAGTCTCCTACTGTGACAGACTGATAATACTTGGACAAACCTTATGGAATTAAGATTAATTTCACTGAATGAAGTTAAACTTTAATGAATTAGGTTTAATACTTATGGGGTTTCAGTGTATTAAAAACCTATAATTGTTTACAGATCGTTGTAGTATTGTTTGTAACCTTTCTAGGAGACTAAGGTAAATCTTGGGGGAAATGTTAGGAACTTCAAAGGACATTTGGGGACAATGCTCATAAAGTGTATTTCTTAGGAAATACCTGGGGGTAAGAGGAATGTAAATTATCTACCTTAAATCCATCCTTCTGAAGCTATGCCCTGGGATAAGAGTCCCAGTGTCTACTTACCTGCTCCCTAAACTGCATGAAAGTTGAACTCCACTACAAGAGAGACCCCTTTGGGAGTCTGAAGGACTCAGCGGCCAAAACTGTGGGGAAATCTCTGGTAAACTGCCTAGCACATAACTTGGTTCTTTTATTGTTTTTAATGTGTTTTCACTGTCGTCCTTTTACCCTAAGAATAAAAATAGGCTTGCAAATGAAGAACTGTGTAGTAACTTATAACCATAGCAACTACACTGTTATATCGTTGAAGAGAAACTAAGCAGGGCTGCTTAGACAAACTGTCTTTGCTAGGAGTAGCACAATGAAGGCAGGGAACTGCTCAGCCTGGAAATACCCCAGTCAGAAGGGAGAGTAGATTTTCACCCTAGTGAATAACAGCGAGGCAAATGAATGCCTGAGATTGGGTGCCCTTGCTGGCCCAGAGAGAGGAGTAGGGGTGCACTTGCCCTGATCTGACACACTTCTCAAGTTGTCCCATTAATTTCATTGTGATTACTTGTGGCATAAGGTACTTCCCAATGTGAGTAACATTTGTAGAATTTTTCTCTATGTAATTAAAGTCCAGACATACAAAGAAGTTATTAACAGTATTGGCAGCCCCAAGCAGCCTTTTCACTGCAACTATGGGAGCTTGAAACCACTCTCTTTTTAACAAAAGCCAAGATTCTTGTGCAATCTCTTGGTTCCAAGAGCTACAGCTTTAGGAAAACCACCAGCTACAACACAAATAGTGATAAAATTGTGAGTTGGCAACATCCAGCTCCCTCATGCTAGACTGTGTTGTAGCCATATTGGTTCCAGGACATTAGACACACAAGATGCATGAGGTAATATCTTGTACTGGACCAACTTCTGTTGGTGAGAGAGACAAGCTTTTGAGGACCTGAAGAAGAGCTCTAGGTAAGTTTGAAAGCTTGTTTCACCAAAAGAAGTTGGTCCAATAAAAGACAGCATCTCACCCACCCTTACTCTCTGATGTTTCCTTTGTGTGAACTGCTTAGCAAGAGCTGTTCCTGGGGGCTTTGCAGTACGAAGGGCTCAAATTTCTGAACACCTAAGCATTTGCTTAGATTTACTCACATAAATAGCTCTTTTTAGTTCAAGAAGCCCACAGAGCTGCAGAAGCATTTGCAACCCCAGGGCAGGATGAAGCTGCTGAGAATTAAAAATGATAATCTAGCCATAGTCAGAAAACAAAACCCAACCCTTCCCCTGCACCTTGCCAGCCAGGTATCTGAGCTGACGGGCAAGGGTCCTAGGCCTGGGAACTTCCCACCGCACTGGGAAGAGAGAAGTGAAGTGGGTCTAAAAATCACTGTATGAACAAAGCTCTGGCTACCCGCTGGCCTGGTCCTGTGACATGGTTGGGGGAGAGGTAATGGGGTGAGAAGAGTGGAGGGCAGCTGGGATATTGGGGTGGGGGGGGGAAGAGTGTGGGGATGTAATGAGGAACAGGGGAGCAGAGCAGGGAGCAGATGGGATTAGGTCAGGGGTGGGCAAACTTTTTGGCCGGAGGGCCACAATGGGGTTAAAAAATGTGCGGACAGCCGGGTAGGGAAGGCAGTGCCTCCCAGAACAGCCTGACCCCGCCCCATCCAACCCCCCACCCACTTCCTGCCCCTCAGAATCCCAGACCCATCCAAGGCCCCCCTCCCACTCCTTGTCCCCTGATCGCCCCATCCAGAGACCCCCCCACTCTAATGCCACCCCAGAACCCCAACCCCCATCTAAGCCCCCCTGCTTTGTTCCCTGACTACCCCCTCCTGATATCCCCCCACCCAGGACTCCACCGCCTACTTCCTCCCCGACCTTGCTTACCTTACTCACCGGGCGCTCCTCGACCCAGCCCGGCAGGGAGTGCGTGGCCCCGTGGCGCTCGACCCAGCCCCTGGCCAGGGAGCGCGGCGTCCCGCGGCTAGCCGTGCTCCACCCGGCCCCCTGCCAGGGAGCAGGGACCACAGCACGCCAGCCTGGCCCTTGGGCCAGGAGCACGGGGCCTCTGTCCCCGCGCCCCTGGCCCAGACTCGCAGGCCGGATGAGAATGGCTGGCGGGCCACATGTGGTCCGCGGGCCGTAGCTTGCCCACCCCTGGATTAGGAGATAATATGAAAAGGCGGAAGAGAGAGTGGGAATAATGGAGTAAGGGGGCAGCTGGGGTACCGGGGACAGAGTAGTGAAATAATGGGGAAGGAGGAGCAGAGTCACGGGGCAAGGAACAGGTGGGAGAGGGGCAGAGAGGTTAAGGGGGACGCAGAGTCACGGGGTAAGGAATAGCTGGGGGAGGGGCAGACCAGGGGGGAGGGGCAGAGCAGAGGTTTAAGGGGGACTCAGTCGCGGAGTAAGGTGCAGGTGGGGGAGGAGCAGAGCGGGAGGGGTCGGGGGGCGCAAAGCGGGGGTATCGCGCTCGGTTCATAACCCGACCCCGGGGCGACCCCGGGCAGGTCAGACCGACACTGACACCCGCTTCCCCGGCTCCCGCGCCTCCCTCCGCGCCCTTGGCCGGGCGCCCCAAGGGCCAGGCCCCAGCGCGGGGCGGGCGCTCACCTGCCCCGGGCAGCCAGGCGGCACAACATGGCGGTGGCGGTGGCGGTGGCGGGTCCGGGCCCTACCGAGCGCAGCAGGAGGCCCTTCGCTGCCCCGGGGTCACGAATAAGGCGCCTGCGCCGCCCCGCCCCCGAGGCTTTGCCCCGCCCGGTCCCCGATCTGGGGCGGGGCTGGATCCGGGCCAGGCCGGGTGAGGAACCGGCCAGGCACAGCCGAGAGGCCCCGCCCCACACGCAGCTGAGGTCGGATCCGCCCACCCCCGGGCTGACGGGGGAGCTCCCGGGGGCTTTCGTCCATTTCGCGACGTGGAGGCCCGAGCTAGGTGCATGATTTAGCGGCGCCCTGTCATAGACACGATGAGAAATTTGTACGGAAATCCCACATCAAAGTAATGAAACAAAAACAGTTCCCCCCCCCCGCAACATGACACCCCCCAAGCGCAGTCCCCCAGCCAGCCAGACTCCTGCAAAGGGGTGAGGGTGGGGAGGGTGCAGGTGAAATGAAAGGAGTAACCAGATGTGATGGCCTCCAAAATATAATATGCTCCTGTGCATCTTGGAAATAGGAGAGACGGTCTCTCCAGGGAGGGAGGTCAGCGGGAGGGTGCAGCTGAAGAGTCTGGAGGTGGGGATGTTCTGGACCCTTGACCAGACCATCGACACTGGCCCTTAGATGAAGAGGACAGATAGGTCATGGTAACAGCTGTGGTGGGTGGTCTTTTCATGTGATATCTCAGCCACCTCTTAGATGTTCAGAAGGCCTTCCTATGCAAAGACGGGAACCAGATGAGCTCTCTGTGCTATTTGTGACCTGCTAGATTTTCTTTTGTTTGCAGGCACCTGTATACCAAGAGACCTGAGGGTGACCCTGGAATCCTTCAACATATGGAGAGATTCTTTGGTGGACTTGGTAAAGAGTTTAAATCCATCAAAAGGAAAGTGTTTCATGGTATTTTGGACCTCCCTGGGACACCCAGACAGCTGTAACTCACAATGAGGCTTTTGCTAGGGGTTGACACTCAGCTATTATGGACGTGACCTGGTCACAGTGTTCTGCAGAGAGGTGCTCAATAAAATGATTAGGTTCTTCACAATGCGGGTGTGGTTGTATTTCATTATCAGTGCTTGGTCATTTGCAATCCTAAATTGCAGAGCTGCTGAAGAATAGCTCTTGGGATGCAACTGGTTGAATTGCTTTTGTTTTTTTATCAGAGGGTATCGATCTTGTGTGATGTCATCTGTCATGTTCATTGACACGCTCCACAACTAAAGAATTTGGCACAGGGTGTAAAAACAAAAATTCCAAATTTGTCACCATAACGTTTATTGGCCCATTTTCTTCTAGGTGGTATAGTGGCAAGAGTTTGCTAGATGGTAGCGGAGTATTATCACCTACGGGCCAACAAATTTGCAGGGGCGGCAAATTTATAATAGCCATAGATGCCGACAGGTGCTCATGCTCCCCCCAGTCCCCCCCTTCCCCAGGTCCTTGGCCCCGCCTCCTCCCCCTAGCATGCTGCCACTCCTCTTCTCCTCCCTCCCAGGCTTACCTGGGTGGGGGGAGAACAGCTGTTTCCAGCAAGCCTGGGAGGGATGGGGAAGAAGCGGGAGCGGTGGCGGCACGCTCAGGGGAGGAGGCAGAGGCAGAGCGGAGGTGAGCTGAAGAGGGCCAGGGGCAGAAATTATTTCAGGGCCTAGGGGAAGCAAAATCATTAATCTGCCACTGCCAGATGGTCTTAGAAGGATTCACTAAGGAATCATTCCCTGGTAGAGCCACACAACTAGAGCAAAATGTATGCAAAATATCCAACAGTTTATGTTGTGACTCATGGACCGCCTCTAACAGAATCTATAATGAGTCAGCCATGTTTTTCATCAGTTACTGAAACTGTTTAAAAATGTCAGTAAGAGAAGGTGGAAAGGAGAGGTATTACCACTTCCTCTGGCAACAGGGCTGAAATAGTAGTCATCACTTTTTTCACTGCAACCTCTTGCTTCTCAAAAGATTCCTCCTGAGGTTGGGAATGTTCAGAAAGGAGTGATATAGCAGGAGAATATCTTCTTCAGTTATCTCCTCAAGAGGAGCTAGGGCTTCAGAGCTACTGATGATAAGCAGCCCAAGTGTCCCAGTATAGCTACTGAGGTGGATCATAAGTCAAAAGAGGGGGAATCCAATGTTGGTAATGCCAGTGAGAAGAGACATGAAATTATTTTTCCCTAGGAATTTCCCTACAAGGGACAGCAATAGGGAAAATGTCCCTTTAATGATAGGGGACCCCTGTGCCAAAATCTGAGTCTAAGGAATAATCCTTGATATAGTCCCCGGGTGGGGTGGACAATGATGGCAAAGGACAGCTGTCTGTCCTGAGGTATGAGAGGGTAGCTGTGTTAGTCTGGATCTGCAAAAGTGACAAAGAGTCTTGTAGCACCTTATAGATTAACAGATTTTAGGGATCATGAGCTTTTGTGGGCTAAGACCCACTGAAATAAACTGTGAAATAGACACACACCATTCCTTCCCAACCTACCTGGGTTGGTTTCTGACACCAGGGTGGGGTTTGTTTGTGGTTGGTGGGTTTTTTTTTTTTTTTTTAAGAATTGAAAGTCTGAAGAGCTCTCAGTACTGGGACATGAGGTCTCTAAAGTGGTCAGTCTTTGGGGTGATCGGCTATTCTTTGATGGAGGCTGTCTGTTTGGAGTTTTAGAATGCCTCTTATTTAGAGCTTTGTCAGTATCTGCCTTACTCTTCTTTCATGAAGAACTCAGGAGGGGGGATATGGAGATTGACAGGGCACTATCAATCAGCCAAATCAATCTTCCGATTTTTTTGAGATGTGAGTTTAAAAGAGGGCAGATCTTACACTTCAAAGGTATACAGGTATCTTCCAAACAGCAAAGGCACCAAGTGTGTCAATCACAGAGATGCAATGCAACCCCCAAGAAAGCCCCTCAGGCAGGAGAGGATGGGAAAAGGGACCCCTTACACCTCTTTGTAATTAGGTTTAAACCTAATATAAATTAACACTAAGAATGTATGGTTAAGGTATAAGCTAAGTGGTACACTAGATGCTCTGTCTCAGGTGAGTGATTGAGAAGGAACTCAGGGCAGTTCATCGACACAGCTCTATACGTCCTCTGTACGCGGCACAATGATGGCTGGAGTGAAAGTGCAGGCCAAATAGGCAGTGCTATGAAAATCTCCAAGTAAAGACACATGAGCATCTGCAGTGGAGAGCCTGGAGGGATATTACCTGACATTCAAATTTATTTGATTTAATATTAATGATGTAACTATAGGGTCATACTGAACCATCATGAAGCAGGTGTGGCACAAATAATCAGATAATAAAATGATGAGGGGGGTTACAAATACTTACCTAAAGAGAGAGCCTTTCCTTTTTTTTTTTAGCGTTTTTGTATTTATTTATTGGTAAGTAATCTTTTTAAGAAATCAAGGGGAGAGGGAGAATTGATTTATAAATTTCCATGAGTTTGGTTTGTCTCAAAGTCTGTCTTACGTTGGTAGTGCTGAATTTCTTAGATGTGGTAGGCTCTTCACAGATTTTAGAACCAGAAGGAACAATTTTGATAATCTAGTCTCAGCAGTTGGGTCTAGCACAGGACACAGAACTTCAACCAGTAATTTCTACATCTAGCCCCACTGCTTGAACTAGACCCGTTTCTAACCTTTTTAAGCTGGTGGCCCCTTTTTCAACATACCTTTTTCCCCATGCCCTTATATTTACTATAAAAGAACAATATATATAAATGCTAACCCTATGATTCCTGTGAAAGAGGGTAAGGATGTGCACAGGAGCAAGGTGCAAGATTCTTTGCTTTTAGTTTGTAATTTTTTGCCAGTGCCTCACAGTCCACCAGATGAGAAATACTGGACTAGATTAAATCAAGAGTAAATAAGGTTTGGAGAGGGATAAAGATGTTGGTCTCCATTCTCCACTATGGCTGAGCTGTACTTGAACATAGTAGAAATAGTAGCCAAAGGGAGCCAGTTGCAGCACTTCAGAGCCTCAGGGTAAATCTATACTACCCATCGTATCAGCAGATAGTGTGCGATATATCAGGGATCGATTTATTGTATCTTGTCTAGACATGATAAATTGATTCCCTGAACTCACACCCCATCAACTCCGGAACTCCAGCTCCACAAGAGGAGTTGATGAGGGAGCCACTGTGGTTGACTCGCCGCTGTGAGGACAGCCAGGAAAATTGAACTAAGATACTTTGAGTTCAGCTTCAGTTTGAAACCCCCTAGCGTAGCCCAGGCCACAGTTGCCAGACAAGTTAAAGCAGAAACAGTCGTATTCTGAACTTGCCTGAGTCCTGTATGCCAACGGAGGACTGGGTGTAGGAGAGCTGAGTTATGCCTCACACCCTCTAGCACCAGTGAAGATGGAGGCTAAGAGAGGATGTAAAGTCAATCCGGTCTCTACATCAGCTGGGATTTTCCCTATATAGAGAATTCTCCCCTCTGAGGCAGCCCCTCACGTATTTTGCCTGTAGAAAAAGACGTGGGAGTACAGTGGGTCACAAATTAAATGTGTCAGTGTGATACTGTTTCAGAAAAACCAAATGTCATTCTGGGATGCATTAACTGGAGTGTCATATGTAATTGGTGGAGATAATTGTTCTTCTGTACTCAGTAGGAGTGAGACCTTCACTGGAATATTGTGCCTAATTTCAGGCACAGCACTTTGAAAGAAGAATTGGCAAAAATCCACAGAAGAGTAACAAAAGTGATAAAGATTAGAAAACATGACCTACAAATAAAAATGGAAAGAATTGGACATTTAGTTTAGATGGCAAAGGGAAGAGAAAACACGTTGCATCTTCAAACATGTAAAAAGTCATGAGAGGATAGTGATCAATTGTTCTTGTCCAAAGGCAGGATAGTAGAATTCTGCTTAATTTGCAGCATAGGGGTTTTAGGTTAGATATCAGACAATACTTTAACACTACAGATAATTAAGGACTAAAATAGGTAAGCCAAGGAGGTTGTTGAATATCCATTACTGGAGGTTTTTAAGAACGGGGTATTCACCCAAAAGAGAGGTCCCAAGCATATTGTAGAAGGGGATCACAGTATTGCCAGCCTTACTTCTGCACTGCCTTCAGAACTAGGGAGTCAGAGTGGTGGCTACTGGCTAGGGTGCCTTGCTTAAAAGACAGCGCTGCCACCAGTCTCCGCCCAGAAGTAATGGTGGCATAGTATGAGGGTCATCAGAGCCTGCAATATTTTCAAAAGAGGTTCCAACAAAAGGAGCTGGAGTGACAGATTTAAACAAACACCTCTCAGTGATGGTTTAAGTTAGTGTTTCTCAAACTTTTGTACTGGTGACTACATTCACACAAACTTTGAGTGTAACCCCACTGCTTTTAAATTAAAAACTGTTTTTGTATTTAACACTATTATAGATGCTGGAGGCAAAGCAAGGTTTTGGGGGAGGGGAGAGGCTCACAGCTCATGCCCCCCCCCCCCCATATAACCACCTTGTGACCCCCTCCCCAGGCAGTCACAACCCCATTTAAGAATGCCTGGTCTAAGTATTCTTAATCCTGCCTCAGCACAGGGGGAAAGACTAGAGGTCTTTAAGGTCCTTTCCAGCATTAAATTTCTGATTCTATTTATAGCAACACCAAGTGGCCTTAGTGAACTGGAAAAACAGCCTTCAAGTGACCAGGAATATGGTTTCAGTCTCTTCCCACTTATACGGAAGACAACGTTATGTTCAACCTGCTATTTCTGTTCTTGGTTATTGATCTTTTCAGGCTTTTTACAGTTTTCCTGTCTGCATTTTCTTCCATGCACCAACTCAAACTCCAATGCCCATTCATTCCCTCCACTACTGCTTCATTCCAACACCTTTTCCTTTATCAGATATTATGTTGTTTGACATGTGTGTTACTGGGCAGTTAACTATGAAGTCCACTAGCATCAATAAGGAAGAGAGCTCACACCTCTACGCACTTAAGGTTGAGGTTGTTTGTACAAACACTAAATCAAGTTTAGATCACATCAGGTGGTTCTGTTAGCCCACATGAGTTAGTTTGTTTTTAAATAAAGTAAAAAGGTTTTAGATGCTGCAGAATCTCTCTCTCAATTAGCTACAAATATATCAAGCAATTTATAAGCCAACATTATACTTTGCTTCTGCTGGGGATGCTACATGATGCATCATTTCAGAAAATCCAAATTAAGGACACCATATAGGGACCCCAAGTTGTATTATGTGCATAATTTGACAAATTACCTCTGTTTCGTAACCCCATTACTTAGGATGCACAGTACCATAGCATCTAAGAGGTCACCAGTTTAGGATTTATTTGTACAGCATACCAATGTGTCATATGGCTCCATATGAGTCAGTTATGCAGTATGGCAATCTAAGAATGTAGAATAAAAACAGTTGTATACTCCAACATCCAGAGCAAAATCTGGATCCCACAGAAGTCAATGGGAGTTTTGCCATTGACTTAGTGGGGCTAGGATTTCACCCCCAACATTTATGACAAATGCAGTGAGATTACACAGCATCTACACTTAAAATGCTACTTCACTTATATGTTGATGAATTCATTCAAATTTGGTAGATATAACCATTTATATATCCACACACACTTAATATTCAAACTGTTTAGCCAGTCTACCTTTTACGTTGACATATTTCCTCCTAGTTGGGCTGCATTCTGACAAATATGTTCCAATGAGCGAGCCATTTTGCAAAACAGATCAAAACTTTTATCCCATTAACCAACATAAAGATTACAGAACTCCTCAGTTTTTTCAAATTTATAGGCTAGATACTAATTTTAATTATTTGTTTTAACTCTGGATATTGGAATGCAGTTAACAGTGAAGAATAGAGAAATAGTTTTAACAGGTTTTTGAACAGCAATTGGCTTACCCTTGGCATAGAAAAAGTTTGTTTACTAATGCAACTTACAAGTTTTATAAAAATTAGTATTCTCTGCTTTAGAATGGAGAGAGCCTAAATGCTATCCAACTACTATCTTTTAAATAATTTTAAAACATACCATTAAAATGGGATAGTAGAAATTTTATATTAAAAAGACTTAAAATATAAACTGGCACTTCAAATGAAACAATGCTTTTAATATTCAAAATTAGATAACTACATAAGGCACAAAGTCCATTTAAAAAAATCACATTTGAAAATCAATTAAAAACAGCATAGTGCTATAATTTGAAGATTAGAGGAAAAGGTATTTTTCGTATACTTATTCTGAATATTTAATGGCATTGTGCAGTCAATTTTATCATTCACTTGCAGTTTGCATAATTCATAGCAACTAGGGAAAAAATACAAGTGAGAAAAATTGCCTATCAAACTGCAAAAATGCCTTGGATTCAATGCAGGTATAGTATCTGAAACTGCTTTTAACTCATTGAGTTAAAAAGTAAACTGAGATCTATTATATTTCATGTTGATGTCTAACAGGAGTCCTGCAGTTTATTACATCAATGGTTTTGACTCATTGCATGTTATGTCCATTCCCTCATCTCCTGATATTGCTAGTGTAGACGCTTTACTACAGCATGGACTCCACATTCTTCTCTAGATTACAGTACCAAACAAAATATCAAAACATTTGTTCTTATAAGAATTTAGTAAAATAGATTGTGGATGGTTTCTTTTAATAGCAATTAGTTAAAAGATGGTTTAAAAAAATCTACATGGCTTACAAGTACTGTTTACAGCAACAGAAGTGCAAGTGCTTCCACAAGTAGGATGCAAAGCTGGCAACAGTATTTATTTTTTTGCCTCAGCTATGCACAAGCAGCATAAAACCTTCAAGTAGGCTGATATTATAAAATACCATTTTTATAAAAATTATATGGCTAAACCACTTTGGCTCTTAACTCTAACTTATCTCTAACCCTGCTAGATAAGTGAGTCTCATCCTTTTAAATACTTTAAAAATTGCTTTAAATTTTACTTTTAACTAGAAATGCATCAACACTAGATAAGTTCTCTCCTTGTTTTCATACTGCCACCTTTAAATTGATGAAGTAGATTGTGTCTCACCAGAAACTCAGGTGCTGAAGAACTTGTAATTAAACACACATTTATCTGACGATAAAGTGTGATATATTTTTAAGCAGTTTCAGATTTGCTTTAACTCAAGATTAAGGGGAAGTTAATTATAACGAAACCAAGAATAAACTTAGTTTCTTCATCTTTTATAGTTGAATTCCTTGTGAATTTACACACAAGACATTTACACCTCACTAAGTCAGATTTATGACACCACAAAGTCTGCAATATCAATTCTTCACATGAGGTATTGTTACTTTCTTTGGTGAGGACAAAATTTACAAGATAAGTACCCCCATCCACCAAGCCAACCTGAAATTCAACTACAGAAACTTATATTAAAAACAAAAATGTCACAGGTCTCAAACTTGAGTCTTCAGCATGATTTTTACTATGTAGATTGGTAGTGGGCAAATAATCCAAACAGAAAACATGTACAATAAAAATGCATTGTATACAAATACATCATATGAAACCAATGCAGACTAAAATAAATTACATTATTAAAAGTCTTTATTTATTTAGGTTTGGTCAGTACAGGTAAGATAATATTGGAGTCACAGAGCAATATGCATAAACAGGATACAACAGTTCTTAAAAACTGAGTAACTATGCACACAAACTTCTTAAACATTCAGTCACCTAAGGAGAAATGCACAGATGTATGGTGGAAAAAACTGTAATTAACATTGGAACTACTACAGGACTCCTTCAGCAAGTCCATCTTTTAGTGATAAAACTACTGTACTGGGCAAGCTTGGCAGTCATAAACCCACAGCTAGTATGACAAATTTTGAATGTGGTGTAAATATAACAATATGAGTAAGAATGCCCTTACACAGCACAGGTTCTAGATATACAGAGATTTGTACAGACATCATTTATGTTATACTTTGTGGAAATAATTTCCATTTTCAACTTCACATTAACTCATATAAAAATAACTTGAGCCTACACAAATGTCCTTTTAGCAACATTCAACGTAATTAACTGTTAAAATTTCCAAAGTGGCAGAGGTATTGAAGCAAAAAAACCCACAATAAGGCAAAACTGTGACAAGTATGCACTAATTTAAACGGTTTCTGGACAGTATCCTCTCCCAATTTAAATGACACTGTATAAAAGTGTTGCAGAAAAAATGTTACAAAACTGAACCCTGGACATTTACATTGGAGTCCAAACCATTCTGAACATGACGAGAACCCACAGTTCTGTTACCTTTCATGCTCACTGTTTTCTCTTCTTGAGGATCATGATTGGAGTCTGTGTCATTTGAATGGTGAGTGAGTGAATTTTCACTGCCAGTGGGAGAGTCTACACTTTCATACCCAGTACTTAGTTGGTTTATGTAGCTACAACCTCCTCTGACAGTTCTATCTTCAGAGTGGTTGGAGAGCTTATTACCATTCCCTGGAGATGCTGGGAAGTCATCTTCTGTGCCACTACCCTCCCTATAAAATCCAGGCCCAGACGTCCTCTGATGGGAAGAGCTGCCGTTGCTTGGTCCATTAGCCAGACGGCTGCAGTCTTTACCCATGGCCTCTCCCTGATCTGTAGGCTCAGAAGATGGAGTCCTGCTGGTACCTGGGGCTGAGGCTTGGGACTGCTGCTGCTGGAACTGGGCCAACTGCTGGCGAGTCTCCTTCAACTGCTGCTGGAGAACTAGAATGGTACTCTGCATACCCTCTACCTCCTCATCAAGCTGGATGATGAAGTCATTCAATTCTATTAGAGAAAACACATTTGGAGCACACTTAATAGCTCACATATCTGGACCCTAAAACAGTACAAAGAAGAATCCTGAACAAATAGTTATTACTAAAGGTTTATATGCTGAAGTTCCTAGAGGTCTGTATTTTCAGCTCCCGCGTCTGCAAAATGTTTTACATGGAGGAAACCCTAATTTCAAACTGCCATCTATGTACTTTTTCAAAAACAGCTACTGGATAAGGGTGGGAGTGTGTGTGGAGAAATCCATTCTTGGACAAAAGGAGGGTGTAGAAATATGTGCTGAGAAATAGCTGAACTCAAAGTTTTAGTAGGAAATATACTGCAAGTGAACTTCACTTCCAGGTACAATAGTTAAGCAGCTATAGTTAAAAAAGTGACAAAGCACATTCTGATGCAAGATATGGACTACTTGCAGATACTCAGACTCATTAGTTTACAAATGAGTGTTTTAATTACTTTTCCTCCTTTCAGCCCTTCATAAGTACAGCAGAAGAGAGATGGATTCCAGTCTGACTTGCACATTATTAACAGAATTATTAACCAAGTTCCAACTGTAGAATTTTAGTATGGATGTATAACAAAAGAAAAAACAGCTTGCCTCTCATAGCCTGGATTGAGATTGCAATACTGGGAGTCAGGGAAAGAAAAAATTGTGTTGCCTAACTGAGCAAGTTTGACTAGGAGTCAGTAAGAGAAATATGGAATCTCACAGTGCAACTTTTGGTCACTTTTTACATTAAACTGCATGTTAACTAAGACGACAAAGCAAAACATGCAGTCTATTACTTTATTTTGATGTTTCATAAACAAAGTATCTTGAAAAGATGACTTTTCAGAACTCTAACATACTATTTGCAGCTATAAAGGAAACAAAAAAAAAGAAAAAATGAATGGTCATGGGTGGAAGAGAACAGAATTGTGGGCTAATTAAGGTATCAGGCCTTTTATAACCTCACTTAAAACATTTGGTTCTGCAGGGAGGGTATGCTCATACCCCCAGTAGTTGCCTTTAAATCATTCTGAAGCATGTAACACTGCATCATATTCAAGAGTAGGTATCTGCAGAGGCAATTTTTGAAAGAACAGTCACTTCTTTTGTTTTAATTACCAGCTTGATAAATTTAGAAGGAAAGTCTTTTGGGTGATTTAACGCAATAATTTGGGGAACCAAAAGAGTAGTAATATCGCAAATTGATGCCACAATTGTAAGAACTGTTTTCCCTAATTCTACTAGGCATTCTATCATTCTACAATGATCTTCCTCACAAAAGAGGCAGATAATTTGATCTTCAAAAACAACTGTATCTGTTACAATTAATTAACCAGCTACAGGTTGCAAAGTCAAATAAAATCTGTTAAACTTCTAGCTTCTCTTTTTCACAACTGGTTTCAGGGACAGTGTCGGACTTCGCTCAAACGTTTTTTAGATATATTTTATACAAAAAGTCTGTTTAAGGGCCACTCTTAGGACAATAAATTTAAAAGAAATTTCATGACCTAGGTTATAAACTCTGAACCGTTAAGGCTGGACATTTAGTAAGTTCACAGGTAGTTTCACTTGCAGGTTCAGAGGCACTAACAAATGCCGCAATATTTGGACTGTGACTACTACAGAACATTTGTGTAAAAAATAATCACTGAAATGTAAAGAGATTCCTGTGAACATTTCTATTGATTTTAGGTATTGTTAAAAGCCCTTTTTTTGGCAAATGGAGAAACTAACACACTCAGTTACTGTTTGCATGAAATTAAATCTAAAGCTGTTACTTTTTATTAACAGTTCAGCAGTATTTGTAGTCCAACGAGTGCAGAACATTGTGTTCAGACCTAAAAAGTGAAATAGTTTAATTCTCCACCTTAATGTGACACTCACCCCAGTGCAAACGGCAAAGTTAGGCTTAATTTCTTTGTTTTAGTAATCTAAGGCAACCAACATCACAGATAAGAATTTTTACGTTGTGTGTAACTTGACATTGTCCCTCTGAGTCTGGGAAAGGAAAAAAGTGTGTCTCGTGCTCAGTAACGGGGATAATTTACAATATCTACACCACCAGTAGAATAATTGAGCCAGTGCAAATGCAAGGCACTTTCTATTTGCTTAAAAAAGCCCTTACCATCCTGACTGCTTTTTAGTTCCTCACTATATTTCTTCTGTAAAGCCAGCTCTGCCTCAAGCTGTGCAATGCGTCCTTGGGACAGCTGCCTTCCAAGCTCTTGATTCTCCTGGATAAGCATTCGACACTTCGCCATTAACTTTTTGCCTGTTTGGCTGCAAAGGAAAGAGCCATCTATCACAAAATGAAGACAAAACCTTCTGTAAGCTTCCTCAATTACAATTATAACAGAGACAGGAGATGCGATTTCTGCATGTCACAATTTAAGGAACATTGTGCCTCAAGGTAATTGTCATAGCAGAAAGTCTCCCTATAGTTACCACATGCTGTTCCAATGTCTGTTGATCTTCTGTCGTCGTTCCGTAAAAGTGAAAGGTAAATTCTATTACTGTAAATATGAATGGCCACAATGTTTTTGATTACTGACATCTGGACTATCAAGACAATTTGGCATTTGTCCATTCTCAAAGGAAGAAAAAAAGGTTAAGTATGTGCCTGGTAATCAGTGAGTTACAAACATTAAAAGTGCTCCTTCATTTTATGTACTAAAAATATCTTACTAGCTATTCAGTTTTTTTTACTGTCAGGTTTGGAGAATATTGAATTTAATTTTTTTATCAGCATGAAAACTTAATATTTTATTTTCCAGTTTTGTACTTTTGACTATACTATATACATTGCTTCCTTGTTTCCCCAAGAGCTACAGTCGGCTCCTCCTTTGTGTCTTTCACAGAGTATGAGGGGAGATAACAGAAAATGGAGCTGAAAAATACAAGGCAGCAGCGGGACTCAGGAGCAAGTCTAATTATTGTTTTGTTTTAGTTTAACCAGATTTCAAAGTTGACAGTGTACCTTTAAGAGTGCCTGGTGATCAAACGGCAGGAAACATCAGGCCAAAAGGTATCCCATGGGGAAAAAGCAGATTTGATATTCTGTTTTTTGCAAAATCAGGAACACACACATCATAAATCTTCATGTTAAATCTGCAGTGTAGAGCATTATAGGAACTAGTATGCAAATTAATATATAGGCAATAATGTTTATTTCATCACAAAATAGATAGCTCAAGCCCTCTAACATTGTTGGTCTGCCAAAGCTAGGAAAGTAATCACAAATATTTTGTTTTCCTTGAGGTTCAGCAACATATATAATGAAGCAGTCCTCTTTTTCCACAGGAAATGAAAGCCCTGGAAAAACAGAATTAATCAGGTTTGTGATTAAACTTCAGGACTTGTATTAGGTAACAAGCCTGAGGAGGTCAGCGTGAGACTGTATAATAAAGTTACAAGGGCAGAATGAAATTTTGCATATTAAAAAGGTAAAAAAATATTGCTAGTATGCTTCACAACCGCAGCTCTCCCCAGAAAAACTGGTGCCCAGCCAAAAGTCACTTCAAATCATCTCCCAATTAACTACTGTTTAAGCATTCAAGCTTTTAACACTTCAGATTTTTAAAAGTTCTGCCAACTCTGTCCCATTTAAAGTCTTCCAACTGACTCTCCCACATCTTTCAGATGGGCTGCTCCAGAAGGAATTTGGCTGTGTAAAGTCCTGGAAGCCTGCAAATATGCTTAATACAGCAACCTGTTCTTTATCTTGATGTGATGTCCAATGCCAAGTTCTTGAAGCTTAGAGTTGTGCTGACCTAATACAATACAAGTAATACAATTTAAGATAAAAAATTTCTATGGGATGCTTATTTATTCTGTGTAAATAAACTAGGACCACTTTGGACTTAACCAATGTGACAAATATTGCAAAAGCTTTTAGGCAGACAGGCAAAGATTTAGCCATTTCCAAGTTCCTGCTAGTGGTAAGCTTTTATTCTGTATTTACCACCACTATAGACTTTACATGATTATGAACTTTTGATGTCTTCATAATACCATGAAGTATGGACCATTAAAAACCTCAGAAGCTTTGCACCATTCTAGAATGCCTGCTAATTTCTTCACCATGTCTGTTCCTGCCACAACAAACCTCTTGCTTTTATTACCCGTATAGGAATTTGCACAGTTCCCTTAATGCAATTTACTTTTCCCCTCAAGATTGTCTAAACATTTTGCACTACTGAGTTTGAACAAACCTACCTTGCATGTTGAATCATGTAATAAAGATAATACATGCAAGAATATCAAAAGGCAGCAAGTTTTAGAATAACTCTGATTATAGCCACAGAACCAGGTTTTGCAACTGTATGTTTAAACACACATACTATAAAACCTGTAAAAAATGGAAGTGGTTAAATTTCAAAAAGACTAACATTTGTAGCAGTAAGCTTTCTATAGTGAAGTTTCTGCTGGCGTTTTATTTAAACAAAAATGTATTATGTACTCAAATGTTTAAATGGTGATTTACATGGCTTAATAAAACCACTCACTTCTTTCCCCCCCTCTAAACATCTGTCAGCAAGGATAATGCTGTATGCATCTACTACAATGAAGTCCCAGGCTTGATGCTAAACTTGGGCTTGCAATGGAATTGGAGCAGACATGTATTGTGTTAATTTAGAATAATTTAAGATATTGAAGGACAACATCAACTCTTTCAAACATGAGACGAGGTGCCATAAAACAAGAATGGTTATACACAAGGACAGGACGATAATGGGAAACTGTTCCTAGCGAAACAAATGAAAATTTTTACCAACACTTTATAGCTTGAGCAGTCTGACTCATTATCCCTTTACCCATGAAAATAAAATCATGAACCCAATGACAAATAAGAGTTCCCTAAATATTTAAACAGACTAGAAATAAAATCATTGATTCCTTGCATTCTATTACCTGCACACATCTAATATGTATTCATATACTTGCACCATGATTAGACTCAGATGACAAAATTCCCTAATTCAAATTCTATGTACAGTTCTCTTATCACTTAGTTTTAAATACAACATAACCTCCCACATCAAGACTATATAAAAATTAGCAAAAAAAAATTATAAATACTTCTGCTTGAAATTAAGACAAAAGTTGTAAGAAACATCTGTCACCTCAGTGTCACAACACATTTTGATCCAGAGGACAGTTTTGCATCCTTCATCTAAATAAATTAACTGATTTATAAAACTACAAGTTAACCAAGGAATCAGCCTGGCTGGCTTTTCTGACTGCATATTATAGTAAATAGGGCTTTCAAATTGCTTGGTAACACATTAACACAATTGTTCACTAATGCAAGCCTTACCTTTGTTTTGATGCTAGATCACTAACACCTTAAATAATACTGCCACAGCAAAGTAGGTTCAACATAATTTTTTAAAAAGTTAAAATTTTGAAAGTTTTCATTTGATGTAAATCCACTATGTAGGTATCAATAAGCCTACACACAAGCACTCTACTCTCCTCCCCCCCCATTAATTATCTGAAGCACACAACAATTTAAAGTACTTTAAGTGATGTGAATTAAAATTTAAGTGATCTTAATGAAAACTGCATTTTGAACAGTAAGCCGGTTAGTCTACCCACCTTAGAATACATTACTTTTTATAAAACTGAACCTAGTGGATTTGGGGTTTTAGGTTTGTCTTTTTAAATGATTTGGTTGCACTGAACTTTCCAAAGTGTTGGACAGAGTCATAAAATAGTGCTCGACTGACTTTATATCTAGAACGTTAATGTTCTGATGACAAACTAAATTGGCTAAAAATACATGAGCACTATACCAGTCCACATAATTTCACATTTCTCTGCACACTTACACACCTCAAACATGCACTCTAAGCTGTCCCATATTACTATTCTTGCAAATAACCTGGGACAATATTACAAAAAGGCATCAATAGAGTAGCAAGGCTCCTTGATTGAGTCCAGCCAGAAGGATGCATGCATTTAAACTATATTATTTTTTAAGAATATGGTCTTCCCTCTCTTTTCAGAGAACGAGACATCCTAAAGGTAACACTCTCGTTCGTTACCCCCAAAGGTTTCACAGTACAATAGTATGACCAGTCATGTTCCTTAAGCTCTATATTAACAACTCTTTCAAGGCACATTTTATATAGGAGTGCAATACAAAAACAGGCATACAATGAAACAAAAAATACCCCACACCAACACTGAACACGGTTGCCATTACGTGTGCCTTGTATATGGAGCATTTGAGATTAGTTCTCAGAATAGAAGTTTGAAAAATTCTCATTTCAGCATGGAAACATGCAGTGAAATACTTATCACAACTAGTTTTCCTCATCATACACTCTAGTTGTGATCAAATATATTGATTCAAACAATTTAAAACCTGAAATTAGATAATACCTGCATTTTATACAGTCCTATTTGAGTCCACAGTATTATCAACCATCCAGAGAACAATCCATTATTTAAAATCATATTGACTTAAGACTCAGTGAAATGCTATATAGCCCAAATGCTAAACAGTCAGTCAAAAGTGTACACTACCACTGATGCAATACGAAATAGTACTCTCTCATGGCTATTTAAAGCTGGTTAGCAAATAAACTCTTTAATGCAAAATTCACCTCATTGAGTTTTGACCCAGCAGTTGAGTGAACAAGCAGGAAGTCCAGTCTTATTGCCAAAACTGACTTACAGTGTCTCTAAGTCACTAGGCTCAAGGTTAAGAGCGAAGCATATTCCATTTTTACATTTTACTGGAATTTTACATGTTCAATTCATGATTTAAAATCTCTAGGTTCTCTCTCCTCCAAACTGTCTGTAGACACAGTGTGCCACAGACTTAAGACTTCTGTTTCTCCCTCTATTTCTTCAAATAGAACCACTTTGCATGAGTCTACATGTTCTAGAAAGGAAATTTTTTTCAGAGGCAGCCACTTCTTCAGAATAGTCCGACGCCATCAGGCCTCTGAAGCAAAGGGGGAGAAAAAAGCTGAAACACAAGGTTCATCTGGTAAGTTTTACATTAAGCATTACAAGCTGAACAGTATAAGAATGTGGCTTTTTGGCTCAAAACGTCTGAGTCTTGATGTGGAAACGAGTACGTGGCTGTCCCACCATAGCATTCTCGCAGTGAGACTGTCAGGGTAGTCTTGACTGGGGAGTATTTGTTTTGTTTACCTATCAGGCGTAAATTTCCAGGCACTCAGTTCATTTTGGGCTTGTTCCAGTTTGTCTTTAGTCTGTTCCAGTTCGCCTTTCATTTTTAGGAAAAACAAGTTGATGGCTGGGTCCACCATTGTTGATCTCAGTTGGGCAACACTAGGCTGCTGTACTTGCTTGAGGTACTGAATCTGATTCTGCAGAAAACAAGATAAAAACAATTACTCATTTAAAAAATGGACAGAGTTAAAGGAAACTTCATTGTTCTGCTGATGACAGAGTTAAAAGAAGCTCATTTTCCTTCCATATTGTAACTGTTTATATGGTCATCTGTGCATGAATTTAACTAAAGTATAGTCAGTAGGAAAATGAACCCAGAATAGAAAAAAATACGGTTGAGTTTACTTTAAATTTAAAGGCTACAAATTTTGCTCCTCTCCCCCAAATCTAATTAATTCTTCATACCACCTCAATTTAGGTTTGCATTATAAGAATAGCATTTAGTCTACTATAATTCACTATTTTTCTACTGTTTGCATTCTTTTGAAAGGTGATTACAAGTAGGAAGAGTATCAAAAACAGTTTTCCCAGAGTCAAATTAGAAATTGAATAGCTATAATGTAGGCCAAATCAGACTGATGACATTAGTGTTAACAAATAGTGGTTCTTATGATTTCCAAATAGTTTGTCTAAATTCCTGATGTGCTTATGAAGACCACAAACAGGCACCTTTGATGCTGGTTTGTATTATCTGCATTATCTTATTAAAAAAAGATCAGAAAGCTAAGGTTGGAAAATCTGTTTTGGTACTGAGTATGAAACTTAGTTATCTTGTTTTAAACGAATTTAAGCTAGATTTCAACAAAAAAAAAAAAGGGGGGGGGGAGGGTTGGATTTAGGTTCTCTTGAAGAATCTGCAATCCAGTAATGAAATGCTTGTAGAATAATGGCTAGACTTGTATTTATTTTCACTTTACCTATTTTCCTTTAGAATTACTTGTGTAAAATGAATTACTTATAGAACTACTGTTACCATATTTAAATACGATTCATTCAAATACATTTTTGGAAGTGTGAATGTTTTTGACCTAAAAAAAATCAGGTCTTCATATATTTTACTTTGAAAAGGGGTGCTAAACAGAAGTATTTGAACTCTACATCCATCTACTTGTTAAAATTACATCCCCTTAGCACAGGCAGAATCTGTGCATACTAAATTCAGTTTAATATGCTTCCTAAACCTCTCTCATTTACTTTATTGGTGTAATCAAGAAATTAAGAGTTTCACAGGCAGAAACGATCATTTTTAACTGCCATTGTCACTTACACACCCCAATCCTGCAGGGAGATGTGCAGTGGCAAATCCTTGTACCTAAGTAAAGTTTCACTGAAGTCAAAGAAGCTCTGCACCAGGCACAAGGATCTGCTTGCAGGATTGAGGTCACACACTGTATATGTGATAGAAAAATGTTTTTTTATAGTTTAGTTTGTGCATTTGACAGAACCACATGTCCAGTTAGCTTGACTGTTCTCTCTGTATAGTCAGTTTATGCTATTTCAATGAGTCTTTCATATAGCAACAGGGAAACCACCACCACCACCACCACAAAAAAAAAAAAAGACTGAAAGACCACTACCACTGAAAACAGCAGTGAAGACCCAGGGGCAGGTTTAGTCCATGAAACCAGTTTAAACTCTAATTAGATTTTAATTATGCAACTTTAAGATGGTCCAAGTGAAACAGTGGCTTCAACCAGAATACCAATTTTGTTTTACTTGTTTACAGGAGGTCTTTCAAACTTCAACTTGTCTACCAATTTGTTACAGAACCTTTTTCAAAAATTATTTAAAAACAAGTTTCTTACATACTCCCCTCTATGTAAACCTATTTACATAAAAACTACACTAAAGGAACATTACAGTTGCAAAGTTAAGCAGTCGAAAATTAGGAATGCCATGCGTGTCATTTTGTATTTTACCAAATATACTATGTGGATTAGGTCATTATTTTACATAGAACATTTCGCTGTAGTCATAGGCTTACATCTTGCTACTAAACTTATTTTGTTAGTTTACAAAACCCCATGTTCATCCCATTTTTCACTTAGCTTTGGCTCCCCTCTCTTATACAATGCTGCCAGTACTTCATTTATGAAAATACTTCACTTCCAATGTTACAAATCAGGTTTCTAACACCACCATTTAAAACATATACCAAGCTTTCTCAAACACTGCATTGCAAAATTAAATCTGAAAGAGTAAACTCTAGCCTCTCCAACATTTTTTTTTTTTAAAAAAAAAAAAAGCCCACATACTCAAAGGTATACATCTTGCATTATATCTTTTCTGCATCTCCACTTAGAGGCAGATATTCCATCCTTTTAACCATCCAGGAAAGAGGAGATTCATAAAGGATATGTTCTAAACATGTAAATGGATTTTTAAAGCAACAAATCAAGCTGCAATTTGTATTTTTTGACACCCTGAAGTTAATACATTTCGATCTTCAAAATAGGAAAAACATTTTATAAGAATCTTCCTTAGGTGTACCTGTCATATCTGCAATTTAATGAAATTCCAAGTAAACATCACCAGATTGTCATAAGCTGGCTGTCTCTAAGAGAAAGCAGGCTCAGCCCTGTCTGTGACCTACCAGCTAACCCCAGCTGATGATGACATGGCAACTTAAACAGTGACTCAGCTGCAGAGAATCAGGAAGGATTTCTTAAATACAACTGAGAATGCAGTACAATAACTCCTCATTCAAAGTCATCCAGGTTAGCATTGTTTCATTGTTACATTGCTAATCAATTAGGGAACATGCCTGTTAGCAGGGAGCACTGCACAACTTTAAATGTCAACTGTCCAGCATGCTATCAATTGCCAGTAGTTTGCATGTCCCTTCCCCCACTGCCATGTGCTGCTCCTGCCCTCTGCCTTGGAGCTGCTCCTGCTTGTGAAGGGTGGGGGCAGGAGGAGGAGAAGAGGGGGGCTAATATCAGAGTGTCTCCCTCCCCCCCAGCTCCTGCATCCTGCTTACTCCATCTTCCATAGAGCAGAGGGAACACAAGATGGAGGGAGCTGCTGCATTAGGCAGCAGCTGCTGCTGGATTGCTGATCTAATTAACAAGGCAGTGTACTTCTGACCCCACTCTTGATACTCAGAGGGAAATGCACATCTCTCTCTCTCAGGGTGTATGTTTCTGCCCTCCCTCCTTTCCTGTTGCATTCTAGAGTGTTAACCCTTGAGGGCTCAGCAAATTGCTAGTTCATTTAGCACAGTGGTTCTCAAACTTTTGTATTGGTGACACCTTTCAAATAGCAAGCCTCTGAGAGTGACTCCCCTCCTTATATATTAAAAAAGTGTTGTTAATTTATTTAAAACCATTATAAGTGCTGGATGCAAAGTGGTATTTGGGGTCGAAGCTGACAGCTTGTGACCCCCATGTAATAACCTTGTGACCCCCTTAGGGGTCTTGAACCCCAGTTTGAGAACCCCTGATTTAGCAGCAAGGCATTCCCTGGGAAATATCCCACCCTCTGACTCCTCCATCTCAACCAATCATCATCACTGTGTACCAGTATTAAATTGTTTAAAACTTGTACTGTCTGTCTGTGTAATTATATTGTATTATATATATTTATTTTATATATATAAAAATAAACACATACAACTTGTCTGGTGAAAAAGATGTAAATGGGGGGGGGGGGAAGGTTTAGGTTCCAGGGACATTAATTCTTATGGGGAAATTGGATTTGTTTAACATCGTTTTGCTTAAAGTTGTATTATGTTCCTGAAAAATGCAACATTAAATGAGGAGTTCCTATAAAGAGTGATACTGTAGAGGAGATGGGATACTCCCACATGGGAAGCCCAGTATTTTGGGGCTGGTTGTGGTTAGAGAGCTAACTCCTATGGTGAGCTCCAGGATGGGGCCAGGCATCGAGGGACACTGTCCAGGGGACAGCACTCCAGAAGGGAAAGAGGGGCTACAAGACCCACAGGGTGCAGAGTAGACTCTGGTGGTTGAGGGGCAAGAGAAAGCGAGCTCCATGCTTCTCATAAGCCTTAAGTGAAGCTGCCAGAGTCCCTGGGGAAGGAAGGCAGTAAGGGAATCCTGGGGCAGAACCAAGACAAGAAAACTAAGAAGCTCTGTAGGGGCCAGGAGAAGGGGTCAAGAAGCAGAGTACTTTGGTAGAGACTGAGAATGCAGAACAAACAAATCTGAGCATTTGTTTTGGACTTTCAATTGGACCTTTTCTTACCCCAAAAAGGGAGTGAACTTTTATGTAAGCTAGCAGGAAACCCAGGCCACAGAAGAAGAGCGAGGCCATCTCAGGACCAAGAAAATGATAACCTGCAGCCAAAGACAAGGAGCCCTGGCAACACTCCACAAAGGAGCAGTACTCAAGGTAAGGATGCATCATTACAAGGATTTATGTGTTTATCAAAATGTGTAGTCTCATTTCTATAGCTACTGGATAATCAAGTCTTTCAAGCTCAGTGGTATGCTACACACACACTTGAATTCAACAACTGATCTATGTTTTACAGATTCAACTCAAACAGTTTAATCTGACTTTACCTAACAAGATAATATGATTCCTGTATGCGTTTCAAACATCTCTCTGAACTGAAATAACGTTCTTTACAAGAAATAGAAAATTGTTGATAAGTAATTTTTAAACAAAGAATATGGAGATGGGGGGGATTCTCACTCATTTCTTAACTTTCACACCAGGAGTAGAGGGCTGTGATAAAGTTTCCAAAAGTGGCTCTGCACCAATGGTGTAAACCTGCTAATATGTTTCTTCTGGCACCTCTGTGATCCTGATGAGGAGAAGGGAGGAAAGTTGGAGAAAGGGAAAGGAGTTGTGAAACTGTTCTCAACAGAGCTTAGGTCTTTGTTCCCCATGCAAGCAGATCCTAGGAGTATCCTGTGAATGGATGGCACATTTAACCCCTCTGGTTGGGAAGCATTTTACAGCTCTCTCATGGGTTGCTCACTGAAGAAAGAAATACTTGACTAGACAAGAAAGGTAGGGGTGATATGGAAGAAACCTGTAAAAGGAGAAAACAGGGAATTCTAAGAGAATCCCAAAACAAGGGAAGAAGAATCCCCACAGGCCAAATTAAAGATCGAAAAGAAAATCTGAGGGGGAGTGGGGTAAGAAAAAAAACATAGTAAGAGAACAATAGAAGCGTAGCTCTGAGGGAAAAGAAAAGCTGAGCTGCTAAATTTCAAAAGAACTAAGAAAAAAAAAATCAAAACTTCCTTTCCTAAAATTACTGCGTTGTCTAACCCATCTGAATCAGAGGGAAGGATAACAAAAAAAACAGTAACCCAACATCAATATGAACTACGTCAGACCAAAAGCTCCAATAGTAGACTGATTCTTAGCATTTAAGGATAAAATGCCACTGACCTCCACAGTATGCTCTCATATCCAGAGTGAAGAAGTTATTTGACATTTATACATTCGATAAACTATATATTAAAAAAAAAATGGCCTCATGCAACAGGTTAGTAGCAGCAAAAGTACAGAAATGTTTGAATGCCACTCATCAGGACAGGAATGTTTTCGATATTAATTATATCCTGAGTTTAAGTTAAAATGTATATTCTTCTATCATTAAATTATTCTTTAGATTCCGATTGTATTTTTCCCCCCCACAAGATACTAACAATATGCAGTACATGCTCAGCTGAAAACACATTCCTGTAACATTAAGACTTATCAACGTTAAATACTTACAGTACACTCTTGCATTTCCTGTTCCTTAGTTGCCAGCCTCATCACTAGGATATTCTCTCTTCGGGCAGACTCTTGTTGTTGTTGCTTCAGCTTCTCTTCAGACTCTCTCAATCCAGTTACATCATTAGCTATATTAATAATATACAGAAAGCATAAAAACTTTAATAGCTTAGTTTACAAAAGACTAGTTCAAAGACTATGATAACTTTAGAAAGCATAAACTGGTTGCTTTAAAAATAAATTAAAGAAAAACTAAGTCAAAATCATCAAGGTTTAGATACTGGAATTACTTTCAAGTCCATTTTAAATTTATGACATTAGTCCCTGTTAGGACTAGTAGAAACTGCCTTTTTTGAAAGCTTTCTATCATGGTAAATACCAGTGTAGCAACTGCAAGTAAACCAGCCACTGCCTGCGCCTTTTCACTAGCACTCCAACTCTGCGGCTACCACCCAAGAAGCTGCACTGGTATTAAGGGAGAGAAAGGTCTTCAGAAAGAGACCAGTACAGGTGAGAAATGTGCTCTCTCAGCAACTGTGCACAATGTGTAAGCAGCGTTTGTTTTTTTTTTGTTTTTTTTAGACAATATTCCAGCTGGAATGTCAAAACCCCACAGACATTTTGACACTATAAAACTTCAGAGATGGGAATCCAAACACATTTAAAAGTTTCTTTCCCACCAAACACCATGTTAAAACGTTAGATATGTCGGAAAAGTTAAGGATTCAATTTTTGTTTCTATTGATGTTAGAAATTTTGCCAATGTCTGAATTCAATGGAAACACCAGCAGACACCAGATAACACTTGTTTTGCTCATAGCATGTCAACTAAAATGACAAGATGCTGAAACTGCTATTTAGCAATGCTAATTTAAATTACTTCAGCTCTCTTAATGCACACTAAGGAAAAACTTAAAACTAGCTTTGGGGAAGATTTAATAAACTATTGTTTGTACAAAATCTGTAATAGTTTTAGTTATTGTCTATTAGTGCCGGTACTACTGCTCCTGCACCTGAAGATGGCAGGAGCATTAGAATGAAAGGTATAGACCTAGTCCATTTCATGCATTTCTACAGGGCTAGAGTGGTTTCAGCACAGAAGGTAACCCCTGGTATACGCTCATTTCAGTTTGTTGCATGTACAAAACCACGAAGCATGAAACTAATTAGATGTCTGTCTCTCTCCCAAAGCAAGCATGATAAAGACAGGCAGAACGAGAGCAAAACCACCTTGAAGGATAGAGGTACAAAAAATTCTGAACATTTGAAAGTGGGGTGGTGAATCAATTTTAGCTGCCAATCCAATTAGTGACACAACTAGGATTGGTAACTCAACTACCCCTAAAACACACAGTCATCCAATCTTAGGGTGGGTGAAAGTCTTTCCTCTTCGCTTCCAAAAGGATAAGAGCGACAGTTAATGAACAGCATAGCTGGCTAATAATATTAAAGGGGTAAATTAAGATACATGACCTATACAAGGCTTAATTGGCAATTAATTTTAGACCTCTTCTAACCAAAAATCCCTTCACAGTTTTGTAAAGTGGCCCCTCTTTACTGGATAATTTGATGGGGCTGAATGGTCCAGATTGCCAAAGTCTGTCTTTTCCCCCTAGTCTGGGCACACCTGCTAATTTTATATGCGCCCACACAAAAACCAGACCATTTACTGATAGATGAAGAAGCCACTGGAAGAATATCTTCAATGGAAGAATATCTTCAATGGAAGAAAACTGACTGAACATATAGTGGAGGCGGAGATCTGCTTGAGAGGATGCAAGTCTTGTGGCCTATACTAAACTATCCTGGCCAGTGCACCAGCCAGGTAACCCCTACTGTTCAGATTATTATTCCCCACTGCAATTATTTTTATACAAGGCATACAAATCACTTGAGACACTGTATTTAAACAGATTTGTGTAACATTTATGACTCTGAAAGTGGACTAACTTACAATTAAGATCTGTGTATTTGCCCTCCAGAGCCTGTACATATGCTTCATATTGCTTCCACCTATTAAGGGAGGAAAACAAACATTTCTGAACTTTGATTCATTACATTGGGGCATCTTCAACACTAACATAATACACATTTGTACCATAACCAGAACGGATCACAAGGGAAGCCAACAGGTATATACATTAGATCCTCTATTTTCTAGTTAAAAAGATGCAAAAAGTTAACCTTCAGGCTTAAAGTTAAGTTTAATTTTGCTTCTGAACTAAATGATAAAGAAAAATCACTGCCCTCTTTAAAAAGTGACATATTAAAAGTCTTCAAAGGTTGCTTGAGTTATTCTGGACCAAACTTTGGACCAATCATATTTACTATTTAGCATGAATATATGGAATACTTTATTTGTTCATTTAAATATTATTGTGTTCCCAAATGCAAAACTATCAAACAACGTTTAGTAATAAAAAAAGTGAAGACATCACAAATGGACAGCATACAAGCAGATTTAGAATCCATCAAGAGACTAAAACAATCAAAATTAATACAGAGAAAAGTTGGAAAGTTTTCTTGGCTTGTTCAAGCCAGGATTGTCTTCTGAAAATCCAATGAATGGGAGACAAGTGGTTAATGAGTGTGTGCCAATCACATTATTAGAGTTGGTCATCTTTTGACTACTCTAGCCATGGAATACTCAAATAATCCATTTATTCAAGACGACAGACTCTAGATTACACCTTCTGATGCAAACAAAATTTGTGGGGGAAAAAATATGGCATCTGGGCATCCAGGTCAAAAGCTTAAGAACAAGGGAAAAACAAACTACTAAAACTACTTAGATTTTCAAAGCAATGAGCTCCCAGCAGACTTAACAGCTGACTTCAAGAAGTCTCTATCAAATGTAAGGTATACAGTAAGATTAATATTTTAGTAATGACATGAGACACCAACTTCAGAATTTTGCTTAAATTAGAATATTCTTGCAATTATTCCTTGCCTAAAGAGACGTTTTCCATTTTGATTAAAGGTCTGGGGGAAAAAAAAAAAGTCAGAGAGAAAATTCAGTTACAGGGAAAGAGTGACGTGTCCTAACAAAATCTTTATTTATGAGAGCACCTGACCCCTAGGAATAAAATGTATGCACCAAGGAAATAATATTTCTGTTAAAAGTTGCCATCTCCTAATTTATAGAAGCATTTTCAATTTGTTCTATTTTATGGCCAGCTTTTTAGTCAAGATTTCCTTTGGAATTTCTACTAAGTTCTGATGCTTAAATATCAATTTTCAAGAACAAAATTACTCACCTTAAATTATTATTTCTTTGAAAATACGATATAGAATTCTTGGGTCTTCTGTCCCCTACACATTTAGGAAAATCCCTTGGCTCTTAAGACTTGTTTTTTTTTTTTTTGGGGGGGGGGGGGGGCGAGAAGAGAGACCTTCTAGTCTAGCACACCTATAGTTTAACTCAAACTCTGAAAATTGAGCCTGCTCCAGCCTAAATTTTTCAAGAGGCTCCAGAATACTCCAGCCTGTTTCTTGCAAGAAACCAATTTACTTGTAAAATTGCTAACACAGGTTGTCAGTTTGCAAGTGCTCTACTGTAACAGTGTTACACTCAAAATCTGTTGCAGATAGTTTGCATTCACAGCTGCTGACCCTTTTGTAGGCTCCTACCAAAATTTCAGGAGTTGGAAGACCTCCTTGACAACCCTATACCTACTGAACTTCGAAGTGAACAGCCATCTAAAACAAAACTCTTAGCTTGCCACAAGTGGTCTATATCTCATATTGACCCATACAAATGTGATTTCTCTCTTCTATTTGGATGGCCAGGACCAATCCCAGGAGACTGAGGGCACTGGCAGTGTTAAAGCGCTGCTGCGGCAGCACTTCAACATGGCTTGTTTAGTTGCAGCGCAGCACAGCACTGGGAGAGAGCTGTCCCAGCACCCTTAAAAAAAACCAAAAAAAAAAAAACAACACAACAAAAAAAAACCCCACACACCACCATGCGGGGCGTAGCTCCCAGCACTGGTGCACTTTCTATACTGGCACATTACAGTGCTGAAACTTGCAGCACTCAGGTGGTGTTTTTTCACAGCTCTGAGCGAAAAAGTTGCTGCACTATAAAGTGCCAGTGTAGACAAGTCCTAGGAGTTTTGCTTCAGATGCTCGCTCAATTTCAGCAAGCTTCACTGTGGAGGCATGATGTTCCTCAACCAGGTCTCCCAATTCTCTCTTATGTCTTAGTAGAATCTACTGTACTTCCAATAGCAATCATGCTATTAGCAACTTCCAGTTAATGGCGACACGTTGCCAGGAACCAATCCCATTAGCACAATGTTAAGGTAATTTGGATACTGGCAACAGCATCCTGCTTATTTATTTATTTTTTATTTATTAAATTAAGTTGCCCCACTGAAGCCAGGGAAGGAAGTTCTAGGACATGCCTTTCCTGCCTACAGCTGATGCTCAGTCCATTCCAGTGCTTCCTGCTGGGGCTGCAGTGTGGCACACCCACCTGCACACGGGGACCACATACGAGGTATGGGGCTGCAGGATGGGATAGGAGACTGAGGGCAGGGGGTTGCAGCCTAGAGGTCAGAATCATATGGTACCTCTCTTTGCATTCTCCAAGTTGTGACCTGCCAGGAAAATACATACAGGCAAGGAAGCACTTGGATGTGCTTATCCCCAACCTCAGAGAGCAGAGGGAGAAGTACAGTGCAGCTTAACTGGCTCCTAGTCCCCTTGCTCCCCACAGAAAGCCCTAGCACATGGGCTGCAGCCTCTCTCTGCTGTCACCCTGCCCGCAAGCAGATTTTCTGGGAGCATGGCTTCCCAGGCTGCAGCCCTTTGTTTCCTTCCTTGGCTGCTGATTCAGAAACCTGCCTTCCACTTATTAACACCTCAGTTGCCAGTTAAAAAGTTGCTATTATTTGGCAGTTGCTAATAAGTGGAATCTACTTATCTATCAAAACGCCTGGCAGTTTTTATTGCAAGCCAAGTGGTTGGGGGGGGGGGGGGAGAGGGTAAACAGACTCAAGGGAACCTTTTATTGCACACAATTAACCTTCATATGTCAGACAGCTCATATAGGAAATTCCTTTCTTGACCAGTCAAAAAGGAACTAGCTCAAATGTTCAAGTCTGTGAGGTACCTGGGGTTGGAAATGTTCTGAGTATGGAAAAGCCCAGCCATACAGCCAGCCTACAGGTACCAGAGAGGAGCAAAAATCTGAAGAGTCAGGAAGGCACAATATCCAGGAGTGAAAATCCTACACGGAGGTTATTTAATTTTAACTCCTGCCTTTGACATATGTTCCTATACTAGCATCTATTCCATAACCCTAGAGAAAACTCATTTGTAGCAGGAGCTGGAGTGAAATGCTCCTTCCTGAAATGCTGAACTTGAGACAGAACAGCACATTTAATAGGTGTTAAATGACAGCACTTTTTTTCATGAAAACGGATTGTTTAAAGGCTAGGAAGATTGACAGTTACTAGGAAACTGGCTTAAAGTGCAGTTTTACTCAGAAGTATGACAAAAATGCCACATTCTTATTGAACAGATTTCTTTTCTGTAATAGTTGTCTATCTGCCTGCTTTTGTGACAAAAAGTTACTACTTGTTGTTCCTGTTAATATAGAGCAAAACAGGAAAAATGAGCGGATTCTGTTCATGCATCATTAAGTATTTGTATTATATTGGTATTTAAATGCTTCAACAGAGATCAGGGCCCAATTCTCCTAAGCACGGTACACACAGAGTTAAGAATCCTTGCAATTAAGAGTTTATACTCTAAACAGACATGACAGGTCTGAAAGGTGGTAGGGAAATAGATTACCCAAGCTCACACAGCAAGTCAATGGCAGAACTGGGAACAAAGCCTGATTCTCAGTGCAGGACTTTATCCACTTGACAAATGGCACAAGCACCCTTTGAGGAGGGTTTGACAGATTTTAAGGCTGCCCCCCCATAAATATAAATAAGTGTTTAATTTATAACACTATTTTAAATGCTAAAATGAATTTACCTTTTCTCACCACTTTTAAATTAAGGCTGAATCATTTGTATTAAACTATAAACAGAAAAGTTTTTTTTAAAAAGAGTGAGGGGGGTAAGGAGGAAGAGAGAAACTGTGTATCACTTTTCACATCAGACATTAGAACAGACTCCAGAGCAAACTTGCCAGCTGGCTGAGAGGCTGTGAAAAGTGGTATTAAACACACAAATATCACTTTTCACAGCAGACTTGCTAGTGCCCTGTTGCCACTATCACTTCTGTCCTGCTGCTGGCGGCAAGTGCTGTCTCAAAAACTCGGAAGCTGGAGAGCAGTGAATGCTGGCTGCCCAGCTCTGCCGACAGTGCTGCCTCCAACATCATTGCAGAACTGCAGTAGTAAGGGTGGCAATGCTGTATAATGCCACCTTTACTTCGGCATAATGATTTGCCTTTGCACTGGGAATGGGGATACAGCAAGTTTCTGGGGTGGCTTTAGGCTACACAAGCCTCTCTCTCTTCCCATTACCACCCTATGTGGTGTCCTTGTTTTGTTCACCCTATGTGTGTGTCTGTTAAATTACAAATTACGTTTTTTTGGGAGGGGGTGGGAGTGGGGAGGCTGATCTCAGCATTTTGACTGGTCTAGTTTAGTGCAGTTTTTCAGCAGCTGATCATGCCTTCTAATGTTGTCCCATCTTTTCAGTCTCAAGACAACAAACCTGCGTGTATGATATTACAATCCCCAAAGCCCAATTTCCTTCAAGTGATGATAATACAAATATATATTGTGTTTAGGAACAAAGATTTCTGCATTGTGTGTTTACAATACCTTTTGAAGTAAATACACTAATTTGCAGTGGAAAGGTATGTGTAATTTTCTAACACACTAGATTTAAATTTTATAATTTAAAGCAGTTGCTCTCTGCTTCATGCATGTATTTGTGACCCCCAATTTAAGAACTTCCTGATCTCCTGCATAAACACACAGAAAAGAATTCCACCCAATAACTCCTCCAGTGAACTTAACTTTTGTGGAAGCTAGAGCTTTCCCACAGATAGATGTCAAACTTTGATTTGAAGAGTTCACGTGAGGAGGACCTATCACACCTGATAATCTGTTCCAATATTTCATTATGCTTGCTGTTGGAAAGCTTGCATTTTATTTCCCAATCTGATCCAGCCAACAGATCTTATGACTAAGATTAATGTGCTTCTAGCCATCAGGATCTTCTCTCTATATAGGTCTTCAAATAAAGATAGGATGCCTCTCCTGAAGATATGCTTTAGTGAAACGTGTAATTGAGCTCAACACAGGAGTAACTGGGTGAAATTCTGTGGCCTGTGTTATCCAAGAGGTCAGACTACATCAGGGTTTCTCAAACTTCACTGCATGCGACCCCTTTTTGACAACCAAAATTACTAAGTGACCCCGCAAAGGGGGACCAAAGCCCAACCCCACGCAGCGGGGCTAAAGTCTTGTCACCCCTAAGGGGCGCCACAACTTGAGGGCTCAGATTTCAGCTTCAGCCCCAAGCCCCAGCAAGTCTAACACAGCCTGGCGACCTCATTAAAATGTGGTCACGACCCACTTTGGGGTCCTGACCCACAGTTTGAGAACAGCTGGACTAGATTTAATGATCCTTTCTGGACTTAGTCTACAGTTTGATATCTCTGATTTATTAAAGAGAAGGTTAATAGACTAAAGGACCTCAGTCTCTCATTGAAGGACATTTTCAACACCCAAGACCTTTTAGTTTTTTGAACACTCAATTTTTCCAACATCCTTTTAAAAAAAGCTTACTGTACAGATCTCTGGCATTTCTTCTTGTTGCTTTCCACAGCGACTCAAGTATAACTTATCTTAGATGATTGACAATGCAACAGCCCATATTTCCTCACTAGGCCTCCTACTGGTTTTATACATAGATTAATAAGAGGGGATAACAAAACCATGCACAATAGCCATCCAGGTAGGGGTAATTTGTTCCACATGATCTTTGGGGTTCTTGCTGCCTAAAAAAAAACCAAACAACTATCTACTATTGGTAGGCTCCCATGGCAAACACACACTTTATGGGCTTTAATATTGTTAACTGACGTTTCCAAAAAAGTAGCATTGACATTCAATTTTAAACCATCACTAGGCAAGGACCCACCACAGCCGACACTATTATTGGGGTTTAAAAAAAAAACAAAAAAAAACCCCCAAAAAACCCAAACACAACTGGGGTCAAGGAAATCATTATTTCTGGTTTTTCCATCATGACCTTCTAACCAACATTGCTCCCAAAAAGAGATCAGGACAGAGTAGAAACCCATTTATTACTTTACCTCAGGATCAGTTCATCTCTAGCCAAAACCTTGAAGTCTGTTTCACTAAGACGAACCTACAAAGTAAACAAAACAACACACAATTTAACTGTTTGTCACTGCTACCAACAGAACAAGGAAAAACGGGGGAAAATTTCAAACTTACCTTCTTTGGGAGAGGTTCTTCATTCGTCATTGTGAACTGAGGAAGAAAAAAATGAACATGACTTAATCTGAGTTGGTCCAATTACTGAGTTCAGAAACTTAGCCCATCTTTGCATTCCCATCCTTGATTTAAAACAAAAAACCATCAGTAAAGTCAGGTACACAACAGCTGTTTGATAACAAGGCACCATTACCATGGTGTTCACTTTTTCAGCACAAAGATCAGGAGGTAGAACTTAAAGTAACATTTTATTTTGGTGATAATATTGATACTAGTATTGTTATTTTTACTGTGACTAACAAAAGAATGGTCTGTTAAGACAATTTTCAATTAAGTGTTTATTCTCATTTCTATATTCACAAAGGTAATAGGAAAACTCTACGGACTCTTACATATTTAAGCAAACATCTATAATTTTTCTATTAATCCTGGTGAACTTCCAGAGAATATTCATCCAGTTAATACTCATTTCCACCATACATATGCACAGTTTACTTTCCTAGTGAGACAGTTTTCAACTTTATTCTGTAGTATTCCTACCAATATTTATGAAACTCAAAGTCCTCAGAAGTGTCTCTCTAAGGGCTGGTCTTCACTAGGGCGGGGAATCGACTGTAGACACGCAACTTCAGCTACGTTAATAATGTAGCTAAAGTCGGCGTCTCTACAGCCGACTTACCTCCCGTCCTCACGGCAGTGGCGGCGTGCTCCCCCGTCGACTCCGGCTTACTCGTCGCGGCGAGCTGGAGTTCTGGAGTTGGCTGCTGGCAATCGATTTATTGCGTCCTAACAAGACGCAATAAATCGATCGCCAAAAGACTGATTTCTGCCGCGCCAAGCGAGGGCAAGCCCTAAAGGATCGTGTGTTGTAGCAACAGGTGCAATGACAGGCATAACAAAACCTAACGGGAAAGGGTCAAATACCATAAGACACAATGTAAAAATCACCACCAAAATAGAGGTTCAATTACTTGAAACTTTTTGGTTGGTTATAGTGTTTAAGAAGAGATAGAGCAACTCAATATAAGGTCATAAACAGTAAAGAGAGCAGTTTCAGGTCTTTTACATTTTCATTTATGCACAACATTCATTTCTGTGGCAGTCCAATGGTGCAATGGTAAGTCAGTCAGTCAGTCACTGACCAATCCAGTTAAACAGGGTTCCTTACAACAAAAATTTTGGGTGGCCTCAGAGTGCGATCACCAACTCTGGTTAGTGGCCACTCTGTTTTTACGAAAAAGTCAAATATGCATGTCAAGTTCACTGCAGCATATTCATGTAGGTTTTTCTGCAGACTCAATAATAAAAAGTAATGTACAGTTGTTTCTATTTACTGGCCTTAAACAGAACAGAAACATAAGGTGCCTGTCCCTGTTTTTTGTTGCTGTTTATTTTTGTTTTTTGGGGGTTGCCTTTTCTTTAAGGCTTGCTAGTTAGTCTACTTCTGTCAAAAGTAATATTTGTATGTTTGTTGATATTTTTCTCACAGCAGACTTGCTAGTTAGCTGGGAGGCAGCAGCAAGGGATATTAACAAACCTACAAATATCACTTTTCACAACAGACTTACTCAGCCCTGGCAAGCCAGGGGAAAAATTAAGCTCTGGATGGGGAGGTGGGTAGGGAGGCAGCACAGCAGCCGGATCGATGTGGGGAAGAGAGGAATAAGGGGCCAAGGGAGGCAGCAGGTGCTTGGTGGAATGGATGAGGGTCCAAGGAAGATAACGGAGGCTGGGGCAATGGGGTGGGGGGTGAGCCTGTGGCTAGATCCTAGGGACCAGAGGCCTGCAGCCATGCCACCAAAGTGCAGGGCTAGAGGACGCAACAGGGACCAAGAGTGATGGAGGGGTGGACCCAGAGCCAGGACCTGCTGCCATGTGGCTGAGGCCTGAAACCCTGTGGCCGCGGGATGGAGCCACTGCCTCTCTCCCAGGGCTGAAGCCAAAAGCCTGTGCTGGAAGTTAAACCAGCCTTTGGAGACTGCAGCAGGGAAAATGCTGCCATCTGTTTACACTGTCAGCTGCAGTGCACTGGCGTGGCCACATTAGCAGCTATTGCAATGCCACAAGAGCAGTGCATTGTGGTAGCTATCCCAGTGTGCAAGTGGCTGCAACGTGCTTTTCAAATAGTGGTGTGCGCATGATGGAGTCTGCTGTGTGTATGTGGGGGGAGACTGTGTTCTGGGGGGGGGGGGAAGAGTGTGTCATCATGCTGTCTTGCAAGTTCAGACAGCAGCAGACTCCCCTCCCAACCACCCTCCCCACACATGCACAACAGCAGCATTCTACACTATTTGTTTGCTTTGTCTCAGAGCAGATAAGCATGCCGGCTGTGAGAAATGGAGCTTTAAAAGGAGATATCCACATCCTTGCGGCCAACTTCTAAACAATGAGACGAGCGGTCGCTTGACTTCAGGGGATTATGGGACATTTCCGGAGGCCAATCACAGCACAGTAATGCAACACTTTGTCCACACTGACACCTGGGCATTTCAGCTGGGGCACAGCAAGCTTTAGGGCTTGGCTATACTGACATTTTATAGCGCTCTAACTTGATGGTTCAGGGGACTGAAAAATCATCCCCAATGAGCACTTTAAAGCACTAGCTCTCGGAGCCTGGCTCCCATCGCTTGGAGCTAATTCCCTTGTGGAGGAGGACTACTATTCGCGTGCAACCACACTCGCACTTCAAAGCGCTGCTGAGGGAGAGTTCCCATGACAGTGGTTTGAAGTTTTCAGTGTGGCCATGCTCTTATGCTTCTCATGGAGGTGCATTACCAGAAGCGATCCAGCTGCAGAGTCCAGGCACTCTACATGCCTTGCCAATGTGGACACCTCCAGAGTTAAGATGCCTGGGGCTCCTTTAATGTGCTCTAACTTGCTTCTTCCTCTTAGGGCTTGGCTACACTTGCAACAGCCTTCTTGTCAGTACATTAAGTCTGATCCTAAGGACAGCTAAGAGCAATAAACAACACTTACACTCAGAAAGACAAAAAGATCATTAAGGTCAAGTCTACGCTTAAGATGCTACATTGGCACAGCTACACCACTGTAGCACTTTCATGAAGACACACTAAGCCAACAGGAGACCTCTCCTATCAACATAGTTAATCCCCCTACCAGAGAGTCAGTAGCTATGTTGGTGGGAGAAGTTCTCCCATCAACATGGCGCTGTCTACACAAGGGCTTATCACTCAGGCTGTGGGTTTCTCACACCCCTGAATGATGTAGTTATATCGATTTAGGTCAGTAAAGTATACCCGGCCTAACAGTAACAAATGGTTGTTTCTTTAAAAGAAAGTGGTTCTGTGGTCAACTGGGAGGTATAACTTACCTTACTTATTTGACCACAGTAAAATATTAGTCTAGTTCCTATAATGTGGTTTTATACCATTTTGAATGGACTATTTAAAATTCATAATAGAATACAGAATTAATTGTTGATTGTAGTGTTTAAATCCCACACTTCTTCTCGTGTTCCATAACATACCTTTCTCCCAGACAGCAAAGAAAACCATAAGTTTCCTTTTGTTTTGTTTCCCAGGAGAAAGATTTTTTTTTTTGTTTGTTTTTTAAATCTCAGACTTTCAAAGAGCAAATGCTTTTTTTGAGTCATCAGTTACAAAAATTGAGTTTTTAAACTCTGTCCACTCACTTGCCATGCACAAATATTTTTTAGACAAGTAATCAGTTATCATGCACCCTTGGACTTTTTCCAAGAGAATTAAACCATGCAAAATTAAAGTATTATGAAGCTTCTTTTCTGTCTCCATTCCACACTATTTTTGAAGGACAAATATAATTCAAATACAGAAAGTGCACTTCCTAATAAGATGAATTTATGGTACACAATTGCCAAAAATATCTGCACTGATCATCAGAAATGAAACTTCAAAAATACAGTATAATCAGAACATTTAAGGAAGAAGTCATGAAGGAATTTTCTGTTTGTCGTCAAGTTTTCCACAGTGGCTGTCAGAACTTAATACTAGTTTATTTTTAATGGAATTAAAGTGAGTTTCTTTAGTTGTTCAAATGCCTTGTTTGGTCAATTAAACACTCCCATCTGAACCTTAACTCTGACACATAGTATCAAGAACGTATGTCCCAGACCACACCTATGTAATGTTGTTGTTCTTTCACACTGCAGAGATCGCTATTGATGTTTTGCCTTAGAATTGAAGTTTGAAACTTGGGATGCATACTGCTTTTGGCTCTATTGGTGAGAGAAGTGGATAACTTTGGGAGTGTTACTGACCATGTTGTGTAGGAAATGTGAAGATAGCAATGCTAGAGATTTCTCTTAAAAGTTCAGAAATAAGAAGTTATGGTTTTGGATGGATGGAAAGTATACTGCAGCAACTTAGAACACTGGAGGTTGTGTGGTCATTACCAAAGTTTAGGGTACCTGCACAGCCTAAATTCTGCTCCACTGTGCATGTGTCACAATACAGTAATTACATTAGGTTAGATTACACTCTCTTGAATTACAGTATAAACTTCCACACCTTAAACAGATCTGGCAATTTTTTGTTACCACTGAAGTGCCAGAGTCCTCAAAAGTCATTAACATACAAGATCTACAATGAGTATCCAGGACAGCGCTATCTTTGTAATGTAAGGTGTATTTCAGTTTCTCAAATTCTAGGATGGTGTAATGTACACACACAAAAAGGAAACCTTAACTTTAGTATTACCTAGTTTGCAAGTGCTTAATTTTGCAAGCAGGGTGGATTGACTAAAATCAGTAATTTTAATCATGATTTAAATCAACAAGCAGGAAACCTTGATTTAAGTCACTGATTTGTACTTTAGTTATTTTCCTAAAGAAAGTTACCAGTCAAGGAGAATTAACCTATTACAAACTGTTGATCTGCAACTAAGCATAGTTTTTATGCTAGATTTGGCACTTGCTAACTAGGATACATTACACATACACATTTAAGCAAACATAGCTTAACTAATGTTTATTCAAATTCTTCATTTTTACTTATGCTAGAAAATGGTGAGTGATGCATTATTTATTAGGTGCTTAATTTTTCTTGTGATGTGTCAAGCTCTATATGGATAGAAATCCAAAAATCAAAATGCATGAAGAACTTTATTTTTATTAAATAAAACTCTTAAATGTGTTATATATTTAGCAGATTTATTAAAACACTTTGCATTTAAAACTGATTTATAAAGCAAATTAAGCATTATATGTAGTTAGTGAACTGAACTGATTGTTTCTGGTCACCATGTCATTCAAGATTTTAGAAATAGTAAATCATCTTATCTTCACACCTACTTTTTATGCTTAGATGGGATTTGAAAAACATTGTCTTCCAAATTGGTTTCTTAACTTTCAGTGAGCTAGTCATTAAACTGAATAGTAAAATAAACTTAAATGAACAGAATGTTCTCTCTCTCTTCAGAAGAGGCTACTGATGTCAGAAGTTGGTTTAGCATTTCATCAAACTCTGGTTCCAGATGCTTAGCTATTGACTTTCACTAGCTCAGTGGTTTCATTTTCTTTACAACCTGACATGTGCTGCTTAATGTTCTGTATTTAATTTAAGTGATTAATAGATTATAGAAAGTTTAGGCCTTAACATAGGTGGTCAATTTCAAATTTTATATTAAAAGAAGTGTTTTAAATAAGCCTGTAGTTAAAGATACATTTTAATTTTTATTCACCATTTGCAAGCATAATACACCTAGATGTAGTTTTTAAAATGATGATTTTTTTAAACCAAATGTTAAGCTAGACACTGCAAAACATTCTAGATGGGCACCTAGTAAGGCAAGGACTTAAAGTTTTTCATATTTTTAAAAACTGCACTGGGCATGTACTGTTTTCAGATGTGCAAAGCTATACTTACTCAATGAAAGAGGGCTCCATCAATACACACACACACACCACACTTCCTTTGTTAGCCATGCATATAACAGTGGCAAAAAGTACTTAAAAGTTGCACCTGAAATATAGTGCATGTACAAAGTGCAGTTTTCAACTTCTCAGCCTGGCTAAATAAAGATAATCTTCCTCAGCACAAGTGGAGATACTGTTATTCAAACTTTTAAAAAGGGAAGTATTTGCTGCTGTGTGCCCGTGCCCCCCCCCCCCTTGAAAAGCCACCCAAGCCTTTTGGCTCAAACTTTCTAAAACAATCCATGTGTGTAGAAACCATGCTCTGAGATTTCAGTTCAATAGATGAAAATTTTGGAGAGAGCTAAGAAACTGAAAATAGGATTGTAATGGAAATACTCAGTCTTACTAATTGCTTTTGCTCCAGATGTTGCCATCCAAAAAGACCAAGTTATTCTACATCATAGGATGGAACTGGTAGTGGCCCCCTATGTTTAGGTTGCCTACAACTCTTCATTATAAAAGGCTCACTTATTTTTGTAAGTAAATCTAACACACCTGCATTAGTTGGCACATCTGAAATTCAGCAATGCTAAAGGGTTGGGGTAGCGATGTGCCTTTTGTCCGTCTCATGAAATGCATGAGAAGTTACAATCTAGACAGCTCTTTCCCATATGCTACTTGTTTGCTTCATGAAAATTTTGGCAGCATGATAAACATTGAACTTTCTAAAACAGGTCCTAGTTGCTGTGCCAAAGCTGCAGTAGCAGACACACCTGGGAGCTGCAAAAGCAGTGGTGGGAGCACAGCTGGTTTCCATTCCTACAACCATCTCTCTCCGGACCAAGCACAAGGCTTTAGGGGTACTGTACTGATCAGAGCCAGGTTGCCTGCACTCCAGCAAAAGCTACCAGCAGATAATCAACCAAGTTGTTTCTCCTACTGCCACTGTAGTAAGAGTCCATAGGCAATGAAGGTTCAGATTTCAAACCACACTAATGATGCTATAGGCATAATGTTAACACTTTTTCCTTTAAGAACTACGAAAGTCTACATTAAAACAGTTATTTAAGTTGCAAAGCCATGTGGCTCAAACATTAGGAAATACCAGATTTCAATTTCCTGTGCAATCATAGTTCTCCCCCTCATGCATATGCACAATAATATGAACATCATCAGATTAAAGGTTTTTTCTCCCTCATCCTCTGGACTAATATTACTCAGTGCACAGGATGAATGCGCAAGTGGCAGAATTCATGTTGCATGAGCAACTGTAAATCTGGCATTTCTTTAACTTAGGGGTTGACTTTGCAACCTAAATAGTTTTTTGTACATTATATTCTATATACAATATATATATATACACACACACAATATTACTGAAACATGGCAGACTTTCTGCATCAGCAATACTTCACAGTATCTTAGCAATTTAAACTTGAGAGGTTTAGCTGTACAGAACAGATTGATAGCAACACCCTGGTAGTCAATGTTTTGAGATGCATTAAGTAACTTCCTCAAAACTACTGACACCTATAGCAGCATGAAGGAGAACCAGAAGCCAACTTAAATTGGTTTTATGTCTTTGAATGACGACTGGCTGTTTTATATTGCTTATTGTTTTATCAGCACATGTACCTGGATATGAGAAAAGGAAAAATAAAATCAGTAAAGCACCAATCCTATAAACACTTAAGCATGAGGTACTCTTAATGTGTGAAGTTACTGCATGCTTAACTTTCCGCATGCTCATGGCCTAAGGGGTCTTGTTTGTTATTTTACTGATTTTCATTATTTTAAATGTCATTAACATGCCAATAGTAGGATAGGTAAGAAAACATGCTAATGGACCACGATCTCCAAGACACAGACCACAGTACATAGAATATTTACTTAAAAAAAAGTTTTTTTTAAAAAAGCAAAGCACAAAGAATAAGCAACTTTAAATATTGTGCAATAACAAAAGGTGTTTCCCTTCAATTGGTGCTCAACTGAAAGAATGTTCAAGCTCACTGCTAAGGTGACTGTAGTTTTCTGTAAGAGCAGGACAATATGCAATTTTCTACAAGAACAGACAATGAAAATTCTTTTAAAGAATAATCTTCAATACATCCTATTGAAATAATGGTATAATTTAGTCACCATCATACTAAAAAAAGCACATCTTAAACCAAAAATTCATTCTAATAACAAATGGAAGTTGTCAAGTTTCTAGTCTTTTGCTCTCAGTAATATCAAACATACACTAGTATTTCACCTATTTGTAACACATTAACACAGACAGTTGGAACATAGGATGCATTTTAATTTAAATTTCTATGAAAATTCTTAAAACTTACTACGAGCTGATTATAACAGATGTTACTTTGCCATATTTGACACATGAACTAAAAGGCTTATGCTTGAAGATCAGAATATTCTATTTTCTCTCACATGGCACTTTGTAATATTAGTGCATCAATACTGTAGTACGTTAAGGAATATAAAGTAGGATACACAGAGGTGAAATGATGCAGTTAATTGCAATTGTTTTAGTTAAGACATTACAGGCTTTTTTTTTTTTTTTTTTAACACCTGGCAGCTAGTTTGTATGTTATAGTTTGTGTAGAAACCACCACTACAGGTTTCAGCGTCTGCGAAACAAACAACACACAAAACCAAAGCAAGGCCCCGGATCTGCAGAGATTTCTTCATGTATTTAACTTCAGGCGCGGTGACTAGTCCCGCTGCCTTCCTGGGTCCCAGGCACTGAGGGTAAAACTAAGCATGTGCAGCAGGCTCGGCAGGCCAGGAACCCCAGGGGGCTGCGCCTCTACGTTGAGCCAGTGAGCCCGTCCGCCGCACGGAACGGGCCGCTGGAAATCGCTCCGCTCCCCCGCAGCCACAAGGGCCATTTGACAGCGGAGCGCACAGGCCGCTCCCTGCGGCGGAGCCACGGCCCACTGCCGGGGGAAGAGGGACCGAGGCCCCGAGTGGCTCCCAGTCCCGCCCGGGCTCCACCCAACCGCTTTCGCCGCAGCCTACAAGAGAAAACGGGGCCTCCCCAGCCGGCGAGCGGGGACAATGGGCGACCCGGGGCCGGGCCGTGACTCGCGCACCCAGCCGGGCTCTCGCCTGCGCCTCACACAAAATGGCTCTAGGTGCTTCTCCGCTGCGCCCCTAGGTAACGCCCGGGGCCGCTGGGCTCGGAGCCCCCGGCCCCAAAAGCAGGGGGCAGGGACACCCCGGTCTCCGGTGTGCACCCCCCAACCCCCCCGCTCCAGCGGCCACATCCGCGCGGGGGAGAAGGAAGAGGCGGCGGCGCCCCAGGAGGCCGCTCGTTTACTCACCTCCTGCTTGCGGCGCGGAGGCCTCGCTCTCTACGCGCACCGACTGCCCCGGCCTGACCCGTCACATCAAGGGCGGCACCTTCCGCGCCCAGACACGGGGCCTCCGCGGTCACCGCCTCCCCCACCCCGCGCTGCCGCCCGCTCTTTATTTGCGGATTCTCTGCGCTACAAAATGGCGCCGAAGGAGGAAACGCGAGTGCGGCTGCCCCGCCCCCAGCCCACCCCTGGGAGGAGGAGCCGCTGTCGCCCGCAGAGCTCGCCGCGCGCAGGGAGCGGGGGGAGGAGCAGCTGCAGTAGCGGCGCGAGCCGCCGGCAATGTCCCCCTGTCCCGCGCCGCCCTTACTCACCCGGCAGCGGCCCGGCAGTAGTTCCCCTTCTCCGGATCCTCGCCGGAACTACTTCCTAAGCTCCTCTCCTCCTCCCTGCAGGGTCCCGTTCTTGAGCCGCAGGCTTTCCACGGCGTCTCGCCTGGTGCGTGGCAGTTAACGTGACGGTTGAACGAACATCGCATGGGGCAGCCGGACAGCTGCTGCGGAGCCGGAGGGGGAGGAGAGACGCGGAGGGATACCGCCTGCTGAGGCTTCGCACGGAAGGAGACGAAGTCAATCTGCTAGTCCGCAAAAAGACGCGGCGCTATTGGCCGCGAGCCCCGCGCGCGGTCGGCCTTACAGTACCCGCTGACTCCCCTCTTACCGCGGTGGGCTCCCAACCCGCCCCCCGGAGAGCAGCCCGGCGGAGGCGCTGGCAGTCTCGGCCCTCATCTCTCCCCTTCCTCAGGGCAGAGCGAAATCTCCATGGCGCTCTCGCCCACAGACGTTGGTCCAATGGAAGGCCACGTTTACCTGCTATGTCTCACGGTGACGAGACGCATTTTTGGAGCCCCCCGAACTGTCCTTTAGATTTGGAGGCGCCCTTGGTGTTGCCTTTAAAGGGGCACCAAAAAAATAAAACACGTTGAGAAACAAAGCTGCTTGTTGTTACTAGCCAGCTTACTAAACTAAACGGACGTTCAAAAAACGATACTTTTATTTTCACCTTTTACATTGTTTAGTTTTTGCTCTTTTCTCACCGTGGAAAATGAAAATTAGACTAGTCAGTTTCAGTTGTCTAATACAACGTTCAGCCTTCAGGCAGTAAACTGCAAGGAAATGTTTAGATCCTATTAAGGTTCAAACGAATACAAATATTTCTACTGATTGTAAAATGGAAAAAGATCACCTGATGTTAGCCTTAAAGCACAGTTTGAACAGCCACTGTCTAAATTTCATTTTGTGGAGCTTTTTATGTACTCTCCATTATTTCCAGCTTAAAGATGTTCAGCTGACAGAAATGTTCCCTCCTTGCTAACTCAACAAATAATAAAGGTTTTCTGGGTCAAATTAGGCCCTCTGTTTCACCTATGCGATTGGATTGTGCAGGCATAACTGATTAGAAATGATTAGAACTCAGTAAGCAATTCTAGTGATGATGCACAAGGAATAACAGAATCTAGTCCGTTCTCTGCCAGCTGTGTTAGCTGAGCTCTTTAGCACTAGGAGTAAAAAGCAGTACAAATGTATTTGTCCCTAGAGGGCAGATCTTATTGTGAAAATAAATATAGAAAGTGGATCTGTTGAATAAGAAGATGCTATTTTTACTTAGTTATTTTTCACAGTGTAACTGTACTTTAAATTACTTGTGTCTTTTTCATTAAAAAAAAAAATAAGGATGGTGGTATAGGAAATAACCCTAAGCACAATTTAAATCAAAATGGTCTGTGCTATGGCCAGCATTGAATGATGTAGGACTCCTTAGAAGTCTTACTTCAGTCTGTAGGTACTCTCAAAGTTTGAAATTAAAAAGAAGCACTTGGAACCACTTGACTCCTGTGGCTCTTTGCTGTCTTGCATCCCCCCCCCCCCCCCACACACACAGCCACAACCTTGCAGATGTTTATTTCAAGTTCTTGCAATTTGTATTAATTGATAACATATCCAAAGTCTGGGAAGGCTGCTATTTTATAAGACTAGTTTTTAATATATACATTGATATAAATGGAACACTTACATATTTGATCATACAGTGGGACTGCTCATACTCTACAAAACTGAGAATTTATATATAAAGCAATTAGGACAAGAAGTGGGAGATTTATACAATGGAAAAGGTAAGTTTTCCCACTTTAAAATAATAATGGACAGTTATTTTAGGTAATTTATATTCCATACCTAAATTACCTAAAATTGTTTTTCCAGGTATAAATTACAGTTTTAAACATAAGACATCTCAAGATTTCCAGGGTTAAAAATACTGTTTATCTCATTAGAAAACCAGGACTCCCTCTTCTCTACTGATATAAAGCTCATACAGTAGACTCTCGATTATCCAGGATTGGGTTAACCAGAATGTGGATTAACCAGGATGTCAAAAAAAATACACATAACTCGCAGGGCCGGCTCTGGCTTTGTTGCTGCCCCAAGTACACCCCCTCCCCTGCCCAAGGTGCAGGATAGCCAGTGAACCAACACCCCCTTCCACCTGGCATAGGGTGGCTGGTGAACCAACCCCCTCCCCCATATTTCCTATAGATAGTGATTATCCAGGATTTTATTAACCAGGACTAATTTTTTCCCTATCATCCTGGATAATTGAGAATCTACTGTATCAAGCTCTGATGTGTTTTGGGACATTGGACTTTAAATCTGTCATTGATACATATAGCCCATATTGCACCTCAGTGTGTGTGTCTGTTGGGCATTTCTACAATATGTAAAAGAAGAAAATACTTATTTCTTGTTGCTGTTATTTTTTTAAAGGTAGTATGAGAATGCCTAGCTTCACCTGGTTTCAGGACCAGGCTGAGACTTTGATATGTGGTAGGTGTCTGAGACAAGTATGGATCTGTTACAATGAAAAGTTAGGTGCTGAATGAGTTTAGGCAACAACTGGGTGGGGGGTTTGTGGATCTAGAAGTTCCTAAGTCCCTTTGTGGATCTGTTTCTTCCTGTTTTGCACTTGCTTTGACCGGAAAAGTTGTTTTTTAAAAAAGAGAGATACAGAAAATGTTTTGAGAAGAGCATCACCTACAGAGTAGAATTAAAAAGTCTACAATCGCCAGTATGCCAAAGCTGTCTTCATCCAATGACTAATCTTACTTAGTGTCCAAGATCCGGCCTGTTTAGAGTGGTATGGTTATAGACAGACAGTTTTAATTGTTGCTTTTAATCTTTTCATCCTCTTCTCATCCTGTTGTAGGTTTTGTGGATAATAGTACATTGCACATTAACCTAATTATTCTACTTCTGAGGGGCTTGCAACTAGAGAGCTTCTTCACTTATCCAGCTCTAGATTTTTTTGTTTTGCTTTTGGCCAATTGGAGGCCAATTAGAACACCATATACTTTAAAATATTATTTAAAAACAAAGGCCTGTATATGTCAATAATAGAGATTTTTTTTAAACTAGACAGATGGTCTTAAACCACAGTTACTACTTTTATTTGTGTGTTCTCTTTCAGTATTTTCTCTCCTTTCTTGTTCTTCACTTGGGCTAGTCCTGACCTCTTCTATAATTGCACGGTATGCAAGTTGTCTAGGCAACCAGAAAAGGAGATGCATCTGGCAGAGCTAGAGCTTCTGTTGTATAACTTGAATAGCTTGCATGGGATGGTTGGGTCCACTAAGCAAGCAAGAGAGGAGCAGCTGGGCTCTGAGCATAGTATTGCTACAGTTGTCTCCTGCTGCCATGCAGCCCGGACAACTTTACAAATACAAGTACCGTCCTTGCAAAATATGATGTAGTATTGCCAACCCCACGTATTTAAAATTCATGAGTCAGACCAGACCTCCAAAGTTATGAGATTGTCTTAAAAATCATGGGATTTAAAAAATAATAATCATACATTTGGGATTCTTATTTGTTGTCAGTCTTCTGAGCCTTTAGGGTGCCCTTGATTTGTGTTACCAAAATTTTATCTGAAACTTTGAGGGCTAGTAACTTGTTTAAAAATAAATAATTGAGATTCCCATGAAATACTTTGGCTCCAGAAATTGAGGGTTTTAAAAAAATATTGTGAGGAAAAAGGGCAAAAGTTGGCTCTGATGGCAGCTCTGATCTGTAGTCTTGGAGAGCTAGGCAGCAACAGAAGAGAAAATAAGGGTTACAGCACTATTCAGAAAAGAAAATGGAAGCAGTCAAGGTAGAAGGGTCAATACAGTTTCCATTTAGCACTGATAGTCTGCAAGAACCTTAAAAGAGCAGGAACTGAAGAAAAGTTGATCAGATCAATAAAATACAGTCTCTGATTATATTTACTGGGGGAAAAAATTCCCCAGTAGAAAGGAGAGTAGGAATGAATCAATAGCCCTAATGTGGTTTTATAGACAATGAGACGTGGAAAGAGCATAGAATGAGGAACAGACAAGAGCTTTCTCAGGGACAATGGGAAAGGAGTATTATTTTGTCTGTCACCAACAGGAAAGGTAATTCAACAGAATGTATGGATCACTGAAACCGCTGGGCAGCAGGAAAATGATATGGATGGACTTACAATGTGACCACCATGTGGGGACATCTGAGCAGAGGTAAGCTTAGGTTTGAGTTCAATTACTCTCTCCAGAGAGGGTTGGGCTAAACGAATATATTGGATACTAAACTGGAGGAGCAAGGCTATTTAAGGTGACAGATAGCAAGTGTGAAAAATCGGTATGGGGTGGGGAGTAATAGGTGCCTATATAAGAAAAAGCACCAAAAATCGGGACTGTCCCTGTAAAATCGGGACATCTGGTTACCCTACTCCTATTAGACACTTCCAAAGAGCTTGTTTAGATTATTAGTACACATTTTCCTTTTGTTTCTAATGAAGGCTTTGTACCACAGGTAGTTGAACCCATTCTCTTTTGACAGCCCTTGTAATGACTACTCCTTTATTATTAAATTTGTTTATGAGTATTTACAAAGGAACTAACCAGAGCATATAAGGTCAGATTCTCACTTGGGATAATTAGATGTAGCTCCACTGATTTAAATGCAGTTACATGGACTTTCTGCAGATGAGGATCTATCCATAGAGCCTATCTGAAGACCTACAACACTTGCCTCAGATGTCATAGTGAACATCATGATACTACAGATTTGAATTGATTGGTGGAACGTAACCCTCTGCTTGGGGTTTGTTAGCAATATTAAACAGATTCCCATTTATTCACTGTAGGCTTGTAGCAAGGCCAGAGTCTTCCCTGGGAACTTCTCACAAACTACACACAAGCCATTATGATTTATCTAACTCAAAGGAAAGTGGTGTCTTGAATCACTGTAGTACAGGGGTTTTCAAACTTCATTGCAGCGTGACCCCTTTCTGACAACAAAAATTACTACATAACCCAGGAGAGGGGATCAAAGCCTGAGCCCGCCTGAGACCCTCTGCCCTGGATTGGGGGCCAAAGTCCAAGCCCTACTGCCCTGGGCCAGGAGGTCAAATGCCAAGGGCTTCAGCACCAGGCAGGGGGTCCCTGTAATCTGAGCCCCACGGCCCAGGGCTTCAGCTTCAGATTTGGGTGGTGGGGCTCGAGCTTCAGCCCCAGTCCCCAGCAAGTCTAAGACACCCCTGGTGACCTCATTAAAGCTGGATGACCCACTTTGAGGTCCAGATCCACAGATTGAGAATTACTGCTGTAGTCAGTCTCAGTTTTGGGGGAACAGTTAATAAAAACTTAAGTTCAAAACACAACTACCCATACAATTTTTTGAGATGGACAAGGTGGGTGAGGTAATATCTTTTATTGGACCAACTTCCGTTGATGGAAGAGACAAGCTTTCACACTACAAAGAGGTCATCTTTTCCACCAACAGAGATTGGTCCAATAAAATATATTACTACTTCTCTTTCTTATATCCTGGGACCAACATGGATACAACAACCCTGCAATATACAGTTATTTGGCTAAGGGATACAATCAAGTTTCTGTCAAGCTCCTTTTTTAAGTCATAGAAAAGCCTGCACATCTTTAATTTGAAAGATTTTTATTTGAAAGCAAGCCAGAATTTTTTATGTGATCCTGATTAGGGGATAAGTTGCACTTGCCCTGATTAAATTATATTCAGCAAGGGAGCTAGTTGCTTACCCTGAGCTCTTCATAGCTCAGAGGATTTCCTGCCCACCTACTCCTCAGAAACTTTTCTCCCACAATACAGTCAGTTCATAATTTGAGGATTGGGAATTTGAACTCATATCTCGTATCTTACCTCAGGATAGCAGTTTGATCTTCAGGCTATGCGTAATGGCTTGAATCTGACCCTGCATTGCAGACTGTGGGTTCTCTTTGGTGGCAAAATCTGAAGGAGAAATATCAGGACCTCCCTACTGGAAATGGATGAATAACAGATTTTTTTTTTGTTCACTCACAGCTCTAAAAACTGGGAGGAAAAATATAGTTTTGGGTCAAATCAAACCAAAAGGAAAAAAAGTTATTTTGGGTCAAACAAAACATTTCATTGGTATTTTTAACTTTTTTGTTACATTTAACACATTTTTAGTACAATCAAAGGAAGTTTCAAAACATAAAGCCCTATAGAATAAATAAATCAAAATGTTTTATTTCAAACATGCTGAAAGGAAACATTTTGATTTATTTTGAAAATTGTTTTTGGTGTGTTTGTTTTTTAACCAAAAAATTTGACAAACTAGACATGAATTTGCTGAATGTTTCTGTGCAGCTGAATGTGCATTATTCACTGAAGAAAGTTTTAGTCAAAAAAATGTACTCATCTGTATTCCCTGCCCTAGACCTTAGAGCATACACTTTAGGCCTTGGACAGGCCTACTCACAATACGAAATCAGGCCCTCCTGTGGGCAAACTATGTGGAAGGGCAAAAGTGGAAAAGACTGACTGATTTGGAAAAGCCTTGATGAAGCGAAGGTACAAATTTTTGAAGCATGAATGCAAAGCTTTAAGATTCACTTTACTGTATATCTATATATAAAACAAAGAATAATAGTGTTTAATTCTTTTTTAATGGGCAAAAGAGTGTGTGTGCTCCCCTCCCTCCCTCAGGCACAAACATTGCTGAAGAGATTTTGTCCGAACCATCAGATTCACTCTCTCTCTGGCCCCATGACTGTTCCATTGTGGATGAATATTTAAATAGTCATGGGACCAGAGAGAGAAAGAATGGGAATGACTCTGCAGTCGCATGGTTAGGGCATCCATCTGGGAAACAGAAAATCCAGGTCTAGTTCCCCTGTTCCAAACTTTCATTATTTAGCTACTGTGGAACAGCTTCAACAGGAGAGACAGAGCGAGCCCCACATCAGACTGTCCTAGAGTGCAGTGGTTAAAAGACTCTCCTATGGGTGGAAGACTCCTATTCAAATCTTTTCTTCCCCATGCTGGCAGAGGGAAGGGAATTGAAGCAGGGTCTGCCACAACCCAGGCAAGTGGGTTAGCCACCAGGCTAACAGTTATAAGGTGGGCAGCACCATCACCTCCTCCTCTGGTGGCAACCAGATTGGAAATGGAACCCAGACTGGTAAGTGGCCTCTGAGCATTGCTACCAAATCAGGTATCCCATGCAACTCAGGCAAATATCTAGCTTTCCTCTGTGTGTGAATCACTCCGGGGCTTATGCAGGAGATAGATTACTAGAATGAGGAAGCACTGTGCAGGCCCAGAGAAAAAACATGGATGGCAGGGAATATTTATCCTGAAAACATTGGTACCGAATGACTTTATGTGCCTACAGAGTTTGGTGGCAGTTCAGTTGAGCCTAAAACTTGGACTTAGATGCCTAAACCTGAGGTTTAGACTTCTAATACCTTTGTGGATCAGGGCCTTCATTCCAGACTAATGTCCCCATCGTACCCAATTGGATTTGTCAGGTATGAATGAGATTTTTCCAAGTAATAGGAAAATGTATCAACTTTGGACACTACTTTGCTATTCATTAACTGCTGAATCTAAAGCACAACCTGCCAAACTGCTGAATGTATTTTTTTGTATCACTTTTATGCAGTTTGACTTATTCTGACCTACCTGTTTCCTAATTGTCTTTTGCAATTGCCATGTCCTTTTGAGCATTGCTTTTATGAATTTGGGTTCCATCCTGGCCATTTTCTGATCAGAGTTAGTTAGGATATTGCAAGTTTGGTAGGAATGCTTTTATAAAATTCACCAACTTCTCACCATTATCACTGAGACCCTTGTTGTTTCATATCTTGATTGTTACAACTTTCTTCTGGACTGTCAAACAATTCTGTTGCTTGCAGCTAGAAGAAAAATACTGCAGTGGGCTAGCCTTCTGGAGTGAACAGTCCTGTTGATTTACTGACTGGACTTTGCACTCCTAAAAATAACATTTAATAATACCCAAAGCTCATCTTAAATTGTTTGTGGATTGTGCACCTGCAGTGATGCCTCAAATATTAACAAGTCCATCTCCTCTTCCAGGGATCCCTCCTGATGCTGTCACTTCACCTTCCTCTCACTCACTCCTCCTCTCCAACTGCCATGGAACCCTGCTGTTCTAACATTCTCTGTCATCCCAACTGTCACAGAACTTCCCTCTTCCAACATTCTCTCCATTCTCCTCTAGCAGAGGCATCACCCCCAAATATTCTGCTTGATGCTTGTTAGTATAGTATTAGAGAGGAACCCCTCATCTGTAACAGCATATCACTCCATATGTTACCCCCCTCACCCATTATGCTTCCACCATATAACATGATCATGGTAAAGGGGTTGGTAATAATGACTAAAATAACCAATAATAGGATTTTAACATAAATAGTAGAAAAGTGTTAAATACTTTTGAATACATTGATTTAAATGGATGTATGATTTTTTTCTGATTATCTGGGCTCTATGGACGGCTCCTCTCCTATAAACCCAGCAGCAGCGCAGCCTGTTGTTTCAAGGTCACTTGACATACTCACTTTCAATTGTAAAAAATAAAGTGAGAGTTTGGAACAACAAGAGGCTGCTAAACAAATGTTAGGTTAGGGGTTTTCATATAAAATGAGAGTTTAAAGTGATTAGACAACCACCGAGAACTGCTACAAGAGCAGTTTGCAAGGAGAAGTTTTTAATGTCTGTTTCCATTTCAGTCCTACATTTTATTTCCTTGACTTTCTCCAGACAAAAGCTGGTGAGAGGTACAGATATCTGGGCTACTTTCAACTAGGGTTTGAAATCAGTCTGCCAGAAGCACAGTCCACCACCGTCTTCCACTTGCTGTTTGAATAGTTGATTGGGCATACCTCTCTGTTTGTATCATTTGGAAATAATTTCCTGAACCATAGCAAATGTGGGCAGGCAGGGTCACAGAATCACACTGGGGAGAGAGACACCATTAATGTTGATGTGGCTGGGGATGAAAGGTAGAAAGTTTCCATCTGTACACTCTTAAATTTTTTGAAAATTCTAGCAATTTGCACTTTGCTTGACCACCCTATGTAAACTTCCAGAAACATGCCATGATAATCTACTAATGCCTATACCACCATGGATTCATAACATTTTTTCTTAATTTACCTCTGGACTGTATATAACTGTAGCATAGATGGAACAGGATTGTGTCCCTGGTAGCAAGGCTGAAGTCCTGTCTGCAATCCAAATAGGTCCTGGCCATGCTACAGCTTTTAAGGATGGTGTCAGCAATCAGCAGCCTCCCTAAATCAGTTTGATCTGACTGTGGTGGATACAGACCGGCCCTGTCCCAGGAGGCCATGAATTGAGCATCCCGTTTGGAAAAACAGGAGAGAAGGTCACGTGGCCTGTCCTATGGCAACACTCTCCGCCCCCGTGTCTGTCACGTGACGCGCCCGCTGCCCTAGTCTAGCGCCTCCCCTGCGAAGGTGCTTGGGCGGCGGGGAGCCGGTCTCAGAGCCGGGCGGGCAAGCAGCGAGGGCACAAGTAGGGGCCGGGCGGGTGCGCGCTGGGAGTCCGGTTGCCGGCAGCATGAGCGCGGGGGGCGCGGAAGCGGTGGCGCTTGTTTCAGCGGCAAGAACCCCTGTCGGTGAGCGGCTCCATCCCGTCCCGCGGCGCCCTGCAGAAGGGGGTGGCGGGGGTGATGGGCAGGTGATCCAGGGACCCTCTGCAGCCCCCGTGTGCTCTGGCACGCGTGTGTCATTGGGGGGGGAGGGGCTCCTCTTTCTGCGCAGTTTGGGTGCGTGCACGTGCAGCCCCCCGGACGCTGATGGGAGCTGCGGGAGAGGGTCGCTTCAGGCTCTTTGTTGCCCGCTCCCACCAGCCGGGTGGGTGCGTTTGCGGGGCACGCGGGGCGTGCTGCCCCCAGGTTGCAGGGTGCTGTGGGGAGCCGTGGAGGCGGAGGGTGCTATAGACTTGCCATATCCTTTGCTACTCTTCTTTCTGGGAATGGGGCTGGGCGAGAAGGCTGGTGCAGCTGCTGAGTTGCTCGCTCCCATCCTTGCAGCAGCGTAGGGCCATCAGTGTGGGCGAAGGGAGCCTCCGCCCAGGCCCTGCACTGATTGGACAGACGCTATAGAGCCGCGCGGTGGGGAGGTTTGGTGATTGCTTAGCCGGCGTCCTCAGTGGTTGCTCTTGCTCCGATTGGGTCACGCAGGGTAGAACCATAACCTGCTGTCTCGTTCATTAGCATCAGGGAGTGCAAAGAGGAGGAGCCATTGTGTTACTAAGTTCATTTTGTTTAGTGTGTGGTTTGTGTTAAAGAGAATGCAAACAGTCCCTCTGCGTTGAGCCTGAGGCCATCCCTTTCTTCAGGGGCTAGGTCTGTAAGGTAAACATGCAAAGCTTCAAGGATGTGGGTAGCATGCACATAACATACCAGCCAGTATTTGAGAGGTATAAACACAGCCACTTAGAGAAGAACAAAGGCTTTCTCATTTCAATGAAATTCCTTCTGTGAAGGAATAAGTGTCAGCGTGGAGATGGGTGACTTGACCTTTATGGTCTTTGTAAAGTCTGTTGTCTTGGAGTGTTTTATTATGCTTGTTCCAGGCTAATCTGAGAATGTTAGGTTACCTGTAACCATTTGTTTCAAGTATTGGTAAACTGAGATAAAGTGTGTCCAGTCTGTCTAGAATATCCCTGAACACTTCTTCATAAATATTTATGATGATTTTATCTTGTGTTCTCTCTGACTCCTGCACCTTTATATGGTTCAAAAGTAGTTTTTTGAGGGAACATTCTTTCCTCTTCAAGATACTGATGGGAGAGGTGATACTCAAGTGTGGGTAATGAATTAAAAAAACAAATCTATGTTGGTCAGAATAATATTAAAATACATAAAACAGTGTATACCAGCCACCTCTCCTTTGTGTCCTGGATGGAGTAATTTTTTTTTCCCAAATAGAATGTAAACGTCTGATAGTCTAATGATTTTTTTCATCTTTTTTTGAGAGAGTGAGAAAATAATATAAACAAACTAGAGTGTGATCCCTAAATAGAACTAGTTGGCGTATATGTGGGGGGATTCTAAGGACACAGTAAAGAATGGTAGCCTGGAAGAGTATTTTATGGTTAGCTGATATTTAGGATATATAGTTACATTTTAAGCTTCCCACAAAATTTTTGGCTAAATCAAATGGTGATCCCAGAAGACTTTTTTCCAATCTGGAAACTGCATTCCTTCCTTTTTTCCCCAAAATATAGTATTCAGTTGAAATGATATTCCTAAAGTCTTACTTTTCCCCTACAACTTCAACTCCCCCTCTAAGATTTAACCAAAAGAAAGGCATGATAGACTTTGACATACCATAGCACTATAGTACTTCTAAAGAACACTAGGCAGAACTAAACGTGTTCAGAAAGGCTCTTTTGCGGGTAAATAATTCAAATAGTCTGCTGACCTACCGTGTCTTAAAATGTAGTCTACACTAGATCAGATTAGGGTACTTAGTAGATGAATATCACCTTTGAGTTCCTTCTGTTCTTGTTGTGCTAATATTTTATTTCCTGTGTTCTTTTCCTCCTTCATTAACTCTGACTTGAGAAGGAACAAAATGAATCCTAAAGGTAAAAACTAATTCATTCTCTTGGGCGCTCTCTCTCTCTCTCTCTCTCTCTCTCTCTCTCTCTCTCTCTCTCTC
>ML677333.1:87299554-87357195 GCA_007922305.1 Dermatemys mawii
TCTCTCTCTCTCTCTCTCTCTCTCTCTCTCTCTCTCTCTCTCTCTCTTTCTCTCTCAAATCGTCAAGTGAAATCTTGGGCACTATTTTCTCAGAATCTCTTTTTTTGAAGTCATGGGTTGAAAAAGAAAAGTAGTATGATACTGAGAGAAAAAGCTGATTATTTGTGTTTTTATGTAGGTTCCTTTAATGGTGCCTTGTCCACAATGCATGCCCATGAACTGGGCTCTGTTGTCATTAAAGAAGTACTGAAGAGGGCAAATGTCAATCCGGAAGAAGTGTCTGAGGTTATACTTGGACAAGTTTTGACAGCAGGTATTTTTAAAATTAATTCTTTAACACTTACACAAAAAGGCATTGGAACTAAAAGTTCTTTTCCTTTAGTTTTACGATGGGAGACTATGGAATATTGTAAGCATATTTGAAGGGATTTGTTCTCAGCTATATAATCAAGTCCCTATTTTACTGTTCCATTGCAATATGTTAATTTTGAAATTTCATTTTAGGAATAGTATTGATTAAGACTGTTGGCATTTAAGGACTGCAGAAAGCAGATCCTGACTTTATCCCCACCCTTCATTCTGGACACTGTGTATAAAGCCATAGATAGCTAACTTCTTTTTCTTTTAATCCAAAGAGGAATTAACTAAGTAGGTATGTAACACTAACCAGGGACTGTGACCTTTCACTCTTGTAACCAGCCTCCTCTCATGTTCCTCTTGTCTCTTGTTAATATTGTTTGCCCCGCAAAGTCTGACTTTAACTGGAAACTCCTCAGGGCAAAGAGCTGCATTGTATCTGTCTGTAATGCAATATATACTCCCGTGACACTGTAGAAATAATCCTTGGATTAAAATCCCATAAAGAAAAAACTTCAGATTATTTTCATCTGATGGAAATGCATCTGTTAAGGAAGACCACTTTAATAGCTTCTTAATTAGACCATTACATGGCTTCGGGTTATTTGAAGTATAAATTCTAATACACAAGCTTTTATCTGTTTAATTTAAAATAGAGCTCAATTCTTTGTCTCCTATATTATGTAATTTGTTGAAGGGTGAGCACACGCTTCTTTTATTAGTGATTTTTATACAAAAGAGTAGGCACTGCTTTGGCCTGGAGACCTGGAGTTGAAGAATGCTTTCTGTAATACACAGTGCTTCTATTCTCTCCATCCGAGGTTACAGAGCAAAGAATGAAAGCTTTTATGACTCTTGCCGTATGCTTAAGCTTCATCCATTTCGTAAGGGGTATATGATAATATTTGGCCCTTCTTAACTGTTGTCTAGAATATCCAAGAAGTTTGAGCTAGTTAATAAATAAAATGACCAGTGTCTGTTTAGTTTCAGAAAAGCACTAGTTTAGTAAAGTCACACATTTGCCTGAAATCTGTAACCAATGGAAAGCAGGCTGTAAATATGAATTATTTACAGTAAATTGTGGAAGAATCTATTTTTGCAAATCTTTTACCTGTTTTTGCTACTTATAGCAAATAAAACTGTCATATCCAAAGATATAATCTAGTGACCAAATATGGGAAAGCTGTCTGTTATAAACTCCAACTGGTTCCCCTGGCTCTTGTGTCTGTAGTGTAGATAAAGCTCTCTCTGACAAAGACCGCAGCAGTGCACAGTAAAACAGAGTTTTCTGTGTGCTCTGTGCTGTGAGTTCTTCAAAGAATCATAACACCAATGCATGGGGAGAGCTTGCAACAAATCCTTAAAGCACATTGGGATGGATGTGCTATTGCTCAAATTAAGCTGTGTGTGAGGGTTCTTGTTTAAAAATAAACTTAGCTAGGAAATCACTTTTTAGGCAACTATAGAATCCCACTCGGAAGAGTGTTCTTCATTTCTAACCATGAAAGTCATGTGAGCAAAACCCTCTGGTATTAGAAAGCAGGAGAACTCCCATGAGTTATCCCATTTGCAAAAAAACATTGTAATTTTCTTCCTCTCATCCAAAAGGAGCTCAGATAGATAATCCCTCTTAACTGCCATTCATCGCTAGGAATGAACTCTAAATATGGGGGGAATCTGGCTGTCACTTCTCAAGAGTAGCAGAACGTATAGGTTGACCTACTTCTCTCTGCATGTGTTCAGATCTGTAATTCTTGCAGGTGCTGGTCAGAACCCTGCACGGCAGGCCAGTGTTGGTGCAGGAATTCCATATATTGTACCAACTTGGAGCTGCCAGATGATATGTGGCTCAGGCCTGAAAGCAGTATGCCTGGGGGCTCAGTCCATATTGACAGGAGATTCCAGCATTGTGGTGGCAGGAGGCATGGAAAGCATGAGTAAGGTGAGACAGTAGTCCCTTTTGGTAATAACAAACGGTCACTCGTGAATTGAGGTTCGCTATTTGATTTTAAAACTTGAATAATCTGGTAGGAAAATCTTCAGAGAGGAAATGTTTTGGACTTTTCCTTCGTTTTTTGGGCATCTAGAACTCTTAATGAGCTCAACTGGACTAACAAGTGAGTAACAACGTGGAATTAGTCTATGTATTTGTTGTCCATTTATTTTTCTTGGTTTAAGTTTGTTTTTCCATTGCAGATTAAACTATGTTAAAAGTTAGCATTCCTTTTGTGGACGTCTCTTTTTTTAATACATCTATTGTTTGTCCTCTTCTCCTAACCAATACCTCTTTAGTGATTGCGAGGCAGAATTGTCCTTAAATGCTGCTTTTGACGTTTCAGTACTGTCAGGAATTTCTTCTCCTTCATTAGTATCCTCCAACTATCCATTTGAGCAACCTTTTTTTCCCCTAGTGAGAATATTTTTAGATGTAATCTATTAAACATTCATTTTATATCATTCATTATATATGAATGTCCAGATATAGTGGTAGTGGTCCGTAACTTGGATTAACCCTTTACTGAAATTCAAAATGTGATTTAGGAATTTTAGTATGACAGATCTAATAAACTGACCCCATTGTGAGACTGCACGTGATGTGAAAATAATATTGTGTACACCATTGATGTATCTATTTCCTGCTTAAAATCTAGAAAGAGGAAATTCAAAGAGAGATTCACTTAAGGCCTGACCCAAAGCCCATTGTAATCAATGGGAATCTTTTTACTGATTTTGTTGGGCTCTACATCAGACCCTTAGGGCCCAGTCCTGCAACTCTTACTCACCTGAGTAATCTGATTTAAATAGGACCATCTGGAACCTTAGTGAGTAGAAATTAAACTAGTGCTGATATGAACCCTGATTGATCAGAATGAATCCTTCTGATTTGAAGCTAGACTTCTTGACAACCTTTTATTTTTTTTGAGCATTGCTATTTAGGATGATAAATACTGACAAAAGGTTTTGGTGTTGGGGATATATTTGGAGTGATAATAGAAAACAGATTAAGATAACTTTGTAAATTCTGATGAAATTGCTTATTTCTCTATGTCCATGATCTGGGAATGAATTTAGTGTGTTTTAAGTCTCTTAATGTCCTTAGTTGGCAATAATTATTAATACAGCGTCTGGCTTCAATAGAGAGGGAATGGAAACGTTGGAGACAAGACTGATTACACTGTGTTTTAATTTATAGTTCAAACCTATTTTAAATTCCCTCTATTCCCATGACAGTGAATAGTTTACTCCTGGCAGTGTGGCTTCCTGCTCTGCAGGAGGCCCAGGTGCAGGAGTAATCTGAAGATTACTTTTCTCATACGTGAACTGTCTGTTTTCCAAAGGTAGGTTTTTGCTGGGTAACCCAGTGCCTTCTGCTTGGTGCACTTTCAGAGCAAAAACCTTGGAAGGAGAGAGTTCACTTGATGGTTGGAAATAACTCAAAGCTAATGGGTGGCCCTTCCTCTGCTGGTTATTTTGAGGGTCTTTTATTCATTCTACTGGAGAGGATTCCTTCTTGCCATCAGATCAAGATCCAACTCTTTGATGAAAGGATTGGATGTGAAATGGGGCTTTGCTGGAAAGAAGTAGCCGTACTATTTAGACTTCTAAATTTCTCTCAAAATATCTTATTTACAGGCTCCTCACTTAGTTCATATGCGAGCTGGAGTGAAAATGGGTGAGGCCTCATTGCAGGACAGTATAATCTGTGATGGTCTTACAGATGCATTTTACCAGTATCACATGGGTATAACAGGTAAGTAGTAGCAATTAGAGACTTTAAGGTTAGAAGGGACCATCATGATTATCAGAATCTCCTGCAGCCGCTCCAATAACTCAGCCAGAGGTTACAGGCTTGCTATAGAAGCCTTTAAATCTTGTTTTAAAGATTTCAAGTTACAGCAAATCCACAATTTACTCTAGTTCTGAAAAGTTAATTGTAAATTAGCAATGGGATGAGAGTGCGGTATAAACAAAATCTGGAAACTTTTAAAGTATGATTTAAATATACTTCTAGGCAATAGTTAAGAGATTAAGAGATAATATTAAGTTATATCTACAAATTCACATTCATTTTTCCTTTTGCGTGTTACCATATTACAAAATTGACTTGGAAAGGATACTTACTATCTGAACTAACACAGTCAGTTGTGCGGGAATTTTTTTTTTTTTTTCTGGACTGCCTTACCTGTTTCTCTCTTCATTCAGCATATTGTCTCCTAATACTCTAGACCAGATAACAGTGATATAATGCTTTGCAACAGATATCATCTGAAATTAATCTTTGTGAATTCAAATTTTAAATTCCTTTTCCCAGAACTTCTAAGTACAAGGACAGAATACTGGAGAACATGTATGAATGTATAAGAAGCAGTTCTGCACTGGAAGGGGTAATGAGTCTTCAACCTCTGATTTTATGAAAATGATGTATCATCTACCGTACAGTCTTTCCAGTGTACAATTGCTGCAGAGATATTTGAACACAACTGTCCAGAGCAATAATGAACACTTGATTTTGCTTGCTCAGAACTTTTTCTTTGAAGCAAGTCTGGCTGGAGATCAAATATGGAAATATTCAGCCCCAAAAGTGAATGTAGCAGAAAGTCATGAGGGAGTGAAAACAGGAGTTCAGAGTGAATACTGTTCTGTAAGCTTAACTACTGACTGCTACCAGCAAACACTGTCTAATTGGCATGCTGGAATTTTAACTTCAGACCTACCAAACTTGCTGCTGAGAGTAAATGATCTATTTTTTTTCCTTAAAACTCAGTATTTTGTTTTGTTTCAGCTGAAAATGTGGCCAAGCAATGGCAAGTTAGCAGAAGGGAACAAGACGAGCTTGCTGTACAGTCACAGAACAGGGCAGAGAGTGCACAGAAAGCTGGCTACTTTGATAAAGAGATTGTTCCTGTTCTTGTGCCTTCTAGGAAAGGTAAGAGTATGTGTGTGTAATTACTCCAATGCCAGCTTTTATTTATGTATCTGGTACTGACTATCCATTCTAGTTAATGAATGGTGTCTTCGTGGAAAACCTATTTTACAGACTGGAGGGCTCCTCTTTTTTCAATCTTTAACAATGGATGAGCCTTCCCCCATTGCTGATTTCTTTGAAATGAGAGAGAGAAGGTGGAAGAACACCGATGTATGGTCAGAATTTCCAAATGTAACTCAGGAAATATGGTTATGTTATTGATCCCACAATCCCTTCTTTGTAGGTGTACCCCTGACTTCAATGGGGCTCCTGCCCACATAGAGCCAGTTGTAGAATCAGGTCCTGTGTTACAATAGACCCATATTCTGCTAAGTTTAAAATATGTTCACATCACCGTGATATTCAGTGCATAAACCTCCCTCACTGATAAAAGACCAAATGAAAATAACCTAGAGAGACATTCTGTTACGCTCAGTAGCTTGTAGATTTTCTCAAAGCCTACCATCTTCTTACTCTTGTCTGTCAGATTTTTTTTAAGTCTTGGGGTGCCTTTCTTTGTGTCGTTAGGCCTTTGACAGTTGATTCCAGGTTCCACTTTTGTGTGGGGGTAAGGGGTGAGTTCCACATCTTTTGTGCTAAACCCACACTCCTTACATTTGTTAGTCTGTTGAAGAACTCCCCAGAGCACATAATAACATTTCTTTGCAGTTAATGGACTTTGTAAAATAGCTTTGGGGTTAGCTTAATGGCAAGATACGTGGTTGTTAACTGCACAGTCAGTAAAGGGAGGAGGAAAAAGCCCAAGCTGAACCATGGAAGGCTTCTGGATAATATTAATGTGGCTTGACTCTCTTGAATGATAACCCTACAAGTATCCATTCCCAAAAAAGCCTTCCTGCCAGAAGGATGGTTAGGGAATAGCAGATAGGAGAATTGCTTTTGAACAGGCAGGCAAATTTAGCAGTTGGGGGCTTGTTTCAGAAAGCCCAGGTGTACAGTAGCCAGACATCCTGCTACTCGCACCTGGAAGGGGAGAGGCCTCTAAAGGAGATTATGGGGCTAAAATATAAACTTGAAGTTCTTGTATATTGTTTTTAATTTTTCCAGTTCATAGCTGTCTGGGTTATAAACACGTCCCTTCCTCCCAGTTGCATGTAAAATATTCCTGAGTGGCCACTACGTAGAAGTTACTCTCTGTAGTCTTTGTTCGAGAGGCTATTTTTCTCCATTTAGAACCCCTTTACAAATGGCATATTGCACGGAGTTGATCTCAAATTCATGTCTGACCATTTTGCAGGTCCTGTAGAAGTTAAAACAGATGAGCATCCTCGCCATGGAAGTACCTTGGAAACAGTAGCGAAGTTAAAGCCTTGTTTTCTGACCGATGGAACTGGGACAGTAACTGCAGCTAATGCCTCAGGTTTGTAGATGGGTAAAACAAAAGGCTGGAGACCAGCAATTGCAAGCAGCTCCGGATTTTGTTTGCATTATATAACAGGGAGTACTACTGTACAAGGAAATACAGCACTGAGTTCAAGTGCACATGTAAGAACTTGCATGTGCACTTTCTCCCTGCTATAATGAGATGTGCATAGGAACTTGATTTTTGTATCAATGCCAGAATTCAACCTGCAACAGCCTGTCATGACATGAAGTCAGAGGTGCTTTTTAAAAAAAAAAAAATATTGCTTTTATTTTTTTGCTGACATATCTTGGCAGTGTCCACATTCCCTAGTCCCTCATCCTTCTATTTCTTAGTCTAACTGTATTTAGATCATTCCTGTATTCCTCCCCTTTTCATTGCCTTACCTGGGTATTTCGGCCTGTTCCACTGTAAAATAAATTCCTCTTCAGGCCCTTTATTGGGCCCCAGTGGTCTTCCTGCACATTCACTACTAGCCATAGATCATAAATAGGAAAACTAAACACCCCACACTAAGAAATTGCCATTATCATGGGACTAAACTTTTCCATGGTGGTCTCAATGCCATCTTCCATGCTGCCCCTTAAGATTACCATGTTCTTCCAAAATGCATTCAGCACAGCTGCCATCCTTTCCTTCCCACTCTCTCATTGAAACCTTGCTTCCACAGCATTACGTACAGAAAGTACACATCTCATAACACCCTTCCCCCACCCCCACACCTAAGTGTGTATGCACCTAATCTGAGTAACCTTTGGCCTGCTGATGTAAAATGTCATATCTCCACCAAAATCAGTGGTGCTATACTGACTTACATCTGCCTCGATATCTATAAGCTGTGTACTGTCTTGCTTGTCAAGCCTATAATTTTGGACTAACTGTTTAGAAGAGGGACCCATCATTACTTTCTGTGAAGAGTCTAACACAATCACAGTTTATTATTTTCAAACACCTACAACTGAAAGCAATTGTTTACTGTTCTGCAGGTGTGAATGACGGGGCTGCAGCTGTCCTTCTTATGAAGGAATCGGAAGCTGCTAGAAGAGGTCTTACTCCTTTGGCAAAAATCGTGTCTTGGGCTCAAGTAGGTTTAGAGCCTTCCATCATGGGAGTAGGACCTGTCTCTGCAATAAAAAAAGCTGTAAGTAATAGCAGAAGAAACATTACTAATCACTTGGAAATACTTGTTTAAGACAAGTCTCCCCTTGACCGTCCAGACTTAGTTTTTCTCAAAGAAATGCCAAAAATGGAGCACCAAACAGTTCTGTAATGGAGACAGTGACAAACAAGATTTAAAAGGCAGGAGAACATGTGAAGCATTGATTCTTTTTTGCGAGGGCTGGTATCTATATTGTTGTTTTCAGAGAAGTTTATAAATGGGTCAAAAGTAGAAACGAGCCTAGTTCATGGAATGCCTCCCAGTTGTCATACACGAAGCTTCAACTTAACAGTAAACTTTTCTAAAGGTGAACAACAGAGGTTCTCTTTAATTGGGTTCATTTTTTTTTTTAACCTCTTAGAAATATCAGGAGAGGTAAACATCTTTCCTGATTTCCTTTCTGCTAGTGTCTCCCACAATCGTGATATGGGCTATTCCCCTCCTGTCTGCTGTTTCTGATGCAGCATGTTTGTAGCCTTGTAGATCCCAGGATATTAGAGAGACAAGGTGGATGAAGTAATAATCCTAAAACGGTTCAGAACTGAAGCAAAGCCTGTGCTAGACCCCTTTTCTGGGCTGTATCCAGAGGATTCATTCCAAAGCTGTGTAAAAACTTGTTGAGTAGGATTGGTTAAATGACTTCGAAGCCAATAACCGATGTATAGTAGACTACAGCCAACAAGCATAGTTATCAAAATTAAATACTGTCCCTTGGCCGGGAAGCCACTCAGGGATGGTAGAATTGTGGGAGACATTGCTAGCAGAAAGGAAATTATCGGGTGAGAAATTTAACACTGCAGCTCAGCATCTTCCACAGGTCTGAGGCATATGGGAAGTGATGAGCAGTGAACAGAAGTAGGGAGGGATGAGAAAAACAGAATGATAGGAGGAAGACCCTTTCAGGTTAACTTCTCAACATGGCCATGCCATTATTGGAGAAAGTCCATTTCATAATATTTGATAAATGTCTTAATTGATGAGTGTGTTGCTGCCTTGCAGATTTCTGTAGTGGAAGCATGAGCCCTTTCTATGCAGTTGCAGTAGGTCTTTTGGAGTGCACCTTCATGCCATCTGGAACAGGAGCACCTGAGGCCTTGTTTGCCTCAACAATGCATAGCTGGATCCATCTAGGAGGTGTTTGCGTCAGAGGACTCTTAGGTTTTTTTTAAACCTTTTCTTTTCCTTCGGGAACTTTTGGGCTCACTTTGTAGGTGTTGCTGCTCAGTTGTGGTGTTTTGCATCTTACTTTATGCAAAGCTCTCTGGATCTCTTCCCCTTAATGGCCTCCCCCTCAGGGTGCCACTCCCCTTGCCTGGGGGATGGGGTTTCATTGTTGGAATTCCCTGACTTGAGCTGAGAAGGAGCTGAGCGTAAGTCTTGCTTTTCTCTCTCAGGAACTTAGGACTCTTTTTAAGATTTTGGGGCTGAGGGGAGACAAGGACCTGGTGCCCATTAAGGGTTTTTCTTTCTGGTCCTGTTCTGCCCTGGGACTTGAGCCACCTGGCTGAATTCATCCTTGGAGTCTCTACCCATTCTGCATCTCCAGATCAGGCTTTTCTGTGTGTCATGGCTTCCTGGAGCAAGGGTGGAGAACCCAACATGTCTGTCTGACGCAGTGCAAAGTTTGGCAGTGCAAACTTTGACTGAAGAGAACAAGTAGGGCCCAATTCATCTTCCAAAGAGCCTGTAAGCTGCCTTTCAAATAGAACAGGCCTGGATTGAGCTCATTGTTTGCACAACAGCTTTGTCATGCCTGAGAAGGGGGCAGGGAAGTGCTGCAATAAAGGCTCCAGGTAGCTGAGATCACCTCAGTGATCCAGGAGGGAGAAGAAAGGCTGCATGCTACTGCCTATAAAGAAAAGAAAAGACAGGCAGAAGGTGATCCACCATTTGAAGGCAGAAAAACAGGCAGCAGGCCAGAAAAGGGAGCGTGAGGAGCATGAGCTGTGCTACAGCTTTGAACTGCCTCTGGAGACTGTAGACAGGAGACAGAATAGCCCATCTGTGCCAGAACTGTCTGAGGGATGTTGAGCTGCAGAAGGTGAAGTCTCTTATTTTCCAAAGTAGATAGATCTCGGGTGTACCATCCTCTTGCTCTACACTTCTGTTCTTCGAAAACTGCAGAACTGAGCAGTGGAGGCTGTTACTGTCTTTCTCACCCCACCCGCCAAGTGTAATATTTAATGGAAAAGGAAACTAAAGCTTCGAAAACAAGAACCCAAATAAAGTAGTCTGTGGATGAACAGCTTTGAGGGGATAACAGGCTCTACCACTTCATAGTCATACAGTAACTTCTGAAAAACAAGCACATTCCAGATCCTTTCCTTGTAATTATTACAAGTTTAAACTGTCACTATGCCTGTAGGTATATCAGCTTGAGAACCTGTAAGCCACTCGTGCATTATAGAAAGATAGTGACTGATTCCTGCATATTAGGCCATGGTTACACTGGCACTTTATAGCGCTATAAAGCCCCCACGAGCGCTATAACCTACTCCCCGTCCACACTGGCAAGGCACTAATAGCGCTATAACTGCTGAGTTATAGCGCTATTATAAATCCACCTCCTCATGGGGAATAAGGGCTGTAGCGCAGCTGCTGTAGCGCTACAGCAAGAATGTGGACACCCACTGCGCTACAAGTAATCTCTGGAGGTGCCTAGAGCCATTTAAGGCAATTGACGTCTCTTCCCTTTGTTTTGAACTCGGCTGGAGGAATGCGGAAGTACCTCTTTAGAGTTTCTTTCTTAACTCGGCAGATAAGCAATGCAAATGTTTAAGGAGGGAGCCTGTGTGAAAACAAAGCCCTCTGTGAACGGAGGCTCACTGACAGGCTTTCAGAAAAACCACTGTCTCTCTCCCTCCGCATACACACAACGCGTCCCCCCTCACCCCCCTCGTTTAAAAAGCACGTTGCACCCAGCTGAATGCTGGGATACCTGCCCTAATGCGCTGCTCTTAATGCCGCATTAAGTGCCCCAAATGTGGCCATGCTATACCGCAGGAGCATCTGAGTGTGGACATACAATAGCGCTATACATATTACTGTATAAGGGGACCGCTATAATCTTGTAAGTGTAACCATACCCTTAGCATTGCAGCACCACGAGGGTGGACAAGCTGCGGGCCGGATCTGGCCTGCCAGCCATTTTATGTTGGCCCCTGAGCTCCAGCCAGGGAGCAGGGGTGGGGGCCGCTCCACATGACTCCCGGAAGCAGCAGCATGGCTCCGCTCCAATGGGAGCTGCAGGGGCGGTGCCTGCGGACAGGCAGTGCACAGACCCACCTGGATGTGCCTCTATGTAGGAGCCGGAGGACGTACATGCCGCTACTTCCAGGAGCCGCTTGAGGTAAGTGCCACCCAGAGACTGAGCCTCTCCCCATACTCCTGCCCTGATCCCCCTCTGAGCCCCTTGATCCCAGCCCAGAGCACCCTCTTGCACCCCAAACCCTTCATCCCTTGACCCACCACAGAGCCCATACCCCCAGCCAGAGCCCTCACCCCACTTCCCCACCTCAGCACACACACACCCTCCCCGAACTCCACATTTCTGGTCCCACTCTGGAGCCTGCGTCCCCACCCCAATTTTGTGAGCATTCATGGCCTGCCATACAATTTCTATTCTGAGATGTCCAAAAAAGTTTGCCCACCCTGCAATAGCAGAATAGTGTATAAAGAGATGCAAGTGCTTTGAAGCAGGGAGTCTTTTGATTAATTCCTAGTAAATACCAATACCTAGTAAAATAGGGTCCTGAAGCTTTATTGTATACCTTGAGGAGGTATTGGCATACAAATATTTGTGAAATGTTGCTGCAGCAAATTCAACAAAGTAGATTCAACAGTGATGCAAGGTAAATTGGAGGGCGGGGGGAGAGGGGCTTCTATAAAACATGCCAGGGCCTGTTCCTAGTTTGAGATTCTTGAAGCAGGAAAAAACGGGTTTCCCTGAGTTTAGAAATTAAGTGAGCCTGTTGGAAAAGTTTTTGTCTTAACAGGATGTTTTTAACTCCCTTTTTCTGGATGTTGGACCTGCTGTGATTAGGATACCTGAGATTACTTTTGAGAGAGCCAACAAGGGAAAAACAGTTTGTGCATTTCATATCACTCCACAGTCCATATCATTATTGTCCACGTAAAGATTTTCTTCCTTAAAATATCAGCAGAAAATATTTTCAAATATCCAGGATATAGTGTGTGCAGGGCTGTCAAAACTGACACGTTTGTACAATAAAATGTCCCTTAATGCTGCTTTATTTCCATTAACAGCACTATTTACAGGTCGATTGCTGGAATACAGCTTATACCGATGGAGCTTGGGAGAGGAACCTCAACAATTCCCTCTCTCTTCTGTCACAGGAAGCTCCCTTAGCTAACCCAGCAAGCACTACGGCAAACAGCTTACAGCTGGGATTACTGTAGAGCTACTGAAATCATTCACAACTGCCCCCAAAGAGTGATATTTTGTAATCAAGTATCAGCTAGTGGATATTGGATAACTCTTTCCTCATTTAATCGTTAAATCTGTAGGTAATGAGCCAAAAGTTACAGAAGAGTGTTAAGCCACAACTTACTCTGGTTTATTACTAGAGATTGTTGTGAGGGGACAAAGATCCTCCACAAGCCATTAAAGTCCAGTCTCCTTGTTTCAATTATATTTATCATCTCCTAGGTTGATAAAGCAGGTTGGACACTGGAGCAAGTTGATGTGTTTGAAATTAATGAAGCCTTTGCATCACTAGCTGTAGTAATAGCTAAAGAACTGAAATTGAATCCAGAGAAGGTACGTAATGGGAAAACTCACCCAGCGGTTCTTTATTAAAATGATTTGGGTTAGCTTCTTCCTTTTTCAGGAGTGAATTAAATACTTCTAGTGCCTATATTGTATATACTGTCCAAACTAAGCTTCATGTGCAGCCCAGCTATATTTTGCTTTAACCACAAGTGACTGAACTGACAGCAAAGATATGCTGAGGATGTGGGGTAAGGGAATTGTCTTACTTCACTGACAGGCTAACTGGCTGTGTTTGTGAATTGAATCTGGTTCTTTAGCAAACATTGTACTAAAGCTGAGGTTCTCAAACTGGGGGTTGGGACCCCTCAGGGGCTTGTGAGGTTATTATATGGGGCAGGTGACAAGCTGTCAGCCTCCCTCTCAAACCCTGCTTTGCCTCCAGTATTCATAATGGCATTAAATATATAAAAGGTGTTTAATTTATACAGGGGGTTGCAGTCAGAGGCTCATTATGTGAAAAAGGTCACTAGTTCAAAAGTTTAAAACCTCTGTCCTAAAGCATACAGTGGCCTTTAATCTTAAGAACATAAGAATGGCTGTACTGGGTCAGACCAAAGGTCCATCCAGCCTAATATCCTGTCCACAAACAGTGGCTGATGCCAGGTTCCCTGGAGTGAGTGAACCTAACACACAATGATCAAGTGATCTCTCTCCTGCCATCCATCTCCACCCTCTGAGACTAATAGACTTAACCTCCATGAACTTATCCAGTTCTCTTTTAAACCCTGTTATAGTCCTAGCCATCACAACCTCCTCAGGCAAGGAGTTCCACAGGTTGACTATAAGCTGTATGAAGAACTTATTTGTTTTAAACCTGCTGCCCATTAATTTCATTTGGTGGCCCCTTGTTCTTATATTATGAGAAGTAAACACCACTTCCTTATTTACTTTATACCAACTCATTTCATAGATCTCTATCATATTCTCCCCTTAGTTGCTTCTTTTCCAAGCTGAAAAAAAAATCACTTACTCATCTCTCCTCATACTTCCAGCTGTTCCATACCTCATTTTTGTTGCCTTTTTCTGAATCTTTTCCAATTTCAGTATCTTTTTTGAGATGGGGCAACCACATCTGCACACAGTACTCAAGGTGCGGTTGTACCATGGATATATATCTAAATCAGGGGTCTCCAAACTTTGAGACAAGGGCCATATTAGATTTTTGAAGGGACTTCATGGGCTGAAGTGACTGTGAAAAAATTCTATATGCAAAATCCCCCTTTGCTCCTCTAGCCACTGCAGCACCCCTCCTCCCCTTTAGTCCTTGGGCTGCTGCTGTGGGGGCACTCACCCCTCTGCACATGGGGTTGCTGACAGCAGCTCACAGGGCGGGAGGGGGGCACACAGTGGCAGCTTCTCCACATGCCTACTTAGCTGGAGGGCTGGACAAATTGAAGCCATGGGCTGGATCTGGCCCCCAGGCCCTAGTTTGGAAACCCCTGATCTAAATGAAAGAAAACGTATTGCCCCTCTCACTCCTTTTCTTGGTGATTTCCCAACATTGTTTGCTTTTTTGTCTGCTGCTGCACATTAAGTCTATGGTTTCAGAGAACTATCCACAATGACTTTAAAATCTTTTTCTTCAGTGGTAACAGCTAATGTAGATCCCATCAGTGTGTATGTATAGTTTTTCTTGTGTGCATTACTTTGCATTTGTCAACATTAAATTTCATCTGCCATTGTATTGCAGTCACCCAATTTTGTGAGATTCTTTTGTAGTTCTTCACAATCTGCCTGGGACTTTTAACTATCGAGTAGTTTTGTATAGTTTCCAAATTTTGCCATCTGTTTACCCCATTTTCCAGATCATTTATGAATGTTAAAATAGGACTAGGCCTAGTAGAGACACCACTATTTACCTTTCCCTTCTGAAAGCTGATCATTTATTCCTAGCTTTTGTTTCCTATTTTTTGCCAATCCATGAGTACTTTCCCTCTTATCCCATGACTGCTTATTTTGCACAAGAGCCTTTGATGAGAGACCCTGGCAAAGGCTTTCTGAAAATCTAAATACATTGTACCCACTAGATCTCCTTTGTTCATGTTGTACCCCCCAGTCAAAGAATTCTAGTAGATAGGTGAGGCATGATTTCCCTTTACAAAAACCATGCTATTTCCCAACAAATTATGTTAATCTTTGTCTGGCACTTTTATTGTTTACCATAGTCTAAACCAATTTGCCCAGTACTGAAGTGAGTCTTACTGGCCTATAGTTGCCAGGGTCACCTCTGGAACCCTTTTTAAAAATTATCATGTTAGCTATCCTCCAGTCATTTGGTACAGAAGCTCATTTAAATGACAGGTTACAGAGTATTTCACCTACCTTGCCTCTCAATTATCCATATGACATAAGGCTGATTTTATTTTTCAGGTTAACATTGAAGGTGGGGCTGTTGCCCTTGGTCATCCTCTGGGCGCCTCTGGTTGTCGTATTCTTGTTACTCTTCTGTATGCACTGGAACGAACAGCTGGAAAACGTGGTGTTGCTGCTCTTTGTATAGGAGGGGGGCTGGGAATAGCTATGTGTGTTGAAAGATGAACATAATTCAGTCTTTCTGGTAATGTATAACAATTTATAGAGTGGTTTCAGCTTGCTAATAAAGCTACAGTATTAACTTAATTCACTTCATTTTTACTAAGTTTACAGTTTAGACCACACCTGCTCAACATGCGGCCTGGGGGCTACAGACAGCCCACATGGGCTCACTGTGTGGCCCATGGGGGGTGAATAGGGGTGGGGGCAAGGGCAGGGCTTTTCAACCCACAACTGCGGCTTTTTTTTTTTTTTTTCCCCCCAGTAATATGGCCCTCACTGCTTTCCAAGTTGTGCAGGCCTGATTTAGACAATGGTTGAAGTTAGTCACTGAAGTAATTAATTTTAGCAGGGAGGATGCAATAAACAGAATTTACAGCCCTAAGCTCTACATCTGAGCCCTGGACTTACTATGCTGAATAGAAAACAAAACTTGACAGCAAGTTCTCTAACTATCCCCATTTTATTAACATATGCTCTAGGTACAATACTGGGAAGAAGTGTAAGATGAACAATTATACAGTAACATAAATAAAAGCCAGACTAGTTCTCAAGTGCTCCAGAACGAACAGCATCTTCATAACACCCGCCTCTATCTTCCTTGCTTTCAGGATGCAACTTAATAAGATCATCAATTCGTAGAATAGTAATTGCAGCTTCTGTTGCAAATTTTAAGCTCTTTACTTTGACTACAGTAGGCTCAAACACACCAGCTTGTTTGTTATCACGAGGTTTTCCATTGATTAAATCAAGACCAATCCTGCAAGCAAGAAATGGATTAGACAAATATAATGTGTTGTGTAGCACATAGGTGCTATGCCTTATGGTAATACACATAATTTAGCTAAAGTTAAGAGTATAAACTTTGGAGGATTACCAGTATGCTTTCATAGTTCCTAAATCAAGGGGAACAGCTGAATACGTAACGGGAGAATAATGGAAATACAGAGAAAAGTAGATTTCCACTATAGTTTGTAACAGGACTTCTACACAAGCAGTCAAATTTAAAAAACTCTTAAGACAGCCCTCCACTTAAATGCAACCCCCTTTCACATCTATTAATCTTTTGGATGGATACTTGCCATTTCAGATTTTTGCGTTCTGGGTTAACTTGAGCTTCATTGTGAAATGCTCGCAGCTTCGCAACAAGATCTGTAGCATCCTGGGCAGCATTTACTGCTAAGGTATTTGGAATAACTAAGAGAGACCTTGCAAATTCTGCAATAGCAAGCTGTTCACGTGATCCCTAAAGGAGAGGGAGGAAAAGTTATTTACTTTGAAACCTATCAAGCCAATTCATGCAATTGAAGAGGAAAAATGTAGCCATAATTTTAGAGCAGGGCAGGTAGACAATCTATACTGAGTATGAACATCATGGGGGGAAAATAGATTAGGGAGAGAAAATTGTTCTGTTCCCAGCGATAGGTTATTTCTTAGTTTTGAAATCTGAAGTTAATGTTTTGTTGTATTAAAATAGTTGCTCCCAAGATCTGGCAGAACCAAGCTCAAAGCACTTAAAAGCTATGTTCATGTAACAGAACTACCGAAGCAAACAGTTGTAGTGTTATGTAATGAAACATTGCTATTTTGTGAACTGCACTTACCATGCTGGTTGCATAATTTTCAAGATATATTGAAAGTGCTGCCTCTACAGCACCACCACCGGGTACCACAGACTTGGACTCCAATACTCTCTTAACTACACAAAGAGCATCATGTAAGGATCTCTCCATTTCATCACACATGAAGTCACTGGCTCCTCGTAAAATAATTGATGCAGAAGTACGAGCCTTGGTACTGTCCAAAAATGAGAAGTCAGTTATGGTTCTATCTTCATGCAATGAGAAAAACTATTCTGGATAAAGAGCTTTGATATTTTACCATCTCATTTCAACAGTTACGTTCCTCAAACACTTAACGTAGGATCTTATTCCTGGAAGCGTTATATTATCTCTCGCAACATCTGTGGGTAACCCTTCAGTTCACATTAACCCGTCTTAAACAATCCCAGATATTCTTTGCTGGCTAATGCTCACCCTATCAGAAAATTCTTTACCACTCAGTAAGGATAACAAGGCATTTCCACATAATGGGAGTGTAATAACAAAAATAATAAACATTCATGGAAATGTATGTATTTTAAATACACATTTACTGCCACTAGGGATTTTAGATAGCAGTTGTTTTATTCAGCCTCTCAATTCCTCTGCTAGATTCCTCTCAGCACCATTTCTGGATTGCTTTAGTCAACATACAAACTCAGTGCCTGTAACTACCATCAGTACAACAACAGGTAGTCATGCAGCTGCAGAAAGTGATATGGTTAGAGGTATCTATCTACTCAACATCCTGGAGAATATCTTTTAGTCTCATGAAACTGTAACCAACGGATCACACAAGAAAACATGGGAAACCGATTAAGTGTGTAGACAGATTTTATGATGAGGCAGATCAAGGCACAAAAGTTTGCATTCATACTATCACTATGGCATACCAAAATCATAAAAGGGAAAAGGAAAAATGCACTGAGTTAGGAATTGCTGCTCTTAATATTCATGTGATAATATTAATTCCTTCCATTAAATGGGTTTAAATCAGCACCAAAAGGTTATACAGAGCTAGTTTTTAATCAAACTTTAGTATGCAGCATTTTCAAATCTAGGTAGTGTCACAGAGACACAATAATAACCACCCCTATCACTAGTGAAGCTGATCATAGGACAGTTACACTGTTCTGACTGGATTTTCTCTATACTTTAACACATCAGTGTTTAGAAAAGTAATTTCTGTAGTTAGATAAAGAATGTTTTTGTTAAACATTAGCTTATGTCAACTACAGAAAAAATAAGACAGGCTGATAGATTGTAACTGGGATGATTGAGAAAGATGTCCAGCCCTAGTAATAATGGTGAAACATCGGTTGTTTCATCACAAATTTACAATGGCCTTACTATACTCTATCCCACGCGTATAACTGCTCATAGCATTGAGACTGCATGGCAGTAAATAAATGGGAAGTAAATGGTTATATCTAAAGGTTTAGCAAAATGTGTTTCCAAGACATGATATACTCTAGAAAAGTGCCCTTACTTCTTGATTAAAATCAGTTCATCATCACAAATTCTCTCTTGAACCACCTCTTCTGCCTGTCCCAGCATTGATGCCTCAAAGCTTTCTTCACCTTCCAGATTAGCCAGAGACGAACAAATAATTGCTTGAAAATAAAACACAAAATTGTGAAGTTAGCATGGACAATACCAACTCACTTATTTATCAACCTCACACAACAAATGGTTTATCATTCTGTTTGCCCTGTAAAAGTAAACAGTCATCAGTATTCCTAAACATTAAGCATAAACACAAGCATAAACATAATCCTGCCAGCAATATAGGGAAATAAGTAGTCCTATAGGTCCTACCTTATTTTTTAAATCAATTACTATATTTTATAGTGTGTTGCCTTCTCCCCCACCCAATCTCTCTGGCTTCATTTTTACTCTATCTTTAGAGCATATATTCTGTATTAATAGAAGTTTTCACACTACTGCTAAAAACAAGTTACACTGGTGGTTCTGCAAGATTTTAACAAGACGAACTATCAAAATCTATTTTAGATCTTTATAAAATGCATTTTGGGACTGAATAATTTTATACTATACACAAATGTTTTTCTTAAAATTCACAATCACTACAGAAAGTTGTAGATTAACTAGACTTCCATAATCCCCATTTTACGGACATCTGATTAACAGAGACTTCTAAATAAGATGTAGTCTGGCTGTGTCCCCTGGCATGACTGAGCCTTCCCTATGCCAGCCAACATCTCCCCTCACTGTACATCTTCAGAAGTCACAATTCTTCAGTGCTTCCTCTTTTCTTAGTGAGGTGCTCCTTGTCAGGGTGTTGTAGTACCTGAATGTTTTCTATTCCAAGCATACTTCCTTATCATTCTATATGTGGATAAATCCAATAGTATTCAGAGAACTGGTTGCCAACTGCTTAACAGCAGATTTGCAATCACTATATATTACTGAAAACCTACACTACAACCAAAATCACAATATATACATACCTCCTGCTGCCTTAGCAATGCGTTTAAGGTCCTTTTTTAAAACTCTGCGTACTGCCATAGCACCAGCATCCACAAAATATTTCAGACACATATCATCAATGCCACCAGTGGTTAGAACAACATTGGCACCTGTGGCCAGAATCTTCTGAATCCTCTCTTTAGTGATATCTGACTCTCTGCAAAAAGTAACGGGCACGTGTTTACTTATGACCAAAAATTATAAAAGTGGGATTAAAAATCATTGACTAAACCATAAACGAACATCTGAATAATTAGCAGTAGTTTGTAGATAAGATCTCTAGGGAGAAAAGGAAAAGTCACATGAATAATTTAAAAAAAATAAAAATACCTTTTGTATTTAAATATATTTTTAAAAATAAGCCTATTTGAAATTAAGATAATCTACGTTAAGACCTAAATTTACTATAATTTAAATGAAATAAATATTTGTTGCCTAAGTTTCAAAGAAAGCCAAACCACTGAACTTGTGGAAAACACTGGCTATACACTAGAGTCTGAAGTGTTCAATGAGCTTCTGACAGTAGTAACCCGTTCCACAGGCTCAGAGACAATATCTTCTTCATTTCATTTTTTTCAACAACTAGCACAAGTTAAGAAAACGACTGGAAGTTGAAAAATCATGAAGTCTCTAGGATGAGGTCTAGTCATTCTAAAATACCAAAGGACTTGGTGGGCAGAAATAATCAGTTCAATTCATTAACTTCCTTTGTTTAATAAATCAGTTCTAAATTCAAAACATGTTTTGATAATTTTATTTAATTAAATACAATTCTGTTTGTGCATTTTAATTGCATTCCAGTTTCCATCCAAATGCACTGATACAAAAACCCCCCCACCTTAAATGTATCATTCACCATTTTCTGATATAATAAAAAATTAAGAAAGGGAATTAATGTAGGTGTAAGCTAGATAATTGCTTAAGTATACAGACACAGTGTATCCACCTGGTTAGCAAAAATTGCCAAATACAGTATACGCGCTATATTTTAGCAACCAACCAATAAAAGAATCAATCTTTCTTTAGGAAAATAAAAAGTACAAATGTAAAACACTGTACATCAATTATTTAAATCAAAGTTTCCTTCTTGCTGATATAAATCAATCCAATCATTGGTTCTGAATAATTTACCTGGGTTTTGCTTCATAATTCAAGACAATTATACAGGGCAACCAAACACAGATTATCCAAATACATTTTAATCAATAGTTATGATCAATGTTTTCCACCGGTATTTTATATTGAGAAGATGTGTTATTTACCTCTGTAGCTCATTTTGTTGCCTATTACACTTTCAGAACACTGATTAAACCCAGTACATAATTAAAAATACCAAAATTAGTTGAGAAATGTGCTTATATGATTTAAAAACCCATCATACCTCTGTCTAATCTGGTCCAGTTTCTCTGGATCTGTGATCACCACCTGAACACCAAGCTTCATTTTTGTTTTCTGTAGACTGAAGTCAAGACAGGCAATCTTTGCATTAACTATCCTCTTGGTCATACCTATATAAAAATGGTATTTTACTCAATGCTGTTACAAGTAAATTTTAATTAAAAATACTTAATAAAATGAAAATAGTTGTGATGTATCATTTTACACTTCAGATTTCTAATACACACACAACTACCCACCTAAGGCTGCATTTTTTCCCCTGCAACTCTTTTCACAAACACACTTGGGAAAATGTTATGACAGAAACAATGAAAAGGGTAGTAAGACATTGTTCAATACGCAGACATAATCTAAGCTGCTTTCTTAATTTACCTCTTCATACAAAGGCACAGAGGAGCACTTTTCCATGACTCCTTGCTTTCCAGTTAGATACATTTTTGAGCTAGAAGTTCAAGATGTATTAGAACCACAGGTAATGTAACTGATCCTTTGGTATCCAATGTAATCACTATGTAAATTTACAGAGAACTCTGATATGTTTAGCAGGGACCTACTACAGCCCAGTAAGAAAATAAACCTGTTTTTATTATCTAACAGAGCGGAATGTGTCAAAATATGGTAACAGAATTCTAGTGACAGTAGCCAATTTACTTGTTTTTACGTTGTCCCCCTTTGAGGCCCTGCACTGCAGTCAACTATCTTCCCGGTAAGGAGGACTGGATGGACCTCCCTTGGGTGACATTTACTGCTACTCACTTATTTGCTAGATTGACTGTAGTGCTCAGCCTACTTTCTCTCCACTAGCAACTAAAAAACAGCCACTGCTGTATTCCATACTTTGTCATTTAAAGGCACATTCCTTCAACACTGACAACTCACGAGTTTTACCTGCTAGTGTGATTTTTTGACAAATGCAAAACACTCTAACTGATGCAATAAACAATGATGATACAATCAGGTCAAAGACCACAAAATTTAGACTTCAAAAATAAGCTTTTAAAACCTTATGGGCAATATAAATTTTTCCTTGAGTTTCTCTTAAATTGGAAGTTTTAAAATAAACAGTCCACTGCAATGTATATATTCCAAACCTAAGTGTTGTACTAGCACCTGATAATTGGTGCCTAGTAGATCTCAGGTTAAGCACCATATAAGTGTTTACCTTATTTCCATCATTCAAGAGCAAGAAAGTGACTGACCAGAGGACACATTTAAAAATCTACATGATGTTAGATCTCATTTAAAAAAATCCTTATTGAGACAAGATTTCAAAGCCAAATACTGACATCAGACCTAAATGCAAGTTTTACTGAAGTCCTCAATAGCTGCCCATGAGTTTCTGGGGAGAATTTGGACTTACGTGTCTGCTATTTTTCTACAGATTGGTTGTTAGAAACTGCTAAATTATTTGATTTAAACCAGGGGTGGGCAAACTTTTTGGCCCAAGGGCCACACTAGGTCTACAAAATTATATGGAGGGTCGGGTAAGGGAAGGCCCTGCCCCCAATCCGGCCCCTCCCACTTCCCGCCCCCTGACTGTCCCCTCTGAATCCCCATCCAATCCCCTCCCATCCCAATTGTCCCTTCCAGAGACCCCTAACTATCCCCAAGACCCCACTCAATTCCCCTGCTCCCTGTCCCCTGATAGCTCCAACCTCTATCCACCCTCCCACCTCATAACCACCACCCCAAAATCCCACCCCTTATCCAACCAACCCTGCTCCCTGACTGCCCCCTCCAGACTACCCCCCCCCCCAACCACCACCCTGGAACCCCCCAACCCCTTCAGTCCCCTTACCATGAGTGCTGGCCTGGCTCTGGGGGAAGAGGGGGAGTGCACAGCCCCGGGCCCCCAGAGTGCCGCCCGTGTGGCGCGGCTCCAGGGAGCGCACAGCCCCGGCACCCCGGAGTGCTGTCCCAGTGACATGGCTCCAGGGGAGGGGCTCAGCGTGCATCCCCGGTTCCCGGAGTGCCGCCCATGTGGCGCCGCTCCGGGAGAGGGGCTCAGCGCGCAGCCCCAGCCCCCCGGAGTACTGCCCCTGCGGCGTGGCTCCAGGGGAGGGGCTGAGGGCGCAGCCCCAGCCGGCCCCCGGAGTGCCGCCCATGCGGCGTGGCTCCGGGGAGGGTCTCAGCGCACAGCCCCGGCCGGCTGCCGGAGTGCCGCTCTCACGGCGCTGTTCCAGGAGAGGGACTCAGCGTGCCGCCCACGCGGCGCGGCTCCGGGGAGGGACTGTGGACACAGCCCTGGCCCCTGGAGTGCTGCCCACATGGTGCGGCTCAGGGGAGCGCGCAGCCCTGGCCGCAGCGCAACACGGCGCGGGTCTGGGGGAGGGGCAGCCTGACTGGCTGGGGGGCCGGATGGGACAGTCCTGCGGGCTGGATGCGGCCCGCAGTTTGCCCACCCCTGATTTAAACTGCTAGAGTAATTTGACAAAATTTCAGAAAAAACACAACCTTCAACTGGGGAACCAGAATAGCACTTCAATGACACAAATATTTAACACGTAATTCTAAGACCATGTAAAATGGAAATATCCAAGTGGTGTCAGCCCTGAAGTACAATGTAGCATATTAAAGCAACCAGCATTTTTTTTCCTCTTTGGGTTTTATACTGTGGTGTGTCACTGCAATACCCGAGTTCCTTTCGCATAAAATCAACACAACAGCAGAGCCCCTGGACTTCACGGAGTCTGTCACGTCTCACTTTTGGAGTAAAAAAACCCCTCTGCTTAGTGTTGAGTTTGATTTACTTTAAGCTGTTTCAAGGGTTGTTTTTAAACTTTTTGAACGAACAATACCTCATTATCCAATTCTTCACATCACTAGAAACATCCATGTAAGAGCAATATTCATAAATAAACTTCAGTCACTCTGCTCACTGAAGGCTTATAAAACAAGATCTGATCTTACCTTGTGAGCCCACCACACAGTTCAGGGCATAACCATTTACAAGAATACTCTCTTTCTGGCTACGGCCATGTGCCTTCAAAACGTTAATGGAACTGATTGGATATTTGGGTTGACCCTTTTGATCTGTGAATTTAACGGCAAGTACGGCATCCACCACCATGTTGGCAAAGAAGTCACCATCACTAAAATACTGTTAAGGTTAAAACGAGCTACAAAGAGACAACTAGCATAATACTAATTCACTGTAATGCTAAAAACAGGATTTATAGACTGCCTTGATGTAACATGCCCTTAAAATTATTTTACCTCATAAATGCTTCAAGGATTATTATTAATCTCAATTTACAGACAGAAAAAACTAAGACAGGGTTTAAAACTTTTGCCAAAGCCACACTGCAAATCAATCACAATGCCAGCGTTAGACCTCAGGTGTTCCGCATTCCCATTCCCAAGCAAAGTGTACAAAAAATATTTCCCTTTGTTCACAGAGCATTATACAAGCTATTCCAGTAATGTCTTCTATTGTGTCAACAAGCAGTTAACATCTGCATATGGTACCATCCATGGGCATGGAACTTAAACAGAAAAAAACAAGTAATAGCTAATTACAGGCTTCCACCATTTGTATGTCTTCCTCATTATTTGTGGCATTTGCATGTATTCATATGGCTTTACTCTAAACCAGTGGTCCCCAATCTTTTTTCATCATGCATTCCCAACACCTGGTCTGTAACCCTCCCCGGGAGCTGGGGGTGCGCCCACAGTCTGAGACTCGAGCTGAAGTGGGGGCAGAGTGGTGCTCTTGCCCCGCGCTCCCGTGGAGGCTGACCTGGGCCCACCACTCCCCTCCCCAAATGTTCCTCCGTGCCCCCATAGAGGGACATGCCCCACAGTTCGGGGACCACTGCTCTAAACCCTGGAACACCAGTTGAGACTGATATCTGACAAGTCTCCGAGCAGAATATATATATTAAAATTAAATTAAGGATGTGACAAATTGAAAATATAAAATTTACTATTCGCATAAAATACAAAATTTTTGGAAAGCTCAGAAGAAATGGCAAGTCCACATAACTGGATTACCAGTAAGTTTTTTTAAAAAAATCCAATTATTTTGTTTTCACAATGATAATGTATTTGTTATATACAAAACTGTTTACACAAAACTTGCACGCATACAGCCTATTTTTGCCCGCTTTGTCCCAGTCATATCAGAATCCTGAATGAGTGACCAGTTTTTCAAAGAAAACAAATGGATGTCAAAAGCAAGTAACCATCACTGAATTACAGTGGGAAGAGGGACTGCAAGAAGTAATGTTGCCTGGAATAATGGAGAAACTCTTGGGTGATCATCTGCATGGATGCTTTTAAATTTTCTCCTCCATCTTATGCAAAATGTAAGGCTATATATTGACTAAAGGCGGAATATGAACTGAGCCACAGTGGGCTTCACCGAGACAAAGCCTCTGGGCAGTCCCAGAAAGGAGAAGAGGGTTACATAATAAATGGCAGAGAGTGCTTTTTTTTTTTTTTGTTTAGCTCTTATACTAAAAAAAGAACAAGCAAACTAACACGTTTCTTTAAAAAACAAAACTGAAGATTGGTAAAAACAAGAAAAATTAGAGGCCAGGGTCACATTACATACCATCAAGTTTTCTACAACTATAGGGCGATGAAAATAGCTGTTTATATTAGAACAGCACTTTTAAACCTCTGTGGCAGTTTCTGTCAGAGAAAACAGCTACAATTTCAGCATTGAAGGAGGTGGTTAATTGTAGCCTGTGTTTAAGGACTAAGGGTTTTAACAAAATGTGATACCAAAAGAAAAAAATGGTTTGTAAGTGTGAAATTTAAAAACTTGGTGCAAACGTCCTTTAAACAAGCAGGATTTGGTTTAGCAAACCAGAATATACCTTTTATGCCAAGTTGATACCAAGAACAAGTTTTCACAAGGGAGTTATAACTCTTAAAATAAGGTTTTATAATGAAAGAACTAAGGATAAGAACTAAGAACTGCTGCCATGGGATTTACAGTGGATAACAAGCTCTTCACAATAATATCCCTCATTTTCAAAATAATTAAGATTCCAATTTTTTATTACCAAGTCAAAGGATACATTCCTATTATTTTGGAAGCCATTGATGTTTTAGCTGCATTAATAAGGCATTCCCGTCCAAGTTCATCTGTGTTAATAATAAGATTTTCATTGATGTAGCGAACTGCCTCCCTGTTGAATAAAAACCAACATTTCAAGAACAATCTCTCTCTCTCTATTCCTTGTCTGTAGGATTTCCTACTGCGAGGACATGCAGACTAAATGCTGAGTTAGAACCAAATTGACAAACCACCACAACCAAAAGTCTTTACAATTTATCAACTTAGAAAAAAATCTTGTATTGTCGGTGACAATGAATACATGATTAAGATAAAATAAATGTTCACTGGGTATAATGAAACACTAGATTTCCAAAATACAAATATTTCCATGGAAACATTATCTTACTTGCAAGCAAGACGATAGCCACCAATAACAGAGGTGGGATGAATTTTCTGCCTGACCAATTCATCTGCATTTTTCAGAAGTTCAGCAGCAATAATTACCTATTTGAAAAGAGGAAAAAGGTTCACTGAGAAAATGGGCAAGTCTTAATATAACAGTAGTTCTTGCTCCAACAAACAAATAAAGAATATGAAAAGTTTCCCATAATTTAGATTAATGAGCAAAACAGTTCTAATTCTTCTTTCCATTTCACTAGTTAACTTTGAACTGATTTGGGGGTTCTATTGATATGAGTTGTCTGGAATCAGCTGACTCTATTCCATCAATTAGTCCACCTATGTTTCAATTTTTTCTCAGGGATTGAGAATTAAGAACTTCTTCAACCCAGAAGATACTCTCAAATATAAAACTTGAGGAAGGGAAGGAATAATCTTTACTTACTGGCTTCAATTTGAGAATGAATAACCCTTATCCAGAATACAAGCATGCTTAGAGACACTAGTTTTTGTACAGCAGTCTCCCCTCATTAATCCGGTTCCAGGAATTGCTTCAAAGCAATTTTCAATTTGCACTGGGGCAGATGCATTTGAAATCTGTTGTCACATGATGAAATGGTACAGATTTAATCCCCACAGTGCCAGCATTTATAATGATACGCCAAAAAGCTCCATTTGATCATGACTTTCAGCATGTCTGCCTGTAAAACTTTCTACATACCACTGAAGTGGTCCCATCTCCAACTTCTTGGTCTTGCAGTTCTGCCAGCTCGCACAGAACTTTTGCAGCAGGATGTTCTACCTCCAGCAGCTTCAGAATGGTTGCACCATCATTAGTAATGGTCACATCCTAGTTTTTAAAAAAATAGCACATAGATTTATATTCATAGTAATTTATTTTTAAATTGTAAAATATGAGAAGTCATTTTAATTACGATGGCGGGGAAGTTAAGCCTTCAGTAATATCATGTATATTGACTATTTACCTCAAGAGTTCATTTTGTCTTTTTAAGTCATGTCTTCAATACTACAACCATACACATGTAATTGCACATGACTAGGCCCAATGAATAATGTGTTTGCAGGATAGAAGTTTTGGATTCTTCATGTTGTTTAAATAAGAACAAAGGAAGATTTCTTAAACGTAGATTGAATATCCTTCTCTATTTTTAAATACAGCATTTTAAAATCTACAAATCTCAGTTTAATCTAATGTGCAATATTACCTTGTATTAATTTCACAGTAATTACCACTCAATGACATAAGGCTACCTCACTTTGGCTTTCAGGATAGCACAACAGAAAGATAAAAATCACTTTCTCACCTGGTCTAAATATTTGAAAATGGGATGTGGTTTTCTCTTATTATAAATATAAGACAATGCAAATTATGGACAACAGTACCTAATTCTAATACATGTACAACAATTTAAAGACAGCACGTGAAAGTGGCAAAAAATAAATTTTGATTTATTCACTGTGTGTGCTGTTCTAAACAAGGTTAGTACAAGTATCCACATGAGAAAAAAGTGTATTGAAATGCAAACAGACTTGCACATGGGCAAGTGTTAATTTTGTTATAAAATAAGAGAGCACATCACTGATGAAGTAACAGTTAACTATAGTTTACAATTAAGGCTCTCTTTAAAAACAGAATAAACTAAAGACAAATAGGGATGTAAATATTTAAAAAAGTTAACCGTTTAAACAATTTCAGTTATATTGTTTAACCAGTTAACTGATTAAAGGGAGATGGGCTGGACCTGCCCTGTCCACCGGAGGGTTGGGGGTTAGCAGTAAGACTAATGCTTACCATTTAATATTTTACATCCCTATTGACAAAATGGAAAAAGAGGTCAAACTAACAAATGTGCATTAGAGCCACGAAGCATATTTTAGATGGAAACACTTTACAAAAAAACAGACATGCCTTCAGCTGAAGCAGAACAGGTCCCAGAATTAATTTACAGTGTAAGTTTGTTAATATGCAAGCCCGTTTCTTAAAAGTTAAAATGAAAGACATGCTTACTTACACCAATATCATCCACCAACATTTTATCCAAACCAACTGGACCAAGAGAACTCTTCACAATGTTGGCAATAGAAGCTGCAGCCGTAACTGTATAAATCAAGCAAAACAAACAATTTTTTCTTCCCAAATATCTATATTAAGAGCAGTATATTTTTCTGTCAAGAGACTCTCAATCTCAGGAACCTGTAATAAAATGACTCCTTATTTAGGCTCCAATCCTGCAAACAAATTTGCCAATTTGACCAGGAAAGTAGGGGGTAAAGAGGTGGTTGCGTAAGGGTCCATGACATCACTTGGTTACAAGAGTGGGACCTTTGGTAATACAAAATAGTGGTTTATGACTGGAACAAGTAAGGTAGCAGAAGGATGTTGTTTTGGCTACTGAAATAACCAAAAAACTTTCCAAGTCAAAGAAATAAATGATGCAATTTGGTTTGTCATTCAGAACCTTCTCTTTCGGTGTTTTGCCATTTCATATAGGAAAAAGATATTGTCAATCTTCTCCTTCAGACTTTGGCAGTGTTTTCTCTATCCCATAAGCATAGCCACTCAATCTGTAGATTGAAGGAGTGGTAGTCAAATGGGAAGGGTTCAGTTTAAATCAGATCTTTCCTTTATAGCTTTAAATGTACCAAACTCGCTCATTTTTTTGTTTCTGGAGATCAATCCTTTGTAAGAAAACAAAAACATGTATCTGCTATTTCCCAAATTTACCCTTAATATCAGAGGCTTCCTTAGACTTTACTAAGATATGTACCACTTTTCCACACCTGATGTTTCTACCAACACCCCGTGCACTTCAAAAACAGCTGGTTTCTGTTCATCTTGCAGGGCTCCTATAATAACTTGTCTGAATCACTGAGACAGATGATACAAAGAACCGTTTTGAGGACTAAATCCTTGCAGTACGCAGACTCATTAACATTTTAAAGAAATAATTACAGCTATGGCAAAGGTGGGCTGCCAAGCTAGTGAAGTACTAGGGAGCTACATCTAAGCCTTTGTCATGCACCAGACTTGACTCTATCCCAAATGACCAGATTCCCACATATGGTAGTGAGACACCCCCGCCCACACCTTTGAGGATCTAGGACCAAAGCTTTATAACAAGCTGTATTATTTTCACACAAAACTAGTATACCTACCCAGTTGTTTAATTAATGCATCTTGATTTTATACTAGCACTAAAGGCCACATACTGGTATTTGCTTCTTAATTGTCAGTGACTAGATGGAGTTAAAATGTTTCTCAATTATACTAAAGGCCACATAATGGTATTGGCTTCTTAATTGTCAGTAACTCGATGGAGTTAAAATGTTTCTCAATTTTTTTTGATCCTCAGACATACTAAAACAGTATTTGAACAGATAAGAGCACATCTACTGTATCTATGCTACAGTAGATATGCTCTTAACTTGCATGTGCAGAGATCTTTAATCTTTGAAAGTCATTCATAATCCATATTCAATAACACTAATAATGTTTTGTAGGACACACACATGAATGGACTCATGTAGGCAAAAGCTGAAAAATACCAATATCAAGTTTCACCCATTTGTAGCCTTAGTCTTCAGTGTAACTGCAAGAGCCACTTTTCGACCCGATCGGGAAGCAAAGCCCAGAGGATGGAGGGGGGGGGGATCGATAAAATGGTCACTATTGCTCACAGGCGTTTCAGTGACAGTGTAAATAGTCACGGCACACGATGACCGATTTCCCGGCCATTTCGCCACAGGGAGCCGCAGTCCCGACCCAGGCGGGATAAATCACAAACCGCTTCGCCCCAAGTCTCTCCTGCTCAACGCGTGTCAAAAATGGCGGCCGGGGCTGTTGGTGTAACCACGAGCTCGGGCTGGGCTCAGCATCGAGACAGGAGCGCCCCCGCGCCAGGCGGCTCCGTGTGAACGCGAGCGCCGCCGCGGGGGAAGCGGCTCGAAGTGGCGGGCCTGTGGACAGCCACGCGCTGCTGCTCGGCAGCTGCCGCCCAGGGCCGAGCTATGAGCGCGCCAAGGGGCAGCCCCTCCCCGCGGACTACGGTTTCCAAAGGACTGAGGCCGCGCCCCGTGCCGCAGACACGCCCGGGATTGAACGCCGGGGCCTGGCCCCTCCCCGAGCCCGAGTTCCTCTGCTATAGGGAGCCCCCTCCCCCGCCCAAGGCAGCACATGGCGGGGCCCCGCTCCGCGCAGCCGTTACCGTTCTGGCTGCGAATCGCCTCCCCGGAGACCCGCTCCCCGAACACGGCCAGCGACCCCATCTCCATCTTCCCCGCGCGCCGAGAGGAGCGAGCGAGACCCGCGCGCCGCAGCAAGACAATCCGCCGGGGACGTCGCAAGGCTTGCTGGGAAACTGGCCCCTAACCACAGTGTAGGCTAGGGCGGGGATGGATCGTGATGATGCTAAACACGTTTGTCCAATCCAGCAGCCCGTTGCAATGCGGCCCAGAAGGTGCCTAGATTGAAGGTGGTGATTGGATGCTGAGATTAGCAACGCCTCTGCTCCCGGAGTTACATTGCGTGTTGGGGAGGGGGCGGGACTAGGAGTGACGGTTATTTTTCTCCTTCCAGGAGGTTCTAGAAGCCGTGGGGGCAGGGCGCGCTCCTCTTGCGAAGAGCGGCCGGGACTGGTGTAGGGGGGAGTGCAGGGAGCGTTGCCGAGACCGCCCCTCCCCCGCATGGCGCGAACGAGCTTCAGCGCCCCCTCCCGCACCTAAACCCTTTCCCAGAGCTTGTACCTCACCCGCTCCCGCACCCCAACACACCGCGCCAGTCCGGAGCCTCCTCCGGCACCCAAACTCCCTCCCAGCGCTCGCACCCCTCCTACACCCCACTCCCTGGACCCAGGCTCAGCCCAGAGCCCCCTCCCATAGTGCAAACCCGCCACCCCAGAGCCCGCACCCCCTCCTGATCCCCGGCCCCCGCGGGGTGAGAGGGAGGGAGGGAGGGAGGGAGGGGGCTGCAGAACAAATGACAGAAAGTGTGTGGGGGGGGGGTGAGTGTGGCGCGGGGGAACCCTGGGTTGTCCTTAGCTCGGCTGTGAAAAGGTTGGACACCAGGCTCCCGGCATTTAGTTTATTTCTGACCCAGGTAATCAGGGCAGGGCCTTGTCCTTTACCAGCTGCCTCCAGGAGCCTGGGTTGAGAGACGGCAAAGGCTAAAACCGTTCCCCGCCCCCACGGCGGGAGCCCTGTGCCCAGCGCGGGGGTTACTGGGGCCCGGCAAGGCGGGGGCCGGCGCCTGGCCGGAGCTGACTGTCGCGTCTGTTAGCTCCGCCCCGCCGCGTGGGGCGGGGGGGGCGGCAGCCATGGGGGCGCCTGTCCCCCGGGGACGGAAGTTAGTTTTCTGCTTCCGGAGCCGCTGCGTTCAGCAAAGATGGCGACTTCCGGGCGGCCGTGAGCGCGGGGGACGTTTCACCGCGACTCCCGCCTGGCCGCGATGGCGCTGAGGGGCCGGGGCCTGCAGCTGGGGACCGCGGCCGGGAGACTCCGGGGAGCCGGAAAAGGTGGTTTCCCGCCGCCCTTCGCGTTTGCCCTCGCCCGCCCTTGGGACCCCCCGCGATCCTCCGACCGGGGTCTGCGCCGGGCCCGCGCGGGGCAGCGCGCAAGCGGCAGGGCTGTGGGCGAGCGGCGAAATCAAGTGTCCCCGCCACTCAACGTGCCAGTCCCGGGAACCCGCGCGGGGCCGCCAGGCGGGCGGGAGGCCTCCTGCTCCCCGGGGCGCCCCCTTTTGTTCTTGAGACTGAATCTCCTGTACGGCTCGTACCCCCAGGCTCTGTGAGTCTAGCCGGGGTCAGGCCGGGGAGCTCTGGCCTGGGACAGCACATTAGCACAGAGCCTTTCACGGAAACACAGGTGCTTTAGGAAGGGCTGTTGGTGGCAAGTTTTCCTCTGGGTCAGGGCGAAGCCAGTGCTCCAGGAAGGTACTGGGGATACTCCCTTGCTGTAGGTATTGCCTTTGGTACCTAAGCATTTATAAGAATGCAAGAATCGCCATACATAGACTAATAGTTCGTGTAGTTATCTGTTGTGTTTCTGATGCTCTCCTGAATTAAGTGCTTCAGAAGAAGGTGCAAGACACCCTGTAACTGGTCATAATAGTATAATTTGCCTACATGGCAAAGCTTTTCCTAGATTCTTACTGAGTTATCTGAATGCCAAGGTCTTTCCCATATGTGGTTACTGAAGATCCCAGTGGCACATTTTTATAAGAAGGACTGTTAATACTGATAGTATTGGCCTACCTAACTGCTTCTTGTATCCTCATCTTAATATTCTAACTCTTGGTTCCTGCCCAACATTGTTATACAGCTGTGCACTGTTAAACAGCTACTTCCCCAGAGCAACTTGAATATGAATGGATAATGAAGCGATCTATGGACACAAACTTTACTGGACCCTTTAAAATGGAGGGCACTATTCATTATAAACAGTTTTCCTGCATGATGAAATTATCCAGTTTTGCTCATTTGCAATCTGCACATACAACTGTTCAGCTAGAAATCAGTATTGCAAATCAGATTTCAACTATATTGCTTGGCAGAGGTGTATAGGATGTTTTTATTCAGTTAGGCAATTGCCTGTGCGATTACTTATTTTCATTAAAAATAACTTTTTAATCCTGATAAAATCTTTCTGTTATGCATTTGGATTATGAGCATAGGCACGGAAAAATTGTCAGCTCGCTTTTGCAGACAATAAGTGGAAATGTGGTATGCATTTAACTTACAACTTAGCCCACATACTGTGGAAAACTGTTCAGTTTCTCTAAGATTTTCACCCAGAATCTTCAGATCACTAATTCTACAGTTCAGGCTTTGTAGACTCAGTCTGTGTATGTTCTAGTTCTTTCTTCTTTTCCTGATTACCTCCAAGGGCTTCGTTTCATATCTGCTGTAGCCAGCATCAGAACCACCGAGGGCGAAGTGGACACGAAGGAAAATGAGGTTGTTGCCCCAGATTTCACCAACCGAAATCCTCGTAACTTGGAGCTGCTGGCACTAGCAAGGAAGGAACGGGGCTGGGAAACAACATGGCCCAAGAGAGAGTATTGGCATAGGTGAGTCAGCAATGTGTTAACAATAGTGGAGACTTAACAAAATACATTTAGAATGCAACCTTAAAGTCGTAATTCCCACAGTACAACTGAAGATTTGACTCCATTCAGAAAACAAGATGCACCTTAAAGTGTGCTGAGCATCTGCTGTCTGAAAATCGGGGGCCCTTAAAGATGTTCAAGTTGGGCAACCCAAATCACTAAAAACAAAGAATCAGAGGGGTAGCCGTGTTAGTCTGGAATTGCAGAAGTGACAAGGAGTCCTGTGGCACCTTAAAGACTAACAAAAGTATTAGAGCACAAGCTTATGCTCTAATACTTTTGTTAGTCTTTAAGGTGCCACAGGACTCCTTGTCACTAAAAGCAAAATCACTCTTGAGACGCCACGCCACAGTGTTTTGCTGTACCAATAGATAGAAATATTAGCAAGTTAGAATTTTCTGCTGTTGATTCCAAATTAAATAGAAGAGTTGTAAATGAGTTTATTAATTCCAGAGAAATATCTTGTTTTCTGAACAGCCTGAAATCTTCAGCTGAATATAAGAAAGCAATAATTCCCACACAACAATATGTTTAAAGGTTCCAAGTATAAAAGCCTGAATACATCAGTGGACAAAAAATACTTACAAATTAACTATTAATGAAAATAACATCAGTGAAAACAAAAAGAGAACTTGCAAACTTTTGAACAAGCAATAACTTTTGCAACCTTAAAGCGTGTTTCAGAAGTTTTACTCAGAATTCTAGTTACTACTTCAGAGTACCTTTGTCTTTTCTACTCTGGTATATCTAAATAAATAAAAAGATTCAGAATCCCGGCACCTGATATTTCCCCTCATAGCGTCCCTTAAAAGAAAATATTTAGATAACAATTACTTTAAAAATTCATGAGTCAGCTTTTCTTTCTATTTGATAAGTGAGCAACATAAAATTTATGATGTCCTTAACTATTTTCCTTGTTTTTAAAATTTAGAAATGATTCCATAGTCACATATATTGTAACTTATCAACTTTTAGCTTTTTTCCTAAAAGTTTTGTTTTCAGAGTTGTAAACAAATAATGGTAGAGGCCAGCCCTACATTTCAAGAGGTTAAGTCCAGTCCCCTGGAGTGCAGAGGCAGCACTAAGTAAACCTAAATTATCCCTGACCGGTGTGTGTTTAACCTGTTCTTAAAACACCAAAGTGATCGGGATTCCACAACCTCCCTTGGAAGCCTATTCTAGAGTTTAGCTATCCTTACAGTTAAAAAGCTATCTAATCTACCTCTCCCTTGCTGCATAATACTGAAGCTGTCTTTCTTTCAGTGTGACACAATCTAAAATAACAAATAATGAAACGGAGTTCCTGAGCAGTGATTCATTATTCTGTGATTAGCTTTCATGTTCCATGATATTTATTTTTCCCTGATCCAGACTACGGTTTGAGCGGACACAGCACTACGTGGAGGCCTTTGTTGAGCATTGCAGTGGGAATGTCGTTGTCTCAGCCTCCACCCGTGAGTGGGCCATAAAGAGACATCTGTACAGTCCCAAGGGAGTGGCGGCATGTGAAAATATTGGGCGTGTAGTGGCACAACGCTGTCTGGAAGCAGGAATCAACTTTGTGACCTTTAAAGCTGTTATCCCTTGGGAATATCGCTGTGACTCGGTAGGCATCCATCTCCTTGCGCTTGATTTCTTTACACAAATTTTACTGCTTTTGAATGCTAAAGTGATCCTTGGGTGGCTCAAGAAATATGCCTTAACCAAGGAAAAACTGCACAATCCTCTCTTCTTTCAGCTCAGAGCCATGTGGACATCCTACCAGAGTATCTTATATCTGCTATTGCAGTTCAGGGGTCCGCCATGGCTTTTCATGTCATCACCAATTTAAAGGACCCCTGTTATTCTAGTACTGGCAGATTTAATTGGTGGGGGGACGATGGAGGGTGGGAAGAAGGGTGGGGATGAAAACTACTTTAAACCTTCATATTTTACAGCTATTTCCCTTCTTAAAACCAGATCCAGCGATTCCAAAAGGCTGTGACAGATGGTGGTATTGTCGTGGGTGAGCCTCGAAGAATCTATCAATGAGATGAAGACTGTGGGCGAAATTTCTTATAAAAGACTGTCAAACAACTGCTCTCGTACAGAAGTGGACAAAGAGGCAATTCAGGTCCAGAGCTGGGACAATGTGGAGCATAGCATCTTATTATAATAAATAAGTGATGCTGATTTTTTCTTTTTGTTGACTTCAACTCTAATTTTTTTGAAGATTTTAAGGCCAGAAAAAAATCATTATGATAATCTAATCAGGCCACAGTGTTACCCAGTAACTACTCCTTCAAGCCAGCGTCTTGTGGTTGAGCTAGATCAAGTCTAGATTTGTAGGCATCCAGTCTTGATGCAAACTTTAAGTAACGGAGAATTACCACATCCTTTGTTATAGTTTTCAATGGTTAATTACACTCACTTTGTTTAAATAAAATAAAAATTTAAAAAAAGCTTGCACTTTATTTCTCCTCTGAAGTTATGTATCTTCCAGCTATTGGATGCCTTTAACCTAGCTGACAAAGACCACTAATATTTGGAATCTTCTCTCCAGTACCGATAAGAACTGACTAGACATGTAAGCAAAATATATTGCACTTCCCCAAACCAGTCTTGTGGCCCTTTTTAATCCTTTCCAATTCAACATGCTTTTTGATGTGTGGACACTAGAAAAAGAAAACATGTAATGATTTCCCCAGTGCTATATACAGAAGTAATACCATTTCCCTATTTTAAAGTACCTTGCTGATGCATCCAAGAATCACATTAGTCCTGTTAGCCACAGCATCCCCCTGGGAGCTCATGTTCACTTGGTTATATGTCATGATCCCTGAATCTTTTCTAGGGTCACTGGATTACAGTTCACCATGCTGCAGGTGTGACCTGCATTTTTCTTTTTCCTAGATATGACCTTGCATTTAGTTTCATTAAAACACGTGTTCAAATGAGCCCAGTTTACCAAGTGGCCCAAGTTGCTCTGTGTAACTGACCAGTCATTTACTACTTCATGCAAAAAAACAGGTGAGCTGCAAACCTTAGCAGCACTGATTTTATATTTTTCAAATCATTAATGGATAATGGAATAGCACTGGCCCAAGAAAAGGTCCTGGTCAGATGCCGGTATAATGTCGGCCCCTTTGGGTGATCATTCCTCACCTTTAGAAATTTATCAAGTGGCAGTTTTAAAATCCAGGGAGTACTGACTTTTTAAAAAATTGTTCACTACTAAACTAAAACCCTTACAGCTCTAAAAATTATACACAAAAGCATTCATAGCATATGGTGACCTATGCTATTAACCTTTAATGCTTATTTGAAAATGGTTATTTTCAATATTAGTCTTTCCATGATTTTTCTTAGGATCAGTGGCAGATTCACTGGCCTATAGTTACCCGAGTCTTTCCATTTACTTTTAGAAAATATTGGCTTAATTTTCATCTAGTCCTCTGGAAAAATTAAATGAGGTCAGTGAAAGTGACAAATTGCAGGGCTTCTTTAAAACTGATGGTAGAAGAGAGAAGGCTTAAAATGCTGCAGATGTTATTTGAACTTACAACATTAGTTCAAATTTATCTTCAATTTCCTGCATACTGCATAATTTAGTTTCTTCAAATTTGTATCAGTGGGGTTAGCTCTCAAAGGTAGAAGCTTTATATGTGTCCTGCCCTACTGTCTTCCAGCAGCTGCTATGGCTCTGGTTAAAGCTGGTGACCTGTTTTCAACAGTTAATTTGTGTATATTTCTATCTTAAAGAAAATCCTTCAAAAGGGGGCAGACAGAATCTCTGCAGCAGTAGCATAATTTACCAGCAGCAGTAAAATAATGTGGTGCCCTTTGCTGGGAGAAGTTGCTGTGGTAATGGATTGAAAGCCTGACTTTTTGGAACCATGTGTGTGGTTGGGGAACTCCTCTCTGCTCATTGATGATTATTATAAGCCACATAAGCCTTTAAAGGCTGGAACAGAAGAGGGCGTTGCACAACCAGGCAGGTTCTAATACAGTTACTTAGGTTCCTGGTTAAATTCCAGCTCCCTGCTTCTAGTTTCAGGAGCGAATCAGTGCCTGTCCCGTTATGTTTTTGTAATTCCTGCCCGGCTCGCACACGCTGTACGCAGAGACGCGCCTGGCGGCGGTGCTGACACAGATTTGTCTCTTTCCCTATCGCCCCCAAGCCCTGCCTGTGAGATGGACCCGGGACAGAGCCCTTTGCTCCAGGGCATCTTCCCGCTGCGCGCCAGGCTCCCGGGGCGAAAGTTTCCCGGCCTGGGCAGGGGCCGAGGGGTGATCGCTGCAGGGAGCAGAGCGCGGCCCTTCATGCGGCGGCGCGGTCCCATTAAGAGTCGGAGAGGACGAAGAGAGAGTGTTGCCAAAATAAGGCGGTGAGCTACCTGGAAGGACAGTCAATTACCTTCAAGGAGAGGCAGAGTCTCTGTGAGGTTTGAAAGCAGATTTATTTTGCTAGCAAAGTGGAGCCATCGGAATTAGCATTCAAAGCAATGGCTCCTCGAACAGAAATATCGTTACACTTTGATAGAGGACAATCAGGAAGTACATTTTCCTGCAAACTCGTTGTTTTTAACGTTTTACGTCCTGTTATCTCCAGTCTCTTCGGGGGCGTATACCTGCAATGGGGGGGGGGGGAATCTGGGCGTATAAGGCTAAACGTTCATAGTATATTATATGGTTTAGAACAGGCGTATACATCGATCACATTCTCACTTTACAATTACTAAGAGAAATCATATACTGCTAAACACGTTCGCTTTCCCGCTCAGCACGTTGCACGGAGCACTGCTGGCTTATCCAGAGCACGGGCCCACGTGACGAGAGGAGCGCGGATTCACTGCCGTGCCCGTCAATCGAGCGGGCGTGCCCGTGAGGCGCTCGTCGCGGCCCGGGAACGCCCCTCCTCCCGCCCCTGAGCGCGGGCTTTTCTGCTCGGTCCTCGCGCGGGAGGGGCGGGCATGGAGCTGGGGAGCGGGGAGTTCGCGCAGCGCCTGCCCCGCCTGCGGGCGCTGGTCCGGGGCTGCAGCTTCCTGGGTGAGGAGGCGGAGGCGGGGTCCTGCCTGGAGCCGGGCGGCGGCGGGACGGGCCGCCCCGTCAAGGCTCAAGGCTGAGCGCCCGGGCGGTGATTGAACATCGCAGCCATCAGCTCACCTGGGCACTTGCCTTTGGCCTAGGTGCCGAGCCGTGCAGGACGTGCCCTGATGGGCTCTGCTGCCGGATCGGGCCTTGACCAAGGGATTGGTCTTTCCTGCTGCTTGTCCCCCTGTTGATAAAATACTGTTTTCCCCAACCCCCCGATTTTTTCCAAGCCCTCTTCCATTCAGGGGTGTTGTGTGTTGGAACAATTTGTATAGGGGTACTGAGAGCCATTGAATCATTGATGGGAACCACTTCAAGCCAGGGGATGCAGCAGCACCCCTAGTTCCAGAAACAAAGCTTCTAGTGCCAAATGTCTGGAGGGAAACTGGATCTTTCTGTTTCTGTTGCATAGTGCGGAGAGAGGCATAGGCAAAAAGTTGGGTCTTTTTGTGCAGTAATATCAAGGGGGGAAAAATTGGGTGCTGATGAAGCTATGTGTGGTACCCTTTTGAAAGCCTACAGAGGAAACATCTGAGATACATCAAGAAAAGCACAGAAGTGCTGTCAAAGAGAAGCTGCAGAAAAGTACTAAAGCAGAACAGCCTCTCCTGCCCCTTTATTCATGTAATCATTTCCCCCCCCCCCCCGACTTTTTGTATTGAAAGGTAGGTGTGCTGATGCTTGGAGTGGAGAGACTAGACCAAGGTCTGCATTACATAATTTTGCAGGCAGAGCTACGTTGGTCAGAGGGGTGATGAGTTCTGATTTCTGGCAAACATCTGAGCTGGCAGAAGCCTTTAGCAGAAACACAGTTACACAAGCAAAACTGTGTTTGTGTTCAATATTTATATTGCTGGCGGGGGCTGATATAAGCTCATCATTCTGCAGGTATAAGCTATGTTAACTTTAGGGGTGTATTGCCAGTACAGTGTACTTATATAGCTATGTCAACAAAGTGCTCATGGTGTAGACCTAGCCTAGGAGAGCACTTTATCCATATAACATTTTAATCTCAATTGTAACTATGAATACTAGAATACATTACTATTAATTGTCCATTTCTTGTCCCTGGTCTTTGCCTGTGCCTCCTCAAATAGTTAATGTGGTTGCGATCTTTCCTGTCAATGATTGTCACTAGTGATAGATGATTTTCTGTACTATTCAACTAAACTACATCTCATGAGTATGTTAAAGTACAGTTTCAGATTGGGAATGTATACTTCTAACTTATGCAGAGATAAGATTGTCCTATTAATATAGGAAAGACAGAAAAATCTACAATATGTATGTGCTGCTATTTTACACTGCTCCCAGAAATAAAGCTTTGATTTTGGCTGAGAAAGGTAGTGAACCCCAGATGGAGAATGAGCCCAGCTTGTGTTTGCATTGCTGGTCTTGGTGAGCTTGTGTTGGCCACAGTGGTGCTGATTAAATGTACTTTTTTTCCTTTGGGCCCTAACATGCTATGCTGTCTAATACAACTATGTCTTAATGCTACATTCAGGGATGAGTAAACCTCAGATTAACTTCCAAATTGTGAAGCATACTCTTTGTTCTGAAGGAGTAATTCCCTACCCAAATGCTGTCTGGATGAATCATTAATGGGTTAAGGGGAAATGTTGCAGGGCAGGATTTAATTTTCTGAGTAGTGTGTTGGAAGCTTAGATCACACCTTTGTCCATTTGTAGTTAGTACAAAAGGTTGGAGAAAGGAAGAGTCACATTTTGGAATTTTTTTCGTTGTCTCTACAGGGCTCGATATGGAATTCACAGGTTTACATTCAGCCTTTCCACATGGCAAGCAGTCCAGGTAAAGATATATCCAAAATGTCATATGATATATTGTGAGTTAAAATAATGGTAGAAGTTGCAGTGAGAAAGTAAAACAGTACATCATGGGAATATTTTTTTCCCCTTCTCTAATCGTTTAATAGTCTCTTCAATTCACCTGCTGAGTGGTATCTGAAGGCCAGACAGAGTGTTCAGAAGTTCACGGTCAATCAGCTTGGTGAGATCTTTTGTTCGTTGTTGTCAGAAAAGATAAAATCCCACTTCTTCCTAAGTATTTACTAGCATTTCACAAACTAGTTGAATTTGGCTACACAAAGCATTAGTCTACTGGAGGATTGTGGGATTTTCTGGGTGGGATAAAGGTTTACAATTCTGTTTTTGCTTGTCTGCTGTGTTTGCACTGGTGGTCTTCCATGCTAGATCCCTTTTTAATAAGGAAGAATGTTATCAGCATTCAGCATACATACATCTAAAGTAGTTTAAAGTCAGGCTGGCTATGCAAGAATTTTCAGTCAACTTTGTATTGCTGCAAATTTATTTTGTAAAAACGTTAAGGTATCTGTCATCTTTAAAGAAAAATGTAATGAAAATCAGTCATTCTAGGTTCTGTTCCAGACTATCATTGACTTGCAGTGTGACTGTAAGCACAAAATATAACCTTTCTGTGCCTTAATGGTCTTCCCTGTAAAATGGGAGTAATCCTAGCTCACGTGGGTTTTGTGAGAGTTGATGTTAATAAATCGCTCCGATTCTCAAATGGAAGGTACTAGAGAAAATAATATTTTCTAAGATTAACAATGAAAGTATGCTGCTTTATAAAGCTTCATTTTGTCCTCTGGCATTTTAGGTTGCTATTGTAGGGGCGTCTCATGAGGACTGAGGTACTGGCTTTAAGCACAGTTTGATTTAGGGGAGACAGAAATGAGAGCATATCAACTTTTTGACAATGTCCCTAAATAAAGTCTAGCTAGATTATGATCTCTGTATCTGCTTCCTGGGCTGCAGAGTGTTTTGAACTAATGTAGGGATGCAAAGGAGATATTTGAACCTTCCCTGCTGAAGCTCCTTCTGGCTGAAAAAGTAGTATGGTATTCTGTAAGGAGCTTTATTTTTGTCCTCATCCATTTAAACATCTGTGTACGTTGACTCAATTAAAGCATGATTTCATTTTGTAGTACAGATATGTCTGTACCTGAAGTGTGTTAAACGTGACCTGCAATGGGGAAAATGCACTTGTGCCTTATTTCTTTTATGACACACAGAAATCTTAATTTTTTTTTTCTTGCTCTCTTTTTAATGTTTTGCTGCTTACTTTTTACATTAGAAATTCAGGACTTGTCTAGATTGCTTGCGCTGAAAGACTGACTCAAAAACTAGTGAAATTCTAACACCACAAGAGACTGAAAACTAAGAAAATTAGAAGTACTAAGATATTTAGTTAGATCAGGGGTCTCAAACATGCAGCCCGCGAAGCTCTTCCCTGTGGCCCGCCAAGCTCCCTGGCGCCCCCCTGCCATAGCCATTTCCAGGAGGGAGGGGCTAGAGGCGGAGGCTTCTCTGCTGCCTGGCTGGGCCGCTGCCGAGCCCCAGCTTCCAGGCGCTGCTGCTGCAGCTTCAGTGAATGAGCTGGGGCAGCGCTTCCCAGGAGCCCTCTGCAGTGGTGGCCAGGAGCAGTAAGCCAGGCTCCCCGCTGAGGTACAGGAGTGCATGGGTGGAGATTTAAGGATGGAGAGCAGGGTTATGAGGGTGAATGGGGGAGATTGGGGGCTGGAACACAGGGAGCTGGCTACAAGCATGAGTGGGGAGAGATTTGGGGAACAGGGAGCTGGGCAATAGGGGTGAGTGGGTGGAGATTTCGGGATGGGGCACAGAGAGCTGGGGTACGGGGGAAAGTTGGGATGGGGAACAGGGTTATGAGGATCGGTTTGGGAGAGGGAGACTGTATAAAATTATAATTGATATTAGGCTGAGATGTGCTGAAATTTCTATCAGATTCATCAGTGTATTACATTTAAAAAAAGCTTGAATCATCTGAGGCTGGTAATTTCTTGTTAAATTAGATTTGTTTGCTTGTGTTTCCAGCTCTGGACTTCCTATATTGCTCTTGCTTTGTTTGCCAAACCGCTGTTGGATGTGCCTACTGCTTTCTAGGAGGGAGCGGGGAGCTGCATGCTCAGAGGAGGAGGTGGGGCAGGGGCGGGACCTCATGGAAGGGGTGGAGTGGGGGCGGGGCCGGGGCAGCAAGTGGGGTGGGCGTGTCAGTGATGCGGCCCTCGGGCCAGTACATTAGTCCTCATGCAGCCCTTGTGGTCATTTGAGTTTGAGACTCCTGAGTTAGATGGTGTAATTTTTTGGGGTAACACCTTTTTAACTTCAATGACTAATATTTTGAATTAAGGATATTTTTACTGTAGACATATTTAGGTTGACTTACTACGGCATCTTCATGGCGCTGAGTCGACTGCTGTTCCTCTCCCATCGACTCCACCTGCGCCTCTCGTGGCAGTGGAGTACCAGAATTGACAGGAGAGCACTCGGGGATTGATTTATCGCATCTACACTAGGCACAATAAATTGACCCCTGAAAGATCGATCGCTTCCTGCTGATCCAGCGGATATTATAGACCTGCCCTTAGATTATCAGAGCATTTATTGTAGTCTGAGATGAGTGTAGTGTTGTAATTAAGTCCCCCAACACTCTTGTAGAGTAGAAAGGCCTTTAAAGCTTCAGCACAGCTGTCGCTTTCAATATTTTTTTTCTCTTCTGTTGCTTAGTCCCTTTTCAGTAAGGACTGACTCTTACTGAAGATTAACTTGTCTTCCCATTGAGCTCTAAAATCTTATTTCTGTTTAACTGTCTGGGGGCCCATCTTCATGCCACCCCTTTGTAATCTGGCAGTGATCTGGAAGTTAGTAAAATTCTAGTGCAGCAGCTTTAATAAATGACTAAAATGGCATAGCGAAGAGAACTTCTGCATCTGCTATTTAATTTTCACAATATCAGTAAATGGGAGACTGAGGGGTAATACCTGGCTTTCAATACTAAGACTTCAGTTTGTTTGTTTCTTTCAGGGTTGTCTATATTTTCAAACGAAAAAGCAAACAAGTAAGTAAAAATAAAGTATTTTTTCTAAATAAGTTCATAGTTGTCTCTTATGACATAGAGAATGCAATTGAGATTCCATGTGAAGTTCTCAGGCTTCTTTTTGCGATCATTCCTCGTGATCCTGTTTTAGATATCTTTATTTTTCGTTATAGGTATGTTGCACACTCCTATAACTTCTTCCTCTTCCCCACAACATTTGGAGTCATGGACTCTGAATTCTCTTTCCAAGCGTCTAGCATTCAGTTCCTGACGCATTATGGTTTTGACTATAATAAGGTATGTTCTATGTTTGAAGTGACTAGAGCAGAGGAGGCTTGTGTAATTATGAGAAAGTACTAAGGAAAAATATCTCAAAACTCTGCATTCCTTGTGTAAGCAGCAGCTTGCTACTTTTTCAGTACAGTGGCTGCTTTGAATACTTGGGTTGGGTTTGTTCTGATATTTGTCAGTAGCAATACAGGGCTTTGGATGCTGAGCTGTTCCATGACCGGGGGCAGTAACAACATCTTTGGCAATAGTTACTAAACTGAACCTCTAACTAGCTCTGTGGACCCCACACTGCTGCTTCACATTGCAGTTGGTCACTGGGCACCTCCTTACTGCCCTGTGATACCAACTTTAGCTGCCACTGGCCACAGAGCATTTCAATGTACTTCCCATCTCCTCATCAGCAGAGGAGTAGACGCCTGTTTTTACTGTTATCCCAGCACAGTCAGCCTTTGAATAAATGAAGCACTAAGTCACATGCTTCCCTTCCTCTCTGCTCTCCTGTCTCTCCCCCAGTCTGCAGACCACACTATCGAGGTGCGGTCTGCATGAGGGGTGAATATCTTCTGGCCTCATAGACTGAAGTAGAGTTTTCGTGTCAGTCAATGAAATGACACTTGACAATTAGATGTGGTCCAGCCTACTCAGTTGCACAGAAGGCTTTAGACCAGGGGTGGGCAAACTGTGGCCCGCAGGCCACTTGTGGCCCGAGAGCCGTTTTTATCCGGCCTGCGAGCTCCTGTCGGGGGAGCGGGACTAATGGTCCCGCTCTCCTGTGCGGGGCGCTCTGAGAGTGCCCCGGAGAGTGGGACTGGCTGCTGGCCGGGCACGCTGCCCTGAGAATGGAGCTGGTGCACCCCAGACAGTGGGCCCACGGCTGGGCCTGCCCCCCCGCCAGCGTCCCTGCCACCAGCCGGGCGCGCCGCCCTGAGAGCGGGGCTGGCACGCCACCCGGGACAGCGGGCCCGCAGCCAGCACTGCGCTCGCGGCCTGGAGTGCCAGGCCGACCGCGGCAAGCCGCAGGGCCCGCGCTCCCGAGCCAGGGACTGGGCCAAGTGCGGCAGACCGCAAGCCCCGTGCTCCCAGCCCAGGGGCCAGGCGGAGCGCTGCGAACCACGGTGCCCGGCTCAGCAGGTAAGCAGGTGTGGGGGTGGTTAGGGTAGGTGTGGGGGTGGTTAGGGTAGGTGGGGAAGGCTTAGGCGGAGGGGTGGTTAGGGTAGGTGGGGCGGTAGTTAGGGAACAGAGAGCAGGGGTTCTAGATAGGGGATGGGGTCGGGGGGGGGCAGTTAGAGTCGGGGGGATCTCCGGTGGGGGTATCAGGGGACAAGGAAGGGGGAGTTGGATGGGTCAGGGGTTCTGAGGGGGGCAGTCTGGGGGTGGGAAGTGGGTGGATAGGGGGCGGGGCCTTCGGCCCTCTGCACAATTTTGAATCCTAGTGTGGCCCTCGGGCCAAAAAGTTTGCCCATCCCTGCTTTAGACCCTGTGTAGGAGTGGGAAGCTTGGGTACTCAGATAAGAAAATGGGTACTGAATTTATCATCATCTGATAATTTCAAAGAAACTTGAACTCTTATCTAAATAAAACTTTACCTGTCTATGATGATCCACCATCTCCAAGGTGGAAGGTAGTGCCATAAGTTTACAGCAGCACTATCCAACAGTTCATGGCAGGGAGTGAAGAAAATAGAACCCAGTTGAAATGGCTGGAGAATTTAAGTAAACTGAATGTAATTAAAGAGCTGGAATTTGCCCTGAAAATCTGGATTAGAATCCTGACACTGAATACTTTCTCTGTCAGCTCTTAAATAATCACAAATGGTCAGGACTTCAATTTTATTGTTTGTGCACAATCTTTCATAATTCAGTTTTTTTTCCCCCCCCTCTATACCTGTGAACCCTTTGGAATCATAAAATAAAACCTTTCCCTTCCTTTGCGTATGCATTCAAGTTGGGTTACTGGTGAACTTTGGACTTCTTTAGAAAATGTTGGGAAGCATTTTCAGAAAGGAATGAAGGAAGGCCGTCATATTAGAAATTACAGATTTCATAAATAAATACCTCATACTATTTTTCTAATTTAACACCAGAAAATCCTATGATAATTAAACCCTTTCCCCCCCTTGTTCAGTTTCTGAAGGATGGAATCCCATATATGAATCAGGTACAGGAGAAGAAACTTCAGCAAGTTCTCTTTGCTGGAAACTGGAAAGTTCGCAGGTAAAGCTCTTCCAAAGCCATGGCTCTTCTAGTGACTTCTGTTTAGTATTTCACCTTCACTTTTCACTCAGTTTACATTTTGTAGAAATACTGAAACTGAGAGAGGCTCATTCCCATTTCTGTTCCCTTAGGGTTAGGGAATATATACAGTCACCAAAAGATGCTGTCGATTGCTCCACAGAATGACTACAGCAGGAGGGAGAGTGGAGTCTTGCTTGGCACTGCTTTTGCAGCTTTCTCACGTTTTTCTTTTCTGATCTTATTTCAGTACTTTGGACAAGGATAAAGTGAAAAAGGTGATTGATGATGTGACACGCTGGGTGCCATCAGCAGAAGAGGGAGGCTCTATGGTTCTACATGATATCAGTGGTATGAAATAGGATTCCTTCCTCACTTGTGATTTCCCAGTGGCTGCGGCACCTTTTCTGAATACATGAGGATTGCTGCTTGTTCAGCCCACTTACACACCTGCCTGTCTTGTAACACTCTTGCTTTTCCACTTTAAGAAAAATATACCCAGCCCACCATTGCTGCTGCCAGGCCTTCTGGCTCCTGTCACGTTTTCATCTCTGTGCTCTGTTGCTCCTCTTTTGTCATTATGATGAGCTCTACTGTAGAAGGGTGTGCTTTTTTTTTCTGGAGGTTGTTTGGTATCAGTGACTGTTTCTGGAATTAAGGTGGATTTTCCTGGGCTGGGAGTAGTAAGTCTAACAGCTTTCCTCATTGTAAGATTGTCTGGCTCAATTTTGTGCGTCTGGCATAGAAATGTACTAAGATATATAATCAAAGTTCTATTTTTAAATAATTTGAAATAGGGATAACTCAGATCGTCATCCCTCTTTTCTGGATTGTTTTATGCCTTAAATATTTAATTTTCATCTTGGTTTCCACACTATTGTATTCTTCCATTGAAAAACATTCTTATTCTACCAAGCAAACTCCTCCCCACTTTTAAGTCTTTCTCTTGGTTTCTCGTCTCAGGTTTTCAGATATTTGAGGTACAGCTGATTCTGAGACAGGCAATTCCAGATGTTTGGACAGAGACTTTTGGAGACCAGAAGGTAAGCAGGAAATGAAGCCCTTTGGAGGGTAGGACTTCTGTTTTAGATGTGTGTGCCTGTCCTTCTCGCTGTGATTCTGAAATCTTGGTTGTGCTTTAATGGAAAGGTTCCTGGAGAAGGAGGGAGCTTGCAAAGGAACCGTGCTAAGGGGCTAAACCACATTCCTTTTTCTGGGATCCCATGGGTTGGGAAGCTTTGGCCTGTTTCTCTCACAACTTCTAAGCCTCCCTTTCCAGAAGGGTGACACTCCGGTAAAGTCTGAAATGACTCCCAGAATTTCCAGGCTCCTCAAACCCAGTCCCTCATATATCCACAAAAGCGAACATTTGGTCTTCAATAGTTGCTTTTTCATTGTTAAACTGCCCTTTGTATTAGCCTTGGAGACTTTCACCCATTCTGTTGCTGGGCTGTTATAACAGTAATGTTACACAGCCTCTTGCATCTAGGTCATTAGCTTGAATCTGGCATGCTCTTTACTGAATGCAAATGAAGGCTATAGGGCTATTCAGGAAACAAGTGGTCTCAGTCCGAATGCCGGGGAGAAGCTTAAAAAGATACAAAAATCAGTATTGCAACTAGCACCCTTGTTATTCTCAAACAGAGGTTATAAATGAGACAAATTTCCCGAACTCCCATTTCACACCTAAGCGTGGGCCCTCGGAGTCAGTACTGATGCATTTTGGTGTGAGGAAACCTGCACTGCTGTTGTCCCTGCAATACCTGTTTTATGGACAGAGTGCATCTCGTTTTGGCGTTGTCAATAGACTACATATTACTAGTACTAAGAGCACTTAAATGCCATACCCACCAACTCGCATAATGAAACAGGCAACCTATTTTATGACCACCATCCTTCTAGCCAAGGAGGCCTGACAGTAACTCCCTTCAGAGTTAGTTTAATTTATCAAGTGGTTCTGATTGCCATTCAGTGATGGAAGAGAGACCGTCTTCGCCTTCTATACTGAAGTGCTGTCTCCACAGCCATGGCAGTCTGAAAATTAAACCAGTTTCAGCATTAACACCAGGCTACCAGACAAGTTGCTTAGAGAGTGTGTGTGTGTGTGTGTGTGTGCAAGGTTATTTCTCCAGAGTTGTGGTAACACTTTCCTTGCAGGTGAGGGTGAAAAAGGTGAGTTCACGTCAACGCTGGTGTCTGGAGAACTCTTCTGATGACTGCTGCCAAAAGGAGCTCATTCTTCTCTCTGCCCGGGGTTTCACCAACCTCTTCCAGACCCTCGTGGAAGCCAAGAAGGTGACACTCACCATCCCTATTCCCACCTTTGGAATTCTTGGATGGTGACCATGGTAGGAGGGAAGTGGTGGAGTATGCAAGATGTTTTGTATGGAGCTGAGTAGATGGATTCAAATCAGTGAGTGGCTGCACAGGCTGGCTTCGTTAACCCCTTCATAGCTGCTAGTAAAACAACTTAGTATTTAAAGGGTAATTTTGGCTAGAAAAATGGCTATTTAGCATAGCAGATCTGTTAAGTAAGCAGGTGTGCTTTAAGTGTATTCTGTCAAAACCTTCTTATTTTATTAATTCAAAAATCAGACTTAACTGTGTTGCATTCCTTATACCCCATAGAGCAAGCATGCCTGCAGAAGAGCAATCTAGGGCCTGTTCTGACTTGTACATTTCAAACAATTAGTTAAAAAAAAATCCCAACGTTCAGAAGTTATGTTTCAAGGCATAAACCATTATCTGAGAGTTAGATACATTCCTGTGGGTAGGTTATTCCACTTAGAAGAATCTGCAAATGCACAATTATGTCAAAAACATCTGGTGCTGGCCACTGTCAGATCTAGCACACTGCACCACATGGACCAATGGCCTGATCAAGTATTGGAATTCCTGTGTTACTAGCAGAATTGTTGAATAAGAACCAATTTCAGAAACTTTATCCCTGGTGATATAAAGGGTGCTCAGATCCCAGAATAAGTCTGTAGATCTGACTACCAAAATAAATATTTCTGGGCCAGCTGGCCCAGAAAGATTGTTAAAAGCTATTGTCTCCCCTTCCCAGTTCCTCAGACCTCTTTTAAAGAAAATGTTACCAATAAATGTCCCCTTCATCCTAAGGTTTAGAGGGCAAACCCAGCTGGGAATGGCATTGGCCTCACTGTGGTGCTGTTCTAGGCCTTGCAGCTTTTGAAGAGGCTTGTATGGGTGTTACCCCTGTAGTAAAGAAGTTGGGCTATTGAACAGGTCTGAAGTTGGTCACTTGACTCACGTTTGGTAGGAACATGGTGATACTGTTTTATGTCTCTCCCCATAGCCAATGGTGGGACACAACATGCTCATGGACCTTCTGCATCTTCATGACAAGTTTTACAAGCCCCTCCCAGGTAGCGTAATCTTTAGCAGCATTCAAATACTGGTGCATCTCTCCCCAAAGGAGCTTTTTCAGTCATTGGGCAGAAATGCAGCACAAATGTTCAGTGGTCATCATTTACTCCGCACTGGCTCCCCCACCTCGAGGGCAGGGCCTGGTCCCTCTGGAATGCTCCCAGTGTGGTTCTCCAATGGGGCAAAAGACCAGAAAGATACTTAAACTTTGTTTACTGCATACAGTGCCCAGTCTCCTTTTGCTCAGTTCTGTAATATGTTTTTCTGAATGTTTGACTCTTCGTTACTTTTCTTTCAGAAAGCTATGAGGAGTTTAAAAGGAACATTCACAGCCTATTTCCTGTCATCATAGACACCAAAAATGTAACAAAATCCATCTGGAAGGTAAGATATGAAAGTTTGTTTTGGGAAATAAAACTTACCTCAAACTTAGATGGAAAAAAGGTCCTGGTTGCTCTCTGGTTCTAGAGCAGGGGCCAGTTTTAAATGTTGCACTAAAGTGGTGGTCCCCAAACTTCTTATGTCATCCCCTCCGACCCCTTACCTGTAGTATAATCTGTCTGGGCCCGAGCCAGGAACTGTGACTGGGGTTGTGGCTGGAAGCTGGGGCCTCGGCTGGGTTCAGGGCTGGAGCTGGAGTGGAGCTGGGGACAGAGCAGAGCTGGGTGACACTCCCTCTCTGTCCCCTGTGTGGGCTGGCTCAAGCCCCACTGCACCCCACTCTGCCCCAAACATTCTTCTGTGTCCTCAGTGAGGCCCCTAAGGCATCTTGCTTCCCTGAAAGGATAACTTCCAGAGTCCTTCCTTCTCTTCATTACTACCTTTAAATCCTCTTTCCCCTGGACCTGTACTGCCTCTTCTACCGAGAAGGTGGACCAGCAGCCTTTTCCCTTCTGCAGTGGTGAGTGGTGGTGCCTGCACTGTTTCTATTGCAGTGTTTCCCTTCAATGCTCATATCTCCCCTCTGCTCCGAGAGTCGGGAACCTTCAGAGCCAGTGTCTGCCTCATTGTGATGAAGCTCTCTGTTTTACCACCTTCTGGAAGAGCAGGTTTTTTTGCAGTAGTGTGTAGTACAAGTGCTTGGACTTGGGGTTTGAATGCTGATGCTGTTGTCACTCTGCAGGAGTTGAGTATTGGAGAAGAAGCCGGGGGCACTGGATAGAGTATGTCCCGTCACTCAATGACCCCTCTGAAGTTGACTCACTTCCAGACAATTTGTGTTCCATTGCCAGGATATGGTTCCCGGGTTCGAGGGTGGAGGACTTGAGAGTGCAGTATCTATTAATATAGTTTTTAGGAACTGCTGTTGTAACACTTAATAACTCAGCTGTGTCTTGGTGCTTAGAACTCCTGGTATCCAGGGACTGACATTCCAGATTTTGACTTTCACAGCATCATAACTTAATCTTTAAATTAACATTGTGAAGAGTTCTGCAGTGGGTTTGTTTGTTCTAAAGAAAACTCTATGGCAGGGGTCTCAAACTCAATTTACCTTAGGGCCAGTGCCGGTTCTCAAATCCTCCCAGCGGTCCAATAATGTCATTGAAGATGGTGTTCAGAGAAGAAAATGTTTATATTGTATTTTTTTATTTCGAATTTCTTAGAAATAATAAAACTGTCGTACAACTTTATACAATTCTTTGCCTGCCAGAGAGTTTAGTGTTTGCCAGACACGTGGCAACACTTCAGTTCTGTCAGTTTGATGTTTGGCCTCAGTGACTGAGCAGTTGAAACCTTCAGGATTGCAGCAAGGTGTGCCTCAGACAGTTGTGTTCCATATTTTGACTTGTTGATATTCACTGTGGGGGGCAATAAGTGATGCTGACTCTGTCTCAGTCCCTCTCCACCAGCCAATGGGAGCTGCAGGGGCTGGCGACTACAGCAGATATTGCTGGCAGCGTGTCTGCCTGCATCTCTCCTCCTCAGGCCGTAGTGGGGAGGTTCTCTGGCTGCAGATGGCCCACCGGCCAAAACTTTGAGACCCCGGCTCTATGAGATCCCAGGACTTGAATCATGATGTTGGTAGTCGCCCATTGATGGGTACTACTGGAACAACAGTCCAGATAGGAAGGTTGCACAGCATTTTTTAGATGGTCTAACTGTTTCCATTTGTTTACTAATCCGGTGGTTCCTTTCCTCCAAAACACCACAGAATATCAGAAATGTATTGCCTTGTTTTCTTACAGGAATTTCAGTTTCCTCGAGCATCTAACCTCCTCGAAATTTATGAAATCCTGTGCAGGTGAGCACTGAATTCTGGGAATTTGAGCCTACCAGCTGGTCCTTGAATTATCTTAGGAAATGTATTTCAAAAGTCAGTCACGCAATATTTTTATACTTTTTGCTGCACTGTGGGCTGAGATTGTTCAACCAGTTTCCCTCCTTTCTAGCCTGGCTTTAACATCAGAGGAAGAAGTTTCACCTATAGACCTAACAAGTTGATGGTAAATTGTTTAAAATTCCTCCTTTTGAATTTTTCAGCTAGTATTAAATTAAGATGGAAACTGGCTTGTGCTCTGATGTAAAAATATATGACAAACTAGGTTGTACGCTGAATTCTAGATGATAGGTTTGCTTACAGGTTGATAATGGGCTCTGAAGCTTTCTACAGTTATTTCCGTCATTTTGAATTTGGGCTAGGGCTACTATTGGCAGTAACTTAATAGTATCTCACTGCTGCACAGGGTCGTAAGTGGAAGAAATCTGTAATCTCAGGACAAGTCTACGCTATGGGGGAAAGTCGACCTAAGCTATGCAATTTGAGTTAGTTATGTTAGTAGCATAACTGATGTCGATGTAGCTTGGATCTACTTACCGCGGGGTCCACACTATGCTATGTTGTCGGGAGACGCTCTCCCATTGGCTCCCCTTACTCTTCTCATTTTGGTGGAGTACTGGAATTGACGGCAGAGTGGGTCTTCACTAGACACATTAATCAATGCACCGGGGGTTGATTTGCCATAGCATCGATCCACCAGTAATTGGAGACAACCCCGCAGCCTGGCTCTGAGCGGACAGGTGTCCACATTACAAATGGCACTCTTGTTAGCAGAATTGGTAGAGCGTAAGGACTGGACACTATATAATTCTCCTCTTCTATAGATTTGTTCCTTCCACAGACAAAACACCATGCCAGGGGATATGGTGAGAGCCTTGTGTTGCTACTGTTTGTGCTGGATCTGCTCTGTGGATAAATAGAGGATATGAGTGCTCTCAGGCAGGCACCTGTTAGAACTCTAACCTCACTAACGTCTTTTCCTAACACATTCTCCTTTTTTTGTAGTCTTCGCAAACTCTGGATGCCTGGAGTTGTAGGGAAGTTTTCTCTGGTTCTGTGTGACTTCAAGAATCTTAACTTTTACCCTCTTTATTGCCTCCTCCAGAAGCCCTGCATCAAAGCAGCCTTCCGTCCAGAGCCAGCCACACCTCCCCTTGGAGTAGTCTGTTTTTACTGATCCTTATTCACACTTTTGTATGCAAGTAAAACACTCTGCAGCTCTTGAACATGTTCTGTGTAGTCTACAATATCAGCGGGTACACACAGAGTGCAGCATGTGGGAATTGTTTTTCATTAAGGAGAGCATTCATGTGTATGCAGCTGCATTGGTCCCTGTTTGTTTCAACAGTCACTGATGTAAGGGAAGCCATTAAAGGCAGTGTGATTGGCTTGGGGTAGGAGTTGTTGTTTTTTTGTTATAGCTCAAAACAGATTAGGAGAATCCTACTGCGCAAACTCATGTTTTCCTTCCACAGTCAGATGTTAAAGGATCTTTTTCACAACCAGAATAGGATTCTCTGTGCTGCCTTCTGATGTCTCCCCTGCATATAACCACCTTTACCAAATATGAGTTACAGTTTGAGGGGCATGAAGTGAGGAAGGGAACTTTGAACTAGCCTGCTTTTAAATCTCTGTGGAACTCTTGTCTGTTGGACCAGTGTGTGGAGTGAGAGTGTCCACACAGCAAATGTGCAGGGAAAAGAACCAACCTTCAAAGTCTGGAGCAGCAGTAGTTTTAGTTAAGAGACTATAATCACTTCTGATTTTTTTATTGTAATCTTTGGCCAGAGACAAGAATATGTAAATTGGGAGAGTGGGGAGGTGTGCAGAAAGCCTTCAAGATACTTGAGTCTAGAAGAGGCGGTTACTAGCAGAAATCTACTTTGGGTGTATTATGCAGGATATAAGGCTCCTACATGTGTGAACTCCATATACTTTGTTTCCATTCCACAAACTTGCCTGGCTCCTAATCTCTGTGTGTGGATTTATGCAGATCCCTCTGACACAAATTGGTACTTCTGGACTATTTCATGTGCTGTTTCCCGCTCCCTCTCCTTCTTTCCTCCCAAATATCAATCGAGATAAGAATTGAAAACGCTGGGATAAACTTTCAAAGTAGCCTGCAGGGATTTGAGCCATATGACTTCCTTTGCTGTTGGTGAAAATTAAACAGTTAAATTGTTGCTCGCACTGCTTTTTGTGAAGTATGACTTTATTCCTTAATTGTAGAGAAACTTCTTTTAAGGAATCTCTGTAGCAGTTGTGTTAAAAATAGAAAGCCATAGAGATTACTCTGACAGGGCAAGACTGTTTTGCTGAAATTTTTCCCCCATCCTTAGGCATAGGGGAAGAATGAGAATTTACACTTCATTTTCTCCAACAGTGACCTAAATCCCACCAATCCCACATGTCCGGTGATTGTCCATGCAAGTGACTGTTCAAAATATGGTATGTTCTGTGCAATGAAACACACTTACATTTTTGTACAAAGAGTCTTTGTTTTATTCCATGGGAATCCAAATGCAAGACAGAAATGAAGCTGTATGTGGATAATGAACATGTGCAGCGGAACCTGTCCATTCGCATCTTTAACACCAATCCCGACCTTTTATAAATGCAAGTTTGCGCTAATAAACCTTTAAATCTGATGCCATCCTTTCTTCAGCCACTGGTTTAACTGTTGCCTCCTTGGTAGTGTCATTTTGAAAGCTCCTGAGGAGCAGCAGAGACTGCAGGGATATAGGGATTCTTTAAGGGGGTTAGAAATAATAAGTGCAAAGATGAGAGAGGAAAACTGGATAATCTGATGCTTAGTGAGAGAAGGATTATTTTGACCCAAAGTAGTTTGCACAATGTTGTAGAGATGCCTTAATTTATTTTCCATTTTTTGGACTCTTAGCTGACAAGAAATCTCCCCATGAGGCGGCCTATGATGCATTTCTTTGTGGATCAGGTAAAACCAGGCATTTCTTAAAGCTTTAACTGTTAGAATTCAGGAATTGCTTTCCTTCCACTGTAACCATTTTCATTCAATAGCAGGTAATACAGGTACTTGTTACTTAAAGATAAACTCCCAAATTATCCATATATATATATTTCTTTAAAATTGAACATTTGCTTAGCTTTTGCTTCTGCACTGTTGTAATGTCACCTCTTCATTGTTCCTCCTTTTAGTTCTTTTGAAATTAGCCCACTTGCTCCTAGGCAGAGTGCCATGGTGAGTGGTGTTTATGAACTACTTTGCCTTTAGAATTAACTTGCATTCATAGCTCTTTTAGAAAATAGCTGTCAGTTTGTGATTTTTTTTCCTGTTCAATAACTTTATCCAGTTTTTGAATAAAGCATTATTTACAGTGCCACTACTCCAAGTAATTAGCTTGCTATTTTATAAAGCTGCAAGTTAGTTTTTGTCTCGAGGCTGGAACCTTGTTTTAAAAAAACAATTTTGAAGGGTTTGATGGCCTGGGAGGCTGATAAATTGTGCATCCTTCCTTCTTTTGTTCATTGTTTCAAATCCAGTTCAGGCTGGTAGTGACCAAATGGTCTTACCATCTGACAGCTATGGGGGAATGAACTAATGGCTTCAGTCACATTCCTAGTTAATGTTTTTGTCCCCTTCCCACTGTTTGGTACACTTACTGGCTTCTGTTGTAAATAACAAGAGTGTTAAATGGGTGTTGAAACAGCATGATCCTTACACCAGTAGATGTGGTCTTTCCTTCTGTTATGATTGAGGTACACTGGCGGGTTTTTGGGGAAGCTTGATCTGCCTTGTATGTGCTATATCTCTTCTGTACGCAGAGGAGTTCATACTGCAAGGCTGTTAGTCTGTTTCCTTTTACCAGCACTATATTCACATTCTAAATAAATAAATCCTTCATACTTCCCCTACTCCTGTTCCCTTAAAGGTCTGCTGTAGCTAGGAGTTCCCTAAAGCTGTAGTACTGCGCCATTTCCCTATAGTGTAGATCACTGTGTTTTTTTTACTTTTTCCAACATAGTGACACGCTGGAGAATGGTCCCTCTTTCTCTCAGTATCTCAATGCGTTAACCAAATATCTGAACCAGGTGAATTTGATCCGAGCTGGCATTTCAAAAATCGTGAGTTTAAAGTGCTTTATGTTTACCCTCATTGTATCTGAATCCACAGATGCACAAGTTAGTAGGCTATCTGCTCACTCACACGAGTGAAAGAAAATGCCAGCTGGTGTCTGGATCTTCATCTGCAGGTGACTCCTCAGTATCAGTCTAACTAGCATTTTAAAAAAACAATTGTGCTAAATTTTTACTCCATTATTTATATTCATTTTGTCACCAGTTACACATGGGCTGGGGCCATATCTATGCCATCACTTAAGCTGAAGTAAGTTACATTGCTCCGGGGTGTAAAAAAAACTACCACCCCCCAAGGGATGTAATTTACATCCACTTAATGCAGTGTCTACACTGTGCTCTGTCGGCAAGAGATGTTCTCCTGTTGACATAGATTCTGTCTCTCATTGAGATGGAATAAGCACTCTCCCACTGACTTACTGCATCTGCACCAGACCTGCTACATTGACACCACTGCATGAACTGCAGCAGCACTGATTTCATGCTGCGATGAAGACGAGCCCATGGTCTTTTAACTGCAGCCAAGATGCTGCTTTTCCCCATTTCAGCATCTATAATGAGAGAGAAATACAGGGAGCACTCAAAGGTACTCCTCATCTGTATTAAGGTATCCCTACTTCCAGGCTTCTGTTTCCTATAGGCTGTAAGAGGATAGGTTGTTACCTTGGATTTTTATTTTCACATGCATTCTGGTGACTTAAGTTTTGCTCTCACAGTTCATGCCCACAAGAGCCCAAAGATGGAAAAATAATACTTCCTTATATTGTACAGGTGGTTGTTGCTTAGTCACTGTCACTTTTTGCCTGTTGTGTTTAATGATCTTAAATACCACTTTTAGTATTTCCACAGTCAGATGTGGATTAAGTTTGAGAGTCTCTTGCTTAATTTCACTTCATCATTTTCTAGAATTTTTCTGGCACAGACGTCCCTAGCCAACGTCCACCTCTTCTGATTGCCAGTGTTCGGGGATGGCCTGGGGTGGATGAAGAACAGATTTATCAGACGTTAAAAGCTCTGTGCAAGTTTGATGTCAGACGACTGACTGAGAACCAATTTTTGTTGCTCTCCAATAAGTTTAAAGAGTAAGTGATCAAAATTCTAATTCTTCAACTTCTCATCCTCTTGCACCTGTTGTCCCTATTTGCCCTCTTGTTCCAGTCCTGCTGACTTTTAGTTAAGGGGATTCTTGTCCTAAGCCTCAGAATGCAATAAGAGCCGCATGCAAGATGTATCCAATGTACTGCAATTATGCTTTATTTCTTAGTGTCAGGTGTGTTCTGCGAGATTATAAAGATCACCCCAATCTGCGGATTTCACTCTATCACCACTGGAGACACTCACCACAAGTGAACTGCCTGCTACAGTAAGTGATGATGCTCTCATGTGCCTTCTGCTCTGAGTCAGGAATAATATTCTGTCCTGAACTAGCTTCCCTGCGTCTTTGTATGAGAAACTGTTAATTACTCTTAAGTAAAGTTACACTATAAATCCATCACAAAAACATGTAATTGAGAAGCAGGCTTTATGCAGTGGTTTAGAATGGACACTGTGTGTAAATGATCTTCCACCTGTGGATTCCAATCTTGACTTGGATCACCAAGGAAATGTTTCCTTGTGGCCAGCACCAAACCACAATGCTGTCATAATTGACAGATGCTGATCTCTCAGGCCTGGTCCTGGAATACTAAGTGTGGGGAAGAGTAAAGCTGTGTTGAAAAAGTTCAGTTCTGAATTATAAGGCGCGATTACAGGTTAAAATACTTATGCTTTGTTAAAGCAGTGATACCGTAGTGCAGATGGAGGGAGAATATTAGCTCTGACCCAGCTCAGGGAGGAGTCTCACCTTCATTATCACCCAACTAATCCCAAATATAAATACTTAATAACATTTTAACTATCTTCCCCTTGCAGCATTTGTGGGATTGTGGCATCGTGGTCTCTTTTGGCCTTTGTGTTTGGAGGATCTCCATGGTATGCTGTGTAAAAGATTATCTTCGGGAAAAATCTCAGACATCTTTCCTATCTATGTGCTTGACACCAGGATGCCTGTTGTGTTTTTCTTACACTGTTAATACAGTGATGGTAGTAAGAGGCATTTAACATTGTTTTTTTGTTTGCCTTCAGTGTCTCTCTCTCTCTCTCTCTCTCTCTCTCTCTCTCTCTCTCTCTCTCTCTCTCTCT
>ML677334.1:0-14801 GCA_007922305.1 Dermatemys mawii
CCTCCAGCCGCACAGCAGGTCTGCCTTCCCATCTTCACCTGATCCTTATGCAGGTCCTGGGACTCTTCACCCACTTTTTCCAGGGCTGGATTTTGCTAGGGGAGAAGAGGGATAGAGTGCAACAGAAGGACCCCCCCATTTTTTTCTGAGTGGAGAAAGAGAGAACAGAAGTGATTTGAGCTATAGGAAGCCTTCTTCCCTCGTTCTTATGAAAATAGTGTACAACTATGAAGAGGGCAGTGTGAAAAGCAGGTAGAGGGGGCGATTATAGTGGGTGATACCAAAAATTTATATCCCTCTGGAAAGTCGAAGGCGTGTGACCCACTGTCACCTGAGGCTCTTTAAGGACTGCTTTTCACCCCAATGTCCTGTTCTTCGACCTTCCACTTTGACTCATGGGGCTTCCTGTCCTGCTCTATGTCCCCTGAATGTCAGAATGGTTGGCTGGTGGGTATCATTGAAGGCACTGACGAGATAGGTACAATACTTTCAGCTTCTGTGCCTGGCTTTACCCTATTCAGCTAGATGCTGTAATTTTAGCAGAAATCCTGCCTGGCCATGTTGATGCCCAGAGCTGAAATATAGTTGTGCAAGAAATAAGGTTATCAAAACATTCTGAGTAATCTGGAATAACTTTTCACAAGAACAAGTAACGTCTGTAATGCGTGACACAAGGCTCTATGCAAACCAGGAAGGGGGTTAATCGGCTCCTGAAGGCCCAGTCAGCCGAAAAACCGATCTATTACTTTAGGAAGAAAAGTCTGGCTAAAGCTAGGGATTGTGGAAGATTCTTTCATTGCAGATCTCCTGAAGAAATTAGGAGAGTTTATATTGTGTCTGTCTTCGAATGCCGTGGAAGTGACAGAAGAGTGTGATCTAGCCAGAGCACAAATGTAATTCAAAATGTGAAAGAAGCTGGAAAAAAACCCAGTTGGAAAACTATCAAGTGATTGCTGAACCACACAAATCTACAAATGAATTTTGATAAAGATATGTTACAACAGCCCCGAAACAGACCATGGCAAACCCAAAATTCAAGTTCTGCTTAAACGAGAGCATTGTATAACGTATCAATAAAATGTTTGATTAAAAACATTACTCATTAACAAAACAATGTATTCTTCCCTAGTATGAATATGAAAATGGCTAAACCATTTGCTGACACTATCAAAAAACAGCTACAGGCTGAGGCAAACATTTGGCATGGAAAAATTTCAGACCTAGCAACTTAAGGTTGATGACGTTCTTAGAAACTGTTAACCGTATAATATAATTTTTTAGTATTTGACAACTGTAACTATAGGCTCTACATTCAGCTCTGCCTATAGTAAAGCGATGTCTTTTATTGTCCATGCATTGCTTGGTAAAGTGGACACATCGAAACAAAATGTATGTAATACGGCCAAATGTAACATTATACAGCAGGAAAGAAAAAATTTATTTATTTTAACCAAAAAAAACCCCAAGAAATGCGATAGTGGGTGTTTGTTTGCAAGCAAGGATTATATACGTACAGAAAATAAATGCCTGGCAATAAGGAAAAACAACCGAAATATCTTTGAACTGTTAATCTTCCCTCCGCACCCTCGTTTTTCAAGCCGCAAATGACAGGAAGGCAAGCTTCTGCTTGGTTTCAAAAGGTGTGGTAGATGACTTCCTAAAGTCCCACATTTCTATGAGCCAACTGGTAGGAAATGGATTATGGAAGGACTTGTGTACTAGCAAAGCAAAACTTAATATGAAAAGTCTTGGTCCGATTCATCATTGGTTGACATATTAATTTATTTTTTTTCCCTGTTAGTCACAATTATCATAGCGGAAGTATACCTCGCATGCCAAATATGACACACCAAAAATTCCATAGGTAACCACTATATTCCTAGTGAAAAAAGCGTTTCCTAAAAATCGAACCTAGACCTCGCCCCTGTAATTTCATGCCATTGCGCCTAGTTCACTCATTTGAAACCACTGACAAGAGCCTAGTTCCATCCTCTTTGGAACATCCACTTCAGGTACCTGAAGGCTACTATGAAATCCTCCTTACTCTTTTTTGTCTATAAACTGCATAAGTCCTTTTCCTTCAGCCGCTCCTTGTGAGTCATCTTCCCAGCTTCTTAATCCTTTCCGTTGTCTCCTGCTGTACTTCCTCAAATTTGTCCACATCCCTTCTGTAGTGGGGAGATCAAAATTAGACGCAGTATTCCAGGTGCGGCCTCAAAAGTGCAGAATAAACGCAAATACTCACTTCTCACATTAAGCTGATAATCAGGTGCGACTATAAATAGAGTTTGACTGGTATGGGCTAAGGTTGGGACCGGCTCTGGCCCGCAGTGCGGGGGGCAGGACATCGGGAGAAGAGTCGCGCTGCGGGAGTAAAGGCTAGCACTGTGCCAATTAGTGTTCTTCTCCTATCCACGCCGTGATAGCAGCAGAAGCTGGGACTCTGGAAGCGCTTAAAATGGTTTAGTGTTCGGTCTCTGCTGCGAACCCTAGACCTTTAAATGGCTGGGACCCCAAGTAATGCTACTACGAGCATTTCCGCAGTAGTCTCCGAATACTAGGATCCGGGGCGGTAAAGGCAGAGGAACTTCGAATTCTTTAAATAGCCCTTGGAGCCCCGCCCCTATGCCAAGGCTCTGGGGACTTTTTAGACCTCCCTGGGCTCCTGCTACTTTCGCGGTCTTTTCAGCTATTTGCGAAGGGGATGGAAGGGCTGTGGTGGTTATGTAAAGGGCTGAGGCAGAGAGAGCTTAGTTAGTTTGTCCCCAGCCTGTAGTGGTGCATTGGATGCGTAAGGTTGTATTTGGATGTCCTAAGATTAGGATTCTGCACTTGTCCTTGTTGACCCTCATCCGATTTCTTTCGGCCAAATCGTCCGACGACCCTCCAGCATATCTACCTCCTCTCCCCTCGTTAGAGTCATCGGCGAACTTGCTGAGGGTGCATCTTACTGATTAGTAATAAAGATGATAAACAAAACTGAGCAAAGCATCAATAAGTCTGTGCTTTATTTTTTTATTACAAAAAATGCATACAACACATTCCAAGATTTTCAAGGTCTGAGCAGGCAAACAAAAGATTAGAAGACTTTTAATTACAGGAACATCGATAGTAATATAAATGAGAAGTTGTGAAGTATTGAAAAATGATAAGGTAAGAAAACAGAGAGGGGAAAATAATATCTATGAACAAAAGAATTAACGACATTAAGGAGTTTTCAAAAGAAATCCTACCAATGGTTCTGATCCATTATTAGGTGGAAAGAGGATAATTAGAAAAGAAAAGGAAGAAAGGCTGTATTTTCTGTATTTGGGGGAAAAAGAGGTTGTCTAGTTTCGTCACATTGTGATAATAACACTCTTTCCATTATACTAGTATCTCTGAAGGATAACAGGAGCAAGGGAAGTTAAAAAAAATTTAAACAAGCAGGTCTCTCTAAGCTTTTAAAAGCGTAGGCTGAGGCACTCACTGTACAGATAATGTTAATTTTTAAATTAATTATGGAGCACGTTGGCCATTTCAGAAGATTGGAGGAAACATAATGTGCCAATTTATACAAAGGATAAATGGGATGATCTAGCTAATTATAGCTGTTTCTGCATGACAGCAATTTTTTAAATACCCACAGTGTGGGGCACTAATGGTACTTTGGAATCTTGAGTGCTCCAATTAACCGGGAGAAGTGAAAGATGGTTCTTTTTACATGTAAGCGTTCTCGTATAAGTGTGTACTGGGAAGTCTTAGCGTGAACTGTGATAATGACAATTCAACCAGAATACGTCTTCAACCTGATGCATTTTCATTGGGAAGGAGAGGGGGAGAACCGAGCATGAAAAAGGATTTCTGACTTATGCAAAGGGCATATAACGGTGGGCGCTTGTAACAGAACACAGTCGCCTGTAATCGTGCGAAATACCCTAGCTAGTACCTTAAGTGGAACAAGGGCTGTACCGGGGAAAGGATTGTGCCCATATTGGGCAGCATCAAATTTCTGAAAGAAAAGTCACTGACGATGAGATTTTTATCTGAATTCAATTTCTTACTGTCTCAGGCATAGGCTTGTATATTTTATTTTATGTTTCTTGGTAATTCAATTTGTTATGTTTCTTACTGTTTGGAACTACTTCAATCCCACATTCTGGCTTTAATAAAATATTGTTTTACATATTAATTAACCCAGAGCATGTAGTAATACCTTCCGGGTCACATAGCCGTGCATATCTCTCTAGCAATGTTACAGCGAGCGACTATTTTCTGAATTTCCTCTGTACAAGCTTTACGCAGGGTAACATGGGTTTATTTGGGTTTGGACCCATTGGCAGTTGACTATCTGAGTGTTAAAGACAGGAAAACTTCTTAAGCTGATTTCATTTGAGTGTACAGCTGTTAGGGACGTAGTTCACAACTGGGTTTGCAGCAAGCTAGTGAGTCTGGCTCAAACTAGGCAACCCTATCCTTATAGGTCAAGAATGCAGGGGCAGATGTAGTCTTGGCACATTAGTTGACATCCTCAAGGGGGTTGCTGTGATGCAACCCATCACAACTACCCTTGCACAGCTGTTCTGCTGTAAGAGCTACACTGTACACATAGCCTATCATGGATCGGAGGCACGGCGACTACGTTTCTATTTCCAAGATTGTATTAGTTTATAATGGAGTAAATTACTAAATAATTTACAGCACACTTTAATAAAGGCTCTTGGTTAAAGTTGGTGTTGATTTATCGGAATAAGGCGTGGAAAAATCTTGCAAGTGTAAAACGCTGTTCATAGGAGATTGTATCAGTATGCTGAATCCATGCCCCCTCTGTGAGCAGTTGGGCCAATCACAGATTTATATTTTGATTAAATTACTAATTAGTTTAATTACGTCTAGTACTTTTCAGACCTTCTTAAGCACTTAATTATGCCACACCGTATGTACAGTAGATAAGTAGCAATATACAGTTTTGGAATAAATCATTTTTTTCAAACAGAAAATTCACGTATACTTTATACGTGATATCTATGTAATATCTAGCCCTTGTGGTTATTTGAAAATAAGAAACATGTGATTCAAAACCCAGAGGCAAATAAAATGAACTTAATGGTTTTTTTTAAATCCTCATTCTTTTTAACCTGATCTTATGGTATTTGGGGTAAATGACTACCTCCTTTTTTGTCCAGCGATTTCTTTGAATAGAACCATTTATTTTATGTGTCCAACGCTCCCGGATCAGGTAGTCTAATGCTGGTAGGGCTTGAAGTTCCTCAGTCTCTCTAAGAATTCTACTCCAGCCTCAATGTCTATAAATAATTAGAAATAAAAAGCTTGACTGTAATAATGATGGTTGTGTACAGCCATTTTCACATTGCTAATTAGGAGCTCTTGGTTGATCTTAATAAAGCATTACAAAAGAAATGGGATAGCGGGAGGCAGCAGGTGAAGCCTCATCAGTATTGATATTTATCCTTTTTTTTTGTACAGATAGTATTCAACTTCCACCATATGGTGAACAATCAAAGCCAGACTGAATCTCTGGAAATCCAGAGCTATCGATAGCGGGAGAGAGATTGCATATGCAGCGGTTTTTTAAAAAACTGAATCAATCAGAAATTTTACATTGCAGCTAAACAGAGAAGAAGGAAATCTTAAATTAATGTAGCATCTCTCTTCTGGAAGGCTTTCAAGGCAATTAACAAATTTTAAGGAAGTGATCCTGCAACCTTTATTCTTATGATCAGTTTCGCTCATGTGACTAGTTCCTGAATGAGCTAGGAATGCACAATTGTGCTCCACATACTTGTTCTTCAAGGAGTCACTTTATTTGTCACTGTAATCCAGCTGCCTGTGAATAGAAGTTCGCATCTAATAGTACTCTGCAAAGTGACAAGGAGAAAGACAGATAGGTGTATGATTTTTAACATTTTGTTGGAAAGACATACAAGAATGAAGATTAAATCTATCTTCACAAGACCGAACCTGTGATTATAGAAATTCTAGCTATGTCAGACCTGAGGATTAGCCCGCCCAACCAAAGAAAGTCGCTAATGCAGTGACAGCAATAGTCCTGTCTATTTCTTAAAGCAATGCTGAAACGTATTTTCCATTATCCTCATTTTCACTGTCCGGCAGTGTCTTAAAATTATGGTAGGACAACAGTAGTAGGAAAGTAACAGTAATGCTATTTATGTTTATGATACACGGTTATTCTGCTAATCACACTGTATTTAACATAATACTAGAAATAGAGGTAACATGAGTCGTTGTTCACTTATGTCATCAGCCATGTCATTAGAAGCACTAATTTATAGGCCGAATCCTGAAAGCCTTAGTCAGAGAAAACACCCACTGAATTTCCTGACACTGGAAGGTTTTCATGTGTAAAGAACTCTAAACAGAGTCCTATATTTCCTGTATAAGACAAACACTATAAAAACACCTGGAATGTTACTAAATCGATAAGTAAGAAACCCAAAGACTTTTTTTTGTGAGTGGGACCTTTTGAGGACGTAATTTCAGAATGCATAATAAAAAATCACTGAAACATTAATGGCAGAGCTAATTGAGAAGAGTATCAGCTGCCCAAGACTATTGCCTGTTTCTCTGAATTGTTCTTTTTTTGCACACTAAAACAAATCAGACCAATAATCTACCCTGAATGGATGCCTTAGTAGGGACACAAAGGCAAATTATATTCAAAATGGAAACTCTCACGCTTCACTTCATATTCAAATATCTAGAATTCTTTGGAGGGAAATCTGTAATCAGATTTACGCACTGCAGTATGTCTGCAAATGTTCCAATCGTATCGAGAAGCAGTCACATAGAAGCATACGTAGAACAAATTGGCAACACTATATCTTTAATCCAGATTTTTCTAACATTTTCACGTTCATTGTATGTAGACTAATGGTGGGGAATGGGACATCCATACCCACTATAAATACCTATAAATCACATTTTAAAAGCTATGTTGTGAAAAAATTAACACTATACCATTAAGATCTCAAAAGTCAACAAATACCAGAAGGTGAATGTGTAGGCTTACGTTTTCCCCGTATTCCTTAGCATTATGATTCAATCTTTAATTACATAATCAGATATTAATTGTTGTGCTCGTGACAATATGGTTTGCCAAGGAAAAGCATAAAGAAATGTAATGTACCACTTTAAGTATATTTGCTAATAAGAAACCAAACTGTCATTCTTACTCATTTAGAGCAATAGAGTATTCTTCAACTATCCCACTAAAATAATGGAGCAGCTGTCAGAGTAATGTACTAACGCTACAGACGTAAGACAGAACCCACTAACGTCATAGAGAGTGTTTCCATGGACTGCGTAAGAAGCTGTAGGTAACTAAAGGTTATGCCAAGAATTTTCTCTACCACATTAACTATAGTTGTAGAGTTAAAAATCATATAAAGTAATCCTAACCCCCAAGTATAGATATCCTTTTATGACATCCAGAGCTTACTCTATTTTAATGCCAAGTTTTTTGCTTCAACGAGCATCCATTTTTCAGATGTCTCTATGAAAAAATATTCAATTTTTTTCCACTTTAGGAAAAGGTTCTTGTGTTTTTCTTTTTCAGTTTTCCATAACTTATAAAACATATAAAAGGCTTTCTCTCAAATTCTCCAGATGAAAGTTTCTGCCGCAAAAGAATATTATGTACAATCAAAAGCAACGAAAATATATCTAAAACTCTTTGTCACCGTAACGGTAGTGTTCATCACTACACTGAACACTATAATCAATAAGCTACATTTGGGTAGTTCAAACGTTCTGAAACTTTTCGTTTCCAGAGTGCTGTATGAATGCTACTCAAGCCAGTAGATACTGAATGGCAAAGCAATCTGGGGTCTGTAAGCCTTTGCTGTCTGAATGCAGTTTTTAAATGGAGAAGTTTCCGCAATAGTATATGTTAGGAAGTAATTGGCACATTTGTTAACAGTTGATCACTGAGGTCACAGGCTAAATCGGCATCCAAGAATGAACCTTCTCTGCTCTTCCTTTCCAAAGAACAGCTCATGTGTTAGATATTTGTGTTACTCGTCCTACATGTCACTCGTCCTATATCCTATATATCGATATATCCTCTAGCCTATATCCTTTCCAAACAACAGCTTATGTGTTAGATATTTGTGTTCTTGGTCCTATATGTGTCACTCGTCCTATATCCAAGCGCAATTTCTCGGATTCTCTAATAGATGGCTTAGTATTTCACACACTAAACATACTGTATTGCGATTTACATTTCTTGAGCTTCATGACACCACATCTGTTGATCAGATGAGTGAAGGTTCATATTACTGCTATTGATAGCTGATTGTTAGTTAATATTCCGCCTCCCTCTGAAGCCATTTGGGGTTTTGCCTTTTACTTCAGCGGAAATAGGCTGGGATGCTGTAGCACTTTAACTGCATATACCATTGTGTAGCGACACTTCTATGGTCAAGGGAGCTTCAAAATTCTGGTTAAACATTGACCTTTCTAACCCGTTAAAGTTGCCTGTTCAGTTGGATTCCGTTGAAATTTGTGTGCCTCAGGAGGGTGCAGGGTTAATGAAACAAAGTTAGGATAATTTGAGATAGGAGGTGTGGAGATAGAAACCCAGAAAAAAAATACCTATTTTTTTCCCAAATGTTTCTAGGTTGGTGGGTTTTAATTTGCGCGTTTTTTTTCCCTCAGAGCTTGAGAGCAAACTATTGCTGTGATGGGGTGAAGAGGTTCAAAGAAAAGGTCTCAGTCAATTTTTTACTCTAGATTGTGCATTGCTTCCACCAAGACTTTGAGGCCCCTACTTGTGAATTGTATTTAAGAACACATTCATTTCTTCGTTTGCGCAACTGTGGAATTTGCAAGGATCACTGCTCATAGGCACCAAGGAAGAAAAGTCATGAGTCTTTCTAGGCAGTTACTTTATGCTTTCTGAGCAGTTTAAGCGGAAGTACCAGTGCTACTTTCATTGTGAACATTTTACTCCAAATGTTTGTACAGCTGAGCATTAGAGATTTACCAATTCATGTTACTTCAAGTTCTCTGTACTAATATACTGTGCCTTTATTTTTCTGTGAACAAAGCAGAACAGCCATCAGCTAGTTTAACCACAATTCTTGTTATATCAGGATAAGAGGAGTCACAGCCAGTGCATTTTTGTGTTTATAATTGCACAAGGACGGTGACGGGGGCCACAGTTGTAGAGGAGTTAGGAAATGAGCACCAGTGGTAGACATGTCTTGGAGGGATTGTTTCAGAAAATTTATATTTTATTAGTCCCCTAGGCAAAAGAAGGAAGGGTGGGCTGGTGGCAGTGCAAATGGCCAGTTCATGATAATTCATATGTAGTGAGAGATGATGTGGAAAAAGCTGAAGTACTCAATGCTTTTTTTCCTTGTCGTCACAGACAAGGTCAGTTCCCAGACTCCTGCAATAGGCAACACAGTATGCCGGGGGAGTGGATTTGAGCAGTCCTCAGTAGTGAAAGAACAGGTTAAGTACTATATAGAAAAGCTGGATATGCACAAGTCACTGGGTCCCGTTATAATGTATGCAAATGTGATAAAGGACTTGCCTGATGTGAGTGTAGAGCCATTGTCCATTAATAGCCATTAAAATGCGTGGTGATTGCAGGAGGTCCCGGGTGATTGGGAAAAGGCAAAGGGAAGAGAAAAATCTGCTCATATTTAATAAAGGCGTATTTAGGAAGGAAGAATCCTTTGCATTGCTACAGGCTTGTAGTCAATTGGTTAAGAAGCAGCTCTGCAGAAAAAGTCCTGGAGATTGCAGTGTATGAGAATGTGAATATTGGTTAAGGGTGTGACCTGAATGTCAAGAAGGCTAATAGCATATAAAGCCATATTACTAAGACCTCTGCCAGCAGATCGAGGTAAGTGATTATTTCCCTCTCCTGAGCACTGCTGAGGCCACACCCTGAGTATTGTGTCCAGTTTTGGTTCCCCACTACAGAAGTGAGGGGGACAAATTGGTTTTTAAGTTCCCGCTTGATAAAGCAGTGGCTGGGAAGATTTAGTGATGTTTGGTCCTGCTTTGAGCAGGGATTGGACTAGCAGGGTTAGAAAGGACGTCAGCACATCATCTAGGCCAACCCCCTGCTCAAAGCAGGACCACTCCACACTTAAACCAACGTCAAAGGGTGAACGCACAACCCTGGGTTTAGCAGGCCAGTGCTCAAAGCTATCCACGCTATCCTTCCCCACATCCTGCGGTCTCCTTCAACCCTAATGTTATATAATTCTATGAATGGTGTCCTGTATAAGCTTTATTGTATTTATTTCTTCTTTGTTCCTTATTGGGAGCTGGTCGTCTGTGTTCGAGACAGGAACACTTCTTAAGCTCTTTTCTGTTAAACCATAAACATTTTATACCAGTTTTTTTAAATCATAGATGGATGTTTATAAAAATCATTATGATTCCAAACCTTGTGTTTAGATACTGTAATTTGGAGTTAGTTTGTGGTGTTAGTTGGACCCATGGTGTCCTTTGAGGATCTCCCATGTAGTCAGTCACTGGCTTTTCTTTCCCTCCAGTGTTCCCCTTTGTGTGGGCTCTTAATTTAATCATGTTTCTGGAATTTTCGTGTCTGAGCGGCTGGTTTGGTAGGTTCGCGGGGATCCTGCCCATTGTTTGATCCTTTGGGGAGTGATCGTCCAATCCCAAGACTGTACATATAAGGAAAATCCACCTCCCTTTTTTGAGTTAGAGTGTTTTCCCCTTCCCCGCCTCCCACAGGACTGTGGTCTGTGCTCTCTGAATGTTTTTACCCTTTGATCAGATGTACCTTTTCCTAGCAGCTGTCTCATAACTGTTCTGTGTCTCACCATCATGTGAGAAAACACCCCTTCGCTGTTAGTTGGGTCATTTGTATGTAGGCAAACTACCACCTGGCAATGTCCTGGTCCTAACTCCTCTGTTATCAGAGTTGTTGGAGCTGCATCTTGAGTTAAAGAAACATAATTATTTTCCAAAAATGTATCAGAAATACCATCCTGAAAATTTGGGACCAGGTTAATCGCACAGAATCAATATGGAAGGTTTCAATTGCTTGTGGGAGTTATATGTTGAGGACAGCATAACTAATGTGAGCTATTTGTTGCCTGCTTCCTCCTAGCACAGGGCATTTATTCCTCAGGTGATCAGTGGAATTACAATGATGGCACCTTTTGAGCTGTTCTGCTTTTACAGGATATCTGGGCTGAGGGTAATAGGAATGTTTTTTGGTAAGAGAATGGTTAGGCTCCCAACCCCCTTCTCTCCTCCTAGGGGCAAAATAGGATCCTCCTGTCCCACCAGTTTTAAACCCCTCTTTCTGTGGCCTTCCCTCAATAGACACCTGATTGTGGTCGAAGGCATCAGCCAAAAAAAGCAATCTCATCGATAGACCTGCCATCGTTGTCCAATATAAACTGATTTACATCATCTTTAGGAAATGCTCTCGAACAACAAGAGCCAACATTCCCACAAATCATGACACCTCTTTGCTCCTCACCCATTAGACCATCAAATCTTTACGTTTGTTTACATATTCCCATTACTCATATCAACAATTCCTCTTAAGATTCCTAAATTTAACTCTATACGTTTCAGGTGGAATCTGAAGGCTTCACAAAACAGTAACTTTATATTTACAATAGTGTAAACATTTTGAATAGGCATGCGATTGAAAAGATTTTGAGCTTTCCGAGATAATTTCGTAATCAGGGTCAGAACGCTCTTATCAGGGATTTAATGTATTACACACAGCCTTTGGAAGGTAGTTATTCAGCATATCATCGTTTACACTGTATGCAGAATATAAATTCCCATTTTTGTTTTTTTTTTGTACTGTTTGAAGTCGTTGGGGTTGGGGGGGGCCTCTGGTTCTGCTTCTGTAGCAAGGCCAATTGGTGTTTTCGCTCTCTCTTTTTCTTTTATCTCTAGTTCTTTCAGTTGCTATACTCTCTAGTGCGCCCTCGCCTTTTATCTTCGGTCCCACAACCTTAGGAACTGCCGTCTTGCAGTATCCAGTTATGCCTTCTGGATGCTGCAACCTTATATAGAACTTTCCCCCAATACCTTACAAGGCATGCTTTATAAGTAAGATCACGATTATATGAAGATGAGGAATATGGGAGTTCCTGCACCCCAAGGTACAGAAAGTCACAGTTACGCTGATGGCTCTTAAATATTTATATTTAATTGTGATCTTTTCATGGAGTACATTGCAGAAAAAAAGAGAGTAACTTCGCCAAGCTTTAGATTTTTATCTAAGTTTTGTTTTTTTGTCACTTTTCTTCTGAATTTAATATATGGTATCAAAAACATACACTTTAAATCTTTAATATGAATTATTGTGTGGACCCAAAGTTTTTATGTCCCTGGAAGAAGAAATCTCTATTTTGGTGAAGAATTAACCGATTAACTTTTATTTTGCTTTTATTTCACATCACCTTAATATTACAATGTTAACTATTCAATGGGACAAATTCTGGCAGGGTGTTTAGTATCGTTGTTCTCCTCAAAAGCCACTGTCATCGGAGAAGTATAACAGACATTACACAGTTTTTCAATCCTTGGTCCAGAATGTTGATGAAAGATTTTTTTATGAAAACCAGCAGAAAAGGATAAGAGCTCTTTTGTTATGTTAACTACGTGAATATCCTCCCTATTTCAGCTGGACATATTTCTTCACTTGCTGCCCTGAGTGTGGAGCAGTTTTGCTGTATGCTGGTAACGTTCTTATCTTCCATTTTCTAGAAGATGGCAAGCACTTTAGTGATGTGTAATATGATGTATAAATTGCATTAAGCTCCCTTCCTGCAAACAGATTCCCCAGATGCCCAGAGTTCTATTGTTGCTAATGAGACTCTGTTACAGGCAAAGGAATACATAATAGTACACCTGCTTGCAGGATAAGGACCTTTGCTGTAATCATTATTTAAAATAGTTATTTTTCAAGGTTTTTATAAATTCCTTACTCATGGCTCATGGCGTGGTAAGTGAGTGAGCAACTACGGAAGAGTCCTGTAATTATTTCATTGAGCAAAAGAAACCGTATCACCTTCATTTAGCGCTCAAGAACCCATTTTTAGGAAAATGGAAGGTTAGAATGTCAGATGATGTTGCTATTTACTACTTTCTTATGCACAATGTAATCTAAAATGTTCAGTTCAGCCACAATACTGAAATGACCTAAGATGTCGGATATGTTTATATTTAATACACCTGGGTAATTATTTTTCAAATATATAAACCTGATTCTAGTTTCAATGTCTTTTCCCCGGTATGTGGTATGGATGATAAGAGAAAGGGAATGAAAAATGCTCATATAATGACTTAATGTCCCTTTATTGCTGTACGTCTGTCTTTGTTGCCTAGCAAATATCACTTCCTGCACATTTTTGTAGATTAAAATTCCACTCTTTTTGCTATTACACACATTTTTTAATATTGCCATTAAAGTCAGTAGCAAATCTTTCAAGGTTAACGTGTGACATAAGCATAAAACTGAATTCAATAAATTGATTCTCACAGGCAGCAATCCTTTTCTTCAGACAGTTCCTTCTTTACAGCTGAAATTAAAGATCATAAACCATTTTTAATAGAATCGCAAATGTTAGATAGAAAACCTCTGGGAGATTATTAGTTCATTCTCCCTTCCAGTACAGCTTGGTCCAGTTTTATTGGCATATATTAAGAACTAAACTCCACAGGATAGATTTCCAAAGCAACGTCACCACAGCTAACTTTTAGGAACCTAGAAAATCACAGGGACTAACAAAGCCGGGGTGTAGTGGCTAAACGGAATAAATAGGGAAAGATAGGTGCCTCAGAATGGGATTCAGAGAAGCCAGCACACTAGGAGCACCTTGTCTAAGTGGAGAACTGTGCGATAAGCCCCCCCCCCGACTACTTTCTGAGATAAACCGTAAATTCAGGCTTGAGGGATGCACCTTTCTCCACTTGCGGGTCTAACTCACCAGCTTTCTTTTGGGTGTTAGATGCCCATGCCATTTTAGCAAAAAACCAGGCGAGGTTCTTCCGTGTAACTTTTTGCCCCATGGTTAGAACATGAACCTGCAATGTTGGAGTTCAAGTACCTCACTCCACTCAAGAGGAAAAATGGATTTGAAGCAGCCTTTGCCTTTGAGGTGAGTGCCCTAGCTATAGAATATTCTGATGTGGGGTTCCCTCAAGGAGGGTCTACAGTAAAAATGCTATATTGGCACAGCTTCACCACTGTCGTGCAGCTGGTGAAGATGCTCTATGCAAAGGGGAGAGCGTTATCCCGTCGGCATCATTACTCCATGTCCACAAGAGGAGAAAGCTATGCAGACGGGAAAGTATCTTGCGCTGGTCTGTCTTTTTTGCACCTCTGACTGATGTAAGTGCGATCATAAAATCATAGAATATCAGGGTTGGAAGGGACGTCAGAAGGTCATCTAATGCAACCCCTTACTCAAAGCAGGACCTAATCCCCAACTAAATCACCCCAGACAGGGTTTTGTCAAGCCTCACCTTAAAAACCACCGAGGAAAGAGAGTACCTCTTTAGGTAATCCATTCCAAAGCTTCACCCCCTTCAGTGAAAAAAAAGTTTTCCTAATGTCCGACCTAAATCTCTCCCACTACAACTGGAGACCAAAACCCAACCCCTAACTCCAAACCCCCAACCGCCAACCCCTAACCAACCCCCAAGCCCAACCCCCAAACCCAAAACCCAACCCAAACCCCCAACACTAACTCTAACCCTAACCCCCAACCATAAACCCCAACCCCCAACCCCTAAACCCTAACCCACCCCCAACCCCCCAACCC
>ML677334.1:69801-203794 GCA_007922305.1 Dermatemys mawii
CCAGAGAAAAAGCAAGTGTGGAATTATTTTGAGGAAGTTCTTTGGCCTGTGTTGTTCAGGAGAACAGACTTGGTTATCACAAGGGTCCCATCTGGCCTTGAAAGCCATGCATCTATGAATAAACCTGTTCTCTGTAGTTAACGCCTCCTTAATCTGCCTCCTCAAGTCTGTTTCCCAGGTAACTTCTGCATTATGTGAGTTCCTTCACATTTTCTGTTGATTACTGACTGTAACCCTTAGACATGTAAATATTGCTAGGGCACCTGGTGTGTGTTGGGGAGGCAAATTAAAATAATGTTACTGTAATCATGGTGGTCTATAATGACGGTCTGAACAAGGGATTTGGCCAAGGGAATGGAGAATTACTACATCATGGAGATTTTGAGGAATAAGAAGCAGAATGTAAGAGTGTTCTGAACCTGTGGGGCAATGGGGAGGCAGGACCAAAAATAATCCCCCGTTTGCAGGCCCGAATTATAGGAAGCATGGATAGTGTTGACAGATGTAGAAAGGAAAGGAAGAGGTGAAAGTTGGGGGAGGAACATAAGGAGTTTAGCTTTAGCCATGTTCAGTTGAAGATTTATGACAATATATCCAAGATGACATGTCAAAGAGACAAGTTGAAATGTGGGATTGAATAGAAGACGACAGCTTAGTGGTAGAGAAACTTGAGAATGATCAGCACAGAGCTGATGGTGAACACAAGCAGCTTCAGCTATCTAGTAACAGTATGGGTGGCCTGTGTACACTGGTCAGTTACCAAGTTGCAGACAGCAGGCAAACTAGGTCATTACACAAGAATTCAGGTACTAGGTTATAGACAGCAAGCAGAAAATTGAAGAATGAACCAGGGTCAGAAGTCAGAGTGTAAGGTCCATGGCAAAGTGAAGTCTGGAGCGGAGGCAAGCAGGCAGTCTGCATAGTTGCTCGGACAGCTGTTTTCCCATGCTGGTTTCCTGGTTGCCCACAGCATGGGCCAATCAGTGTGCTACCAGAGGCTTCTACTCAGGCCCTGCTTCGTGGAATGCCCTAGAGTGTTGAGCTTCACAGGGTCCTCCAGCAGTAACCCTGATTGATTGGTGATCCCTCGATTCAAGGATGATCTCTACTATGAATTTACAGGGTGGGTCCTGAGATGATTCATGAGTCTGCTCCTGGAACCACAAATACACCCACAGTAGGTACAGACATTTTGTGGCAGGCCAGTGGCCTGATGGGCAAAAGTTCTCTCTTTTTTCTTCTCTCTCTCTTTTCAGCTTCGCGGGCAACGTGCTTCGCCTCGAAGCAGCCCATTGCCTTATGGAGGATATGGCGCCATTGGGGTCAGTTGGCTTGCTGTTCCCAGCTTGATGTCTATATCAGTTTTCTTAAGCTATGTTTTCAGGCGGTCTTTGTAGTGTTTCTTCTAACCACCATGGTATCACTGACCAGGGGTGAACTGAGAGCAGAGAACTTGTTTTGGGAGACGAGAGTCTGGCATACGCACAGAATGTCCAGCCCAGCAAAGTTGGAACACTCCTCCTCTAGGCCCCACGTCTCTCCAAGGACCGTGGCATTGTTTTCACCGACACAGCCCTCTGGCCTTGCTACCTAGTGTGCTCCCTCATTCCAGGGGACCTGCAGTTCGCTGTTCAGCCACTTCCCCTAGTGGCTAGTGCAGCAAATTGTTTGCCACTTCCTCGCGGCCCCTTCATCCTTTATGCTCTTGCTTCAGCAACTCAGCTTGCAAACACCAGCAGCCATCCCAGAGCTGTCTCCCCCGGTCCTTGCTAGCAGCGCTGTTCAGTCCAGGGTGCTAGCAGTTCTCTCAGCCCTCCAGAGACAGTCTTTCCTCCCTGGGCTCCAAGCAGAGAACTGCTATTCTCTGCCCTGCAGCTACTTTTTTATATGGGCCTGCTTGGCTGCTCCCTTCAGCCCTTTTCTGTTAGGATGTAACTCTCAATTTAGTCCTGAGGATCTAGTCCAAGAGTTAACTATAACAGGACCACTTGGAAACCGTGACCATAATATAATAACATTTAACATTCCAGTGGTGGGAAGAACATGTCAACATGTCAACAGACCAATGCTGTAGCATTTAATTTCTGAAAGGGCAACTACGCAAAAATGAGGGGGTCAGTTAAACAGAAATGTACAGTAACTAAAGTGAAATCCCTGTAAGCTGCATGGACACTTTTCAAAGGCACCATAATAGAGGCACAGCTTAAATGCATCTCTCAAATTAAAAAACATAGTCAAAGAACTTAAAAAGCATCACTGTGGATTAACAACCATGTAAAAGAAGCAGTGAGAGACAAAAGGACATCTTTTAAAAAGTGAAAGTCAAATCCATTACTTAAAAGATACTAACAAAATGATTTTTACATATATCAGAAGCAGAAAGCCTGCTAAACAACCAGTGGGGCTCCTGGACGATAGTGATACAAAAGGAGCATTTAAAGATGGTGAAATAATTGCAGAGAAACTAAATGAATTCTTTGCTTCAGTCTTCATGGCTGAGGATATTAGGGAGATTCCTAAACATGAGCTGTCTTTTGAAGGTGTTAAATATGAGGAATTGTCACAAATTGAAAGCGACAAAGAGTCTTGTAGCACCTTATGGACTAAAAGATGTTGGGCAAAGACCGACTTTGTCAGATGAATGTTGTGGAATTCTCCAGAGGCAGGTATAAATATGGAGGCAAGAGTCAGGCTAGAGATAATGAGGTAAATTCAACCAGGGAGGATGAAGCCCACTTCCAGTAGCTGATCTGGACATGTGAACACCAAGAGAGGACAAACTGCTTTTGTAGTTGGTGAGCCACTCACAGTCTTTGTTTAGTCCTGAGCTAATGGTTTCAAACTTGCAGATGAACTGTAGCTCAGCAGTTTCTCTTTGAAGTCTGGTCTTGAGGTTTCACTAGAGGAAGCTTTGGAATTAATTGATAAATTTAACTGTAACAAGTCACCGGGACCAGACTGCATTCTCCCCAAAGTTCTGAAAAACTCAAATGTGAAATTGCAGAACTATTAACTATGATTTGTAACCTGTCCTTTAACTCAACTTCTGTACCCAATGGCTGGAAGATAGCTAATGTAATGCCAATCTTTAAAAAGGGCTCTAGAGGTGATCCAGGCAATTACAGTCCAGTAAGTTTAACATCCGTACCAGGCAAATTAATTGAAACAATAGTAAAGAATAAAAGCGTCAGGCACACAGAAAAACATAAATTGTTGGGCAAAAGTCAACATGGTTTCTGTAAAGGGATGAGAGGCTGAGGAAACTGGGCTTGTTTAATCTACCCCTTCAAAGTAGTTTATTCTATAGCTTCTGAATATAGTTTATAACTGTTAAGGAAAGGATGTAAACCATGTCAGAGCTAAAAGAGGCTGGTTAGGTTAGCGTTAGGTTACTTGACTGAATTATTTTTTGTGGAGAGATGCAAAAAATAAATCTAAACTGCCAATAAATGAACTCCTAAAGTCACGCCCCCCATCATTGTTGGAGAAAGGGGTGAAACTTTGTGTGTGTGAGAGAGAAAGACATGAATCATAAATATGAACTATGGAAGCTTTCACGGTTTTCTTTTAATTTGCATCTTAATGATGGGGGCAAAGAGTGAGAATGTGTTCAGTTCCAACCGAGGGAATGAAGAGTGAGATTGAATATTGAATATAGAGATTGAATATTAGATGAAAAGTTCACTTTAACTCTACCTAAAATAAGCCCATGGAGAGGATTTTCAGCCAATACCAGAAATACATATCTTGTCTTCAGTCCTGCTAGTGCAAGAAGGGGCAATTGCTAATGTAACCCTTCTGCCCATCAGAGTTGGCAGCAACAAGGGCAGGTTCAGTATCCAGGGGTTCCATTCCAATAGCACAATGCAAAAACTGGCTTGAGCCCCCACCCAGTGACCTGGGACAACCATATACCACCCCTCTGGGCGTCTGTAAGAGACAATACTTCCCCTCTTGCAAGCACAGACTCTGAGCGTACCAAAGCCTTTTAATAACAGGGAGAAACAATGTGGCATTATATTGGGGAAACACCACAAACAAGGTTAATAAACCAAACCATGAACCAGAAGCCCCCCTCCCAGCAAATAGGCCATGGCCTTCCCTTTGGCTCTTGAGTTCCACAACCCCAAAAAGTCATCCAATAGTCCCAAAAGTCCAACAGCCCAAGAGTCTCTGTTCTTGGTCAGTGCAGAGTTCAAAAGTCAATCGGCACAGTCTTACCTACCAGCCTGGGTGGAAATGGAGGGTAGGGCAAGGGGCACCTTACGTGGTCCAAGGCCGACTGCGCCGCCTCCCTGTGGGGTTCCGCTGGATCCCTCACCGCAATCCACTCTGCTCTACTCGCAGATACTCGAACTGCTCTGCAGCGCCAGTCACTCCGCTAGCCGTCCTCCTAGTCGACACACGGACTGCTCTGCTGTGCCAGCCACACAAACTGCACCCAGAACCGCTCGGCTGAGTCTGCTGCTTCGCTTTGCTAGCTACACAAATTGCTTGGTGCCACCAACATGCCCCCACTTAACACAGTGCTCACTGGTTTCAGCTCTTAAGTGATTTCAGCTCTTAGTGGGGGAGCACCTTAGCACAGGTACATCAGCAGACTCAAAGTGAATTCAGCTTAGCAGACTGACCCAAGACTTCTAAAGGAATCAAAATTAGCTCTAACATTCTACAGTGGAGAGAGGCAAGGTGCAATAGGCTTGGGGGGGCCCTTAGACAACACCCTAACCAAAAGGTACAGAAACCTGCCCATAGCCTTTCAATGTTGGAGTGTTCTGAAACTCCTGTACCTTGCACAGTGAGTGCTACCTAGATGATGGCGAGTCCCTCCATCATAACAGGGGCCAAGTACATGTCCATAGTCCTTCATTCACATAATCACTTTATATTTCCTGCCCCAACAACATAGAAACGGGCCCCCACCTCAGCCAAAGTGGCCATGTGGGCTGCTGTGGGCTCAGGCTAGGCACAGTGAGTGTGTCTATGCAAATTGATCAGCCCCAAAGTTATTTTCCATAACTCACTGCAATTCCCATAGTTCACAACCAGATGTCAGACTGTATCTCATTCCTGACACTGCTTACATCAGCAAGGTGGTATGGACTGCTACACCCTAAGACCACCTCCAAGGGGAGGATACTATGCTATTTGTACCTTTACTATTCCTTGGGGATTCTGCAGGCATCGAGCAGTTTTTACATTAAAGTTAAAAGGAGAGGCTGCATGAGAGATATACTGAAATGTGGAAGAGTGAACCAGGTTGGATAAAACAAGAGAGTCTTATCATAAGCCTTACAACAAACCTTCAGCCCAACCTAAACTGAACTCAGGAGACAGCAATCTAGTTTATAGAGCTCCAGAGTGGGAACTGCATGTTGTCAGTGACTCATTTTGTTGCATTGGGTAAATAACTTCAGCACTTTGTTTTCATTTCCTATTTACCTTCCTATAGACTGTAGATAACACCTATAGACCTATGCTGGGGTGGCCAACTTTCCAATGTCTGCAAATGGAATCTTTCCTGCTCCTCCCCTTCCCTCTAGGCCCTATCCCCACTCATTCCTCATCTCTCCCTGCTCTCCTCCCTCAGCTCCCATGTAGGCAGCCCCAACCAACTTGCAAACTCCACCTCCAGCAAGCCACCTAGGAGCACAGGTCAGAAAAGTGCTGTGACCACATGAGAACAGCTAGACAGCCCTGCTGTCGAGCTATGATGTGGCCCTCCTCTATGGCAGCCCCTCCACCTCTCTGCACAGCCTGTCCAGCATCCCCCTTCCCCGCCTACTCAAGCCCTCCCTGTGCCAGAGCTACCTGAAAGCGCAGCTTGCATTTTTTCCCTCCTGGGGACCATTCCATGCCTGCAAACCATGCCACAAGGCCAATGCACGCTACTGTGGCAGTGGCCACTTCAGGGCTGGGCAACAAGCTGCCCCCCCCCCCCCCCCGCAACACCTATGGTAACCAGACTTTTGACAACATACAACTGGCAGCTCTAACCTGTGCTAGGGGAGAGTTATGAGAATCCACTAATGAATGACTGTATAGCATTTTGATAATTGAAATTGCAAAATGTTGTTACTGTCTGAAATTTGAAAAAGTTTGGTCAACTTATTTTCCATTCTTTCTCCCTCCGCCCCAAACTTCTACTTTTCTAGCTGTTAGCTGCAATGTTGAGGGCCTGTCTACACAGGGGTTTTAAATTGGATTAAGTTAAATTAATCTGGTTTGAAAAGTCTTGCATACACATTGCATAATTCATTATAGTGCACTAACTGCATTTATTGCAAAACTCTAGGGACCTCTTGCAAAATGAACTGAAAGCGTGCTTAGAATTTCATTAGTTTGGTCTATTCTATGTATGCATGTAATACTGCTGTGCACAACTTTGTCAGCACTCCAATGTCTGTGTCACACTGCTTTGTGGGTGACTGTGCCTGATGCATGTACCGGTGTTCCTTCCCCTGCTCTATGGGGTGAAGTTGACTGGATGGCCCCTTCCCCATTTAAAAGCTGGCACAGGGCCTGAATTTCCCCTGTTTAATTCTGGATTTGTGTAGATCAGCATTGTTGCAATAATATTTCAACATGCCTGGAGCAGCTGCTCAGAGCTGTACTGAGATCGTGGATCTCATGGCCATGGGGAGAAGTGTTAGTACAGCAAGATTTTGGGCCAGAAGAAAATCCTTTTGTGGACATAGCTAAACAGATGACTCCAAGGGGCCATGACGGGGATGGGAGCCAGTAAAGATAAAGAGCAACAGCTCAGGGGAATGTAGATTAAAAGCAGGAATTCCAGGAAAAGGTCTGGCAGTAGAGTGATCTGTCCTTTTTTTTGGATAACTGGAGAGGATTTTTGCACAATTACACAACCTCTCAGCCAGGAAGGTTCTGGAACCTGCTGCCTGCATTTCCTCCTCCTGATCCCCCTGGTGACAGCTATTAAGATTTACTGGAGGATGAGCAGAACGAGGCCTGCAACGGGCCCTAAGGGCCAGACTCTTTGGGATTCAGGATCCTGATGCCAGTAAGGCAAAGGGAGACCCCAGTTCCTACTGTGCAGGAACAACTGAGCCTGATTCCTACCCTGCAATAACCAAGCCCAATTCCTAGCCAACCACCAAGGTTGGGTCTGAGGAGGCAGATCCTTTGGAGGGAACCAAAGGATTATTGTTTATTTTATTTTATTGTGCTATACTGTTGTGCTAGCTTATGTTCTGGATGTTCCATGACTGCAGCCACTTGTAGGTGAAGGTGAGCTAGGAGCCTGAGTCTTTAATCCGTGCCTTCTCTTCATCCCTCCATTCCTCCCTTCCGGGACCCGTGCCGTATACTCCCCTCACCATGTTGGCATCTGCTCTGGCTGTGCAATGCCCGCCCCATGTCATGAGAAACCTGTGATCATTGGCTCTTTCTAGGCCCCAATCCATGGACAGCACACGCCCATCTGCCTATTTTCCTTTCCCCTCCGCACATCTATCCTGCTCACTGAAAGGCCCCAACTCACAACTCTGTTTGCCTGCTCAAAATTGCAGCCAAAATCATGGCATAGCTACAATCTCTATCCCATCCCTGGATTCTGCTGACTGGACAAAGTATGCCAAGTGAGTCTCTGCACAGTGCCCCTGGTTCCAGGGGATTTAATCTTCAATATAGACAATAATAGAGAATAGAGGAGAGGAAAATCACTGACGTTGGACCTTAGACTCACCTGTGTCTCCTCTGTGTGCCAAAAGCTGTAATGGCTATAAAGGATAACAAATGCTCTAGCAGCTCCAGTTATAAAGATCCTAGAGTCATACATATCAATTTAGTATTGCCATCGAAGACTAAACCACAAATAATGTATGATTATTAGACATGCCTCTTGCAAATGCTTAGTTACAGGTGGCAGGTCTGAGTTGGTATCTTGTACCGGAGTCAAACCTTCATAACAAAAAAGGCCTGAAATGTATTTATTTTCAAGACATTAGCCTTGTTTAAATCTGAACTCGTGCCATGCCTTTTTTCTGAAATCTCTTTGTCTTCTAGAGAACAAAAATGATTCCTCTTTATTTCTTCACTGTTCACAATATATTGCTTCACAGTCATGAGTTCCCTTCCAAGACTGCAAAATCACTTAAATTATAAGCCCTATTTTTGCATATATACATTTATCTTTCTAAATTAAGATAAAAAACTCATTTTGGCCTGAAACTTCTCCTACCTGAAAAGATCTCTTTTGAGAAGTCTGAGGAATATAAAACAAGCCACACCAGTTACACAGTTCAGAAAGTGAATGTATTTGACTTTTTAAAAAATAGTTTGGGGGACAGAGGGAAAACCTTTACTACGAACTTCTCATGTACCTAGCCTTCAAAGAAAACTAAATTTGAATACCTAATAATAAAGTTATAAAAAAGTCTCATGGTCTTTTAAAATATATTCTGTTCACAGGAAGTCACGAAGGAGTAAATATAGTCAAATACAATTTTTTAAAGCAAGTCAGTTTTGAGCTGTGACAGCAAAGAAGTTGTTATAATACTTCTTCAAAATATAACAGCTCTAACATTTAATTTCATAACTCAACATCACTTTCAAGTTACAACAAAACTCTGAACTGCAACAATAATTTCTTCTGGCCTGAGAATAAGCAAGGAGGTTGTTTCATTTGAAAATGTTAAAAGGGTCCAAAATATGATTCTTCATTCAGATCCATAATAGTGTAGGGCTGGAAGGGACCTTGAGAGGTCATCTAGGCCAGTCCTCTACGGTGAAGCACAGCCAAGTATAACCTGTTCTTTAAAACTTTCAAATGATGGGAATTGCCTGCCTTTAGTGGACGTGGAGAACAGTTGACCACCAACCTCTTTGTAACAACCATTAATATATTTGAAGACTTATCAGGCTTCCCCACTTGTCTTTATTCAAGTCTAAACATGCCCTTTTTTTAAAAAAAAAAAATCTTCGTCCTAGGTTAGGGTTTTTTAAGACTTATCACTTTTGTTGCTCTGATGGACTCTTCAGTTTGCCCACATCTTTCTTGGTGTGGTGCCCAAAGCTGGACATACTATTCAAGCTGAGATGTCATCACTGCTGAGTAAAGTGGAATAATTACCTCCCTTGTCTTACATACACATTTCCTGTTAGTATACCTCATAATTATTATCACCTTTATTGGTAACTGCACACATTGTTGGCTCAGATTCAATTTGTGATCCACAATGATCCTCAAATCCTTTTCTGTAGTACTGCTGCATGGTCAGTTAGTAACCATTTTGTATTCATGAATTTGATATTTTATTCCTAAATGAAGTACTTTGCACTTGTTTTTATTGAATGTCATCTTGTTTATTTCAGATAAGCCCTCCAGTTTGTCAAGGTAATTTTGAATTCCAATTCTGTCCTCCAAAGAACTTGAAACCCCCTCACCTTGAAGTCATCTGCAAACTTTGTAAGCATAACCTTCATTTCATTATCCCAGTCATTAACGAAAATATTGAATAGCAGTGGATGCACTACTGACCACTGAGGAATCCCCCATTAGCTACTTCCTCTTAGTTTGACAGTGAACCATTGATGACTACTCTCTGAGTATGGTCTTTCAAGCAGTTGTGCACTCACTTTGTAGCAGTTTCATCTAGAACACATTTCCCCAGTTTGCTTATGAGAATGTCATGTTGGAACCGTATCAAAAGCCTCTATCCCAATTCTGTATCCCAATCCCAGTAACCATGTCAAAGAAGAAAATCAGATTTTCCTGGAATTATGGTTCTTGACAAATCCATGTTTGCTATTACTCACTACTCTATGATCATTTAGGTGCTTGCAAACTGATTGTTTAGTAATCTGTTCCAATATCTTCTCAAGTAGCAAAGTTAGGCTGACTGTCTACATTCCCTGGGTCCTGTTTGTTCCCCTTTCTAAAGATTCATACTGTTTGCCCTCCTCTAGTCCTCAGAGAGCTCACCCATTTTCCATGACTTCGCAAAGATAATTAGTAAGAGTTCTGCTATTGCTTGAACTAGTTCCTTAAGTACCTCCAGGATGAATTTCATTAAGCCCTGTCAACTTGAATACATCTAATTTGTCTAAATATTCTTAAACATGTTCTTACCTTATTCTGGCTTCCTGTCATTATTAACTGTGTTAAATATCTAATAGTCTTATCAGACTGACTTTTCTGGGATTTTGATCAGCCCCTATGCCACTTGAAATGAAAATAATTAGAACTTTATTTAATTAGAGAGCTCTGAGACCTTCTAACACTCTCAGTATTATATTTCTCTGCCTGCTCTTGTTCTCCATATGGTCCCATTTATTTTTGAAAATTTTTATAGCAATTCCCTCATCAGCTCTTTTCAAATATATGTTGTGGCTTTGTTAAAAATCAGTTTCTTTCAGACTGAGAACTGGGTTCCCATTTTCTTCTGAAATATCATATTTTTAAAAGGAAATTTCCACAACACCAAGGTTTGCTAATAATTAAACACAAAATAGTTATGAAGGGTCTGCTTCATATGCATATTCAAAAGGCCATGTATCTTGTATAGTCACATACATCTCTATGTAACCTTTCTGCCCATCAGAGTTGGCAGCAACAAGGGCCGGGTTCAGTATCTAGGGGTTCCATTCTAATAGAAACAATGCAAAATTGGCTCGAGCCCCCACCCAATGACCTGGGACAATACCACCCTCCCTGGGTGCCTCTAAGAGGCAATATTTCCCTTCTTGCAAGCAAAGAATCTGAACGTAGCAAAAGCCTTTTATTAACAGAGAGAAATAATGTGGCATTATTTTAGGGAAATACCACAAACAGGATTCATAACACGAACTATGAGCAAAAAGACCAACCCCAAGCAAATTGGGCCATATTCTTCGCCTTTGGCTCTTGAGTCCAGCAACCCAAAATTCACCCAAAGTCCCAAAAGTCCAGCAACCCCAAAGTCTCTGTCCCTGGTCAGTACAGCCCCAGAGTTCAAAAGTTCATCTGCAGAGTTTTAATTCCCAGCCTGGGTGGAAATGGGGGTGAGGGAGGAGGTAAGGGGTACCTTACATGCTCTAACAGCTGACTGCCCCATCTCTCTGTGGAGTCCTGCTGCAGCCTTCACCACAAGCTGCTCCTCTCTGCCAGCCGTCCTGCTGGCTACACCTCTCCGACAGCCATCCTGCAAGCTGCTCCTCTCCACTAGCCATCCTGTGAGTCCCCCCGCACTTAACACACTAGTCAGTGATTTCAGCTCTTAATAACTTTAGCTCTTTAATGATTTCAGCTGGTAAGAGGGGAATCTCAGAGCTGGTACACTATTAACCCACAGTGAATTCAGCTCTGCAGCCTGTAATCAGACTCCTAATAGAATGAAAATTAGCTCTAATATTATATAGGAGAGGAAGAAGATGAAGGTGAAATTAGTGTCATCAGAAGGTATCCATACAACCACATATAAATACCTATCCCCAATCTCTCTCACATCACTGGGTTTTGGACCCCAGGCCCCTTGCCTAGTGAGTGCTACTTTGTTGAGGGAAAGTCCCTCTGTCATAAAAAGCCAGGTACAGCTCTACTATCCCTGATTCACCTAACCAGAATAGCACTTCATTCATCCTGCCCCAACATCAACAAGACTGGGAATCCCACAGCAGTCAAAGTGACCATTTAGGCAAGCAGTCCCATCATGCTAGGCGGGGTGGGTGTGCCGAAGCAAACAAGATCAGCCCTGAAGTCCTTTCCCACAGCTCATCACCAGATGTCAGCAAAGAGCCTGTTCTGACTCTGGTTACATGTGTATAGTGGGTTTAAATGCTATGAAATCAAATCTCTCCACTTTCATCAGAAGTAGTATGTTACAGCAATTTTAAACTCTCTTGGCACAGGTATAAAGTGCAAGAAGCAGAGAGTTAGGCTTAAAAATCTGATGTAAGATTTCTTGCTATTTCTGTTTAAAGTCTATTGTATTTTTTTTTATGCCAGTCATTATTTACTGCTTTCCTACTCTGCAATGTAACTATTCTGTCAATAACAGACAAAATGCCTATTCTTGAAGGGATTTATTTAGGGGCTGATTACGTGAGTTTTCCTATTGACTTGAATGGGCGTTGGATCATACTTACTGTAGAAATGTGCCACAGCAGCAAATTGGAGGCAGTAACCACTATAACAAATATTTTTAGCTATATTGCTAGCCATTTTTCTGTCTCCAAGATAGCCATCTGAAGAAAATTAGCATGATCATAAAGCTGTAAGTTCTGACACAAAGGATAGATCCATGAAGGACTTAGATGGGCCCAACTCTTAACCCTCCTGCTGCCCAGTGGAATTCAAGGCTCTAAGTTAGGCCCTTAGGTTCCTCATGCACTGTTCAGGGAGACTTAGGCATCTAAGAATGGGATTCACAAGAGAAGCCATGACTCTTGATTTAGGAGCTGCCTAAGCTAGCCAATAGAAAATGCTGCGGAGAAGGGTGCTGGCTAAATCCTGCCCTCCCCCGCAAAGGCAGTAAGGCATCTCACTCTGGAGCTTCTGCCTCCCAGAAGGGGTTTCACAGTTGTGAATACCAGATGATGAAGGTGGCTAAGCCAGATCAGCCCTTGCGACAGAAAGACATGCCTACTCATGCCCACTATAGCCAATAGCCAGGACACAGAGGTGGGAGACCTGTTTTCAAATCCCCATTCTACCTAATTTGGAACAGAAACTTGAATGCAGGTCTTCCTTATCTCAGGTGAATGCCCTAACCACCAGACTAAATTAATATTTAATTACTTATTGAAAGTGAAAGAGCTTCAGCCACAGAGATTCACCTTCTGAGTGAGTGCCCTGCTATTGATTATAATCACAGTCTCTCTGCTCACTCCGGCTCCTTTGGGTGAGGCACTATCTGGAAAGCATGCTCTGAGCATACCTATGAAATTGGAGGTGGGGGAAGGTATCACTGGCTAGTGAATTCTGCTGGGGCTTTGGCATAAATAAACTAGGACACTAAGCAGTGTGGCAGCATCAGGCTTTAGGCTGCCTTGTGCATACCCACTGGTGGAAAGGTAGGCACCTAAGGAATTTAGACTCCTACAGGATTAGGCAGTGGATGAATGGGGTTTTGAGAATCTCAGTAGTGCTTTTATGTTGGGTTTAGCTACCTAAAATGGCAGATAAATGCTCAAGTTCTTTGGCATATTTAGTTTAAAGCCTCTGAAATTGTTACATATCATCAGTTTCTTAGCATCCTCTGTCTTGGGTAACCAAATCTGGAGAGTGGATAGAAAATACAAAGTTTTTTTAAAAATTTAATAGTGGAAATTTCTGCATGGCACATAGAGTACATCTGAAATTATACACCTGCATATCTTCACAATATATTTCAAGAACTGTTGGCCTCATCTCATGGTGACATTTTTCAAAGGAACTTCAGTCTGGCTTCAAAGACCCTGAACTTGTAAGGTTAAGTGAGGGTGGGAATTGTTTGCACATGTGCATAATTTCATTGAATTAATGGGATTACTTGTGTGTAAAGAAATCCATACATAAATGTTTGCAGGATCATGGCCTAATCTTGCAACCTGTAATCACCTGTGAGCAATATCTTTCTCTCAATCAGGCATGGGGGAAAGTTGTAGAATTTATACATCCAATTACTTGATTACTTCTAGATCACTTGTTTCCATAAAATCCCTCATTAAATGAAAAAGTTAAGTTGACCTGAAGTGTAAGCAGGGTCGGAATGAGCTCTCCCCTGACAACTAGGTGGGGAGGGGAAGAGACTTCAGGAGCAGACTGTATTTACACGAACACACTTATTCTGCCTAGATATCCAGCAGAAAGGGTTATGTTGCCCACAGTGATCAACTTTGGCTGGTATTGGGTTATGGGCAAGATGACCAGTCAGAACAAGTGCTCAAGTGGTGGACCAAACCAGGTGCCTTTTTCCTCCTCTCCTCCCAGTAGGAGGTGACCTTACACAGATGCACCTCTGAACCCTGGGTTCTCCCTGACTAAGAATAACCACTGTGAGTGAGGTGTGGTAAAGGAACTCTGGGCTGTAGAACTCAAGAACATGAGGCAGAAGATTCTGCCCCACTCACTCTGGGGTGGGTGATCTGCTCACAGTTTTATGTTTATGAATCCTGCCTATAGGCATTTCCCTAATTAACGTGGAGTGACTTCCCTCCTTTCATTAGAAGTTTCTTTCCCACACTCAGACTCTGTGCTTGCAAGAGGGGAAGTATTGCCTCTTAGCGGTGTTCAGGTGGTGTGTAATTTTACGAGGTTACTGAGTGGAGGGTCAAGATGGTTCTGCATTGCATTGTTGAAAAGGAACCCCCAGATATTGAATGCAGCCCTGGTTGCTGCCAACTTCACCTGGCAGAAGGTATACATAAGTATCATAATCAAAGCAGGTCAAAATATAGTTGAAACAAACTGGAAGTAATAACTGAGTATTGAAAATGCCAGATATAGATAGAAACACTTCAAACATGTGCATTTAAATAACTTGAATCTGAAATGTGTGATAAACTCATGATCATAACAAATCAATCAACCAATCTTCCCAACTATCTGGTTGGTCCTATCATCCATCCTTGTGAGAATACTTCCTACTATCATTTAATTGTGAGCCCTTTGTATACACATTGGTGTTTATTCATCCAACTGTAGTTTAAAATTCTAAAGAATGTGTTTCCTGGGCCAATTAAATATTTACATCTAATCAGTGTTTTACAAGGAGCATTCATGACCCTGAATTCATGAATAATTGATATGTTCATTTAGTATTTGCACCTGTTCAGTAGAATGATGAAGAGCATCAGCATGAGTTTCCACTGACCTGCATTACTGGAGTTCAGTGCCCTAGGTACTCTGCTACACACTGGACATAAATTCTGCACAACCAGCCCCATGTTTCTGGAGTGCTCAGGTAATGAATTCTGTGGCAAACTGCATTGCAGTTTCAAGTAAATTAAGAAAATGAAGGCTTTGTCTATGAAATTGACTATGAAAATGAAGACTACAACTGGAATAGTTGGCAACATTTTTCACAAGAGTGTAAGTGACTAAGTGCTGATGTCCTACTGAAAGTCAATGGGCTTAGTGACTGAAAGTCAATGCCAAAGTCACTTAAGCACTTTTGAAAATGTTACCTTGCGAAATATAATCTATTTTAGATACTTATGTCCTCCATTACTATTGTGCGAAGGTCCCACAATCTTTAATGGAACTATCCTCAACCATCCTGTGAGGGGAAAGTCCTATTGTCCCCCTTTTTACAGATGAGAACTTTTTCACTGAGGGACAGATGATTAAAGGCATTTAGGTTTCTCAAGCTGCATCGACTTCCATTAATTTCAGTCACTTCTGAAAAATCTCACTAGGTATCTCTCTGCAGTGTTAGCTGCCTAAATTTCTTTTAAAATCTAACCTTCTGGCCATAAGTTCTCATCTGTAAAGGGGGATAATACTATTTCCCTTCTGTTGCTATGAAGGTAGATCCATTTAAGATTTAAAATTGGCCCTGAGAGTCTTCCAGCATCCCACAGGAATCCTTTATCTCAGGCTAGTACCCCACCCACTGAGCCATCCTTCTTCTCTACTGCACTGGGGAGTTCTGATTCTGAGAAACAGAAATGATCATTTTTATAAACAAGCATCCCTCTGCCTTTCCTACTTACTTCTGAAACATCACTCATTGGGTGGTATTGTCTGGTGAGCACCTTAACACCTATGCTACAGCACCTCTGTTCAGTGGGGACAAGTTCTAGGGATGAGAGTGGTTAATCTCAAAAAACTTTACCAACACTAATGAATTAATCGTCTAGATAATGAGTTAGATAAGACTCATTATCCTAATTTTATGGATATGGTAACTGAAGTTGACTAGTTTAGGGCAACACAAGAAATGTATGATAAAAATCAAGAATTTTTGTCTCCTAACATATTGTTTTATACATGCCACATTACCCTACCCTCTCCTATCCCACCCCCCAGTTATATTCTGACTGTCAGCAGAATATCCGGAACACTACCACACTAGCATCAACTTCCTCCGATTCCAAAAGTGAATAAATTTCCTGGACACCTTAATCAGCTTTAACAGTGGATCCTGACACCCAACTATATACAAGAATCCCACAGATCACCACACCTATCTTCACAGATCCAGTGACCACACCAAACACTTGAAGAAATCTGTTATCTACAGCCAGGCATTCAGATACTAAAGAATATACTGCAAGGAGAAAAACTGGGATATACACGTTGACACGTTCAAAATATTCTTCACCAAACAAGGACACTCCATCAGAGAAGTAAATCACATCATGGAACACACCACCCAAATACCCCAAGAGAATCTGCTTCAGTACAGAAATTAAACTCCTTCTGACCTCTCTCCCCTAGTTGTCACCTACCACCCCACACTGGAACACATATGGAATATCAACAAACTACTCAGTCGGGACTTCATACTGAAATAAATATTTCCTGAACTCCTTGTTCTGGCCTTCAAACAACCCTCAAACAACCCTCAGTCTTGTCAACCACATCATCAAAAGCAAGCGCCGTACAAACCAGGATATGCCAACTCAAAATGGCACCAGACCTTGCCGAACAAAAGATGCAAAACCTACAGTCAAGGCTGAATCCCAACTCTGTCACTCCAAGTGCAGAAGTGGGGCCTGCAAGGATTTTCAAAATTAATACTTCCCACTCCAGGCTTGTGTTGAACTCCCAAGGTTACATCTTTTCTCTGATCTTTACTTGGTAAGCGCTGCCACCACCCAAATGAAAAAAAACAAAACAAAACACACGCACACACAAACCCAGGAAGGAGCACTTGGAACTTCTCCCTATGGGCTACCCTCAAGCTCTTTCATTCCCCCTCCAGGAAAGATCTGAGAAAGAAAACAAAGGAAATTAGCTGTGGCCACACCTGCAGATATTTTCTCACTGCTCCAAGTATCAACACCTCCCAAAACACATCTTTCAAGATCCATGAATCCTTCACATACCTATCACAATATATGGTGTACCTTATCCAGACCCCTAAATGCCCCAATAATAACTATATGGATGAAACTAGACAATCATAACTTTCTTGAATGAACTCACACAGCAAAATGATAAAAAACAAAAAACACCGTATCACCTATGGGTGAACATTTTTCAGGAAGTGATCACTCTATATCTGATCTATCTGTCCTCATCCTCAAAGGAAACCTGCACAGCACTTACAAAAGATGAGCTTGGGAACTTTAAAGTCCTAACTTGGTTAGACACTGAAAATCATGGACTGAATAGAGATACTGGATTTATGACTTACTGCAACAATCTATAACCCATTAACAACTCTCCCAGCTGCTTCCCTCTTCCTTTTTCTCCTCTGACTGCAGGGGTGTTAACAGGTTACTTAACCTTGTATGGTCCCTTGAAATATGTGATAACTGCTTATCTTAAACCATCGGTGTACGTTTCCAAGACCTGAAGAAGAGCTCGGTGTAAGCTTGAAAGCTTCTCTCTAACCCAGAAGTTGGTCCAGTAAAAGATATTACTTCACCCTCCTCGTCTCTCTAATATTCTGGGACTGACACAGTTAAAACACCACTGTATATAGAGAATATCTGTTGGTGCCAACTTTCATGGTTTTCTGAGTCATATTTGCTAACTAAGTTTTAAAATACTTTACTTCTGTTAGCACTGAAAATGCATGGGAGAGCGTGCTGAGTTCTATTCCTTTTCTGTTAGCTTCTAACTGCAGGGACAAATTCAGGCATCACTTAATTCTAGACAAACTCATAGAAACAGTGAGATTACTCAGATGTATGTGAGGCAGAATTTGGCCTATAGAGCCTTAACTATAGGTAATGACGAGGCACAAGCCAGAAAATAATATCACCTGACTTTCAAATCCCATGGTGAACTTGTATGGCTGGAAACACTTTTACTGATAAATACAGTAAAATCAATTCAGGAAGCACTGATGATCAGTCAGCACAGAATCCAGAGAAATTTTACAGAGATTTTCTTTTCCAAAAAGGATGCACTTAAAGGTAACTTAATACAAAATAGATTACCTACACAAATATGATAATGCATGCCACCAGTCTTGGACAACACAATTCCAGAGAGCATTTGGTGAACTCTCAGGTAACTTGCTACTTACTAGATTCTAGCCCTATCATCTTTTTAGGGACAGATGATGACCCTGGAGATTTTGCATGGGACTTGAGTGGACACTGGGTTAGAATGTGGTTGTTAATTGTGAATACTCATGTAAATGTCAATGGGAATGGGTGGCAATTCTGTGAGATCTGCCCCTTAACATGATACTAGCTTACAGATGGAGTCCTGTCCAAACCATTCAGTTATATTACAATGACAAACGTAAAGCTGATGGCTCCACTGTTTCTATGATTAATGAAGTGATTTCTGTTGATAATATTTTGGACTCAGTGTGTTCAATTAATTCTGATGGGTCAAGGGATGGATGAGTTTGCATCTTCTAGTAATGTCAGTTCTAAGCCTTATGAGCTCATTAACTGCAGAAGTATGAAACTTATCGTTGCTGACAAGAAGATTAAAATCTGGGTTAATGACTTTCTTTGCGCATGCTTAACTCTGACCATTGGATTGGGTTATTAGTATCTGTACTCCTGAGCCATTGCTGAAGACAGGCAGCAGAGGAAAATAGCTTATGGTCTTTACTCAGGTCTTAGGCAAGCACTAATTGAAAAGCCAATTCATTTTACCAGCCATGATTTTAATAGTGTGTGATTTATATATAAAGCTGTACATCACACACAACTCAATCATGCAGGAAACACCCTCCCCACCCAAATGTGCATGCACACCCTTGAAAGTGCTATGAGTTAATATAATGCCCCATGAGTCTAGACCCCAAGCTTGTAGCACTACCATGCAGTTGACATGTCCATGCTGCCATCCAGCAGCAGAAGCTGTAATCAGGGATGCCAAAAGGGAATAAACTTTTGCTAGGGTTTGAAAAAAAAAAAAAAAAAAAAAAAAAGAGACGACCTTTCTGAGTGGGCTGTAGACATAGAGGCCTCTGCGTAGTATGTGCAGTCTTTAACCACATCCACTTAAGAGTAATTTAGGAAGTGCATCTCTAGTTTTTTATATGAGTTCTTGGTGTTTGCCATCATCACTTGTTTTCCAGGATGTTCAGGTTTGATCAGCTTCCCGGTCCCAGGACACAATTGATGATGGCAAAAGCTGAGTAGTCACCGAAAAAGCTGCTGCGGTGGCTTCTTAGGAATGACTCATTTCCAAGGGGATATGGTCAAAGATTGACTGCAAGAATCAGTGGCAGTTTGAAAAACATTTCCTGTTTTTCTAATACAGATTTAGTGTTGTATTCCCTGGTCCAGAAAACAAAAGTAGACTTTAATTTGATTTTTCAAGGTATCTAATGAGTCCTTCTCTTGTGTTCACTAGCACCTTTAGTTTGCTGAGGGGAAGAGTTGGAATTGTTATGAACTGCCCTTCTCCTTATGGCAATTAAATTAAATTCAAGAGACCACATGGATTTTAACCATTTATTGAAAACCATAGCAAAGCCAAATGAATGCTGTGCTGTAGCCTGGGATCAACTAAAGTAAGCGCTCTCACTCCCTGCTGAGTGGTCCAGTTGTAGGCGGACATACCTTCCCATCTTTTCAGGTCTGTCATATCTCCACATGGAGAAGCTCTTAATCCTGACATAGATCTCAGATTATGCATGTGTCTTGTAATGTATGCCAGACACCCCAGCCTACTGTCAGAAAATGTGGGAACCAAACATGTTTTACAACATTAAATAAAAACGCATGCTAGGATGGCATTGAGTTAAACAATAAAACAAGGGCAAAGGTGCCTCAACCTGGGGATACAGGAGCATCTAAGGGTGTAAGTGGCATGAGGGCTCTCTGTTCCCCTATCAGAATGGGAGTACTGAAAGGTCTGACTTTATACTATATTAATACTGCTCTCTTTTTATACTGAACTGCTGTTATAAGTGGAGAAAAGGTGGAGGCATCTTTGTGAAAGCCCAGCCAGAAAAAAAATTTATGCAACTAAGAATTCCTGTCTATATCTGCACATTGCTAGAGCATCTTTTTCACTGAATAACCAGCAGAAGGACTCTACAGTGTTGGTTCATGTATTTATTTCATGGACTAACCGTCAGCACCTTTCTCAAAAACTGATTTATTTATGAGGTAAGTTCCTCGTTCTTTTACAGCCTTTGAAACTATCCTAGTGTAATTCACTTATGGCTACACATATTCAGTGGGGTTCATTTCCGGATAATGCAATGATAGAAGATGTGCAATATCCAGTTGTGACCCAAGAACCTATTAGTAATGCCAATGGTCAAAGCGGGTTACAGGAATAACCTGATTCCGGTATGTACATTCTGGTTCACCAAAGAATGCCATGTGAGCTCTCAAATGAAAGCTTGGGTCACACAAGTTAATATCATGAAATGTATGTACAGATACTAAGAAAGGAACTATAGACATATATTGAAAATATGTTCTTACAGTCTGTATCAATGCATTAGTCACCAGCAGAACTGAAAAACAGGTTTTCTGTCACATGAGATGTTTCTTTATCTACCTCAGAGATGCAAATTAAGTATTGTAAACTAACACAATCAATGCCCATTTACCTACAGGAAGCGAAACCTACAGGAAAAAATAAGCCATGAAAGGTTATCCTGTCTGAGTGAAGACAATGAACTTTGGGAGTATTTCTAGCACACTCGTTCATCCTAGGAACTAAACTGGCAGCACATTTGCCTTCATGAAAATGGCATCTCAGCCAGCCTTCCTTGAAAATGCAAAGAAACTTCTTTAGATAAGAGAACACCTAGAAAACGTTCACATTCTTTTTTTCCCACCCAATTTCTTTACTCACTGTTTCCTGAATCTCTAATCATTTGACAAACACTCTTATTTTCACTATAGATGTCAGTGCATTAAGCACAGTGCTAGTCCTGAGCTGAATCTTACAAGCTGGTGTGTATGGTTCCTTTGGGCCTGGTTTTCTGAGTGGTCTGTGAATAAAGAGCTGAACTCTACAGGGAATGCTTAAAGAGGACTCTAGGGTTCATATGTGTTATTCACTAACCTTTGTGTAGGTTTATCTAGACCACCGTAGCCAGTAGTGTAGGCTTATCCTAGGGGAACATGGAGGCAGCAGGCCACTCCCTGCCCAGGCTATCCCAAAAGGTACTGGGGCTGCTTGAACAGGCTGGCTGACTGCTCCCAGGAGGAGCTTCCCACACTTCAAGCCCGACTAGCACAGTTCACACAGAGAACCAAGCTCTGAGCTGACAAGCCACCCAGTTCCATGAGGAAAACATGGCACTACAGACCTAGCTGGCACAGCATACCAGACAACCAAATGCTATAATAGTGGGCAGCCTGGTTGCAGGATGAGAATGGTGGACTAGAGGTGTGTGCTGCAGCCACATACCTGGACCCAGCCCCCCCACCTCCAGGCCCCTTCTCAGAACATTTAAATGGGGACTACCAAAACTTCAGGTGTGTTGTTAACCACTGCTGCCTGCTGTTTCTGCTCCATCTCCAGTCCTACCCAACTGACCAAGCAAAATTAGGATTCATTATTAGCCTCCTGATGGGATATGTGTTGGACTGAGCCTCACCCAGACATGAATCAGTGAGCCCAATGTTATCAAACTGGGATGCCTTTCTTCAAAAGTTTGTTGCCATATTCGACAAAGGCAAAAAATGGCTATGGCTATAGCTCCTAGTTGGCAATGGCAGCCCTGTGCAATCACCAGCAGGAACAAGGACTGTCCTCTTCCTACACCACCCACTTTTGATGTCTAGTCTCTGACACTGAGTGCAATAAAGAAGCCAAACTCCACCAGTTCTGGTGGGGGCTATGTGAGGAGTTTAAGGGTGATCTAGCCCAGGTAGAGTACCCAACCACCTCGATGCCTTCATCGACCTACTTGTATGTGGTACTCATATATCAGTAAATTTTCCTCCAGGGCAGATTGGCAGAGGCCCTGGAGGTTATGCATCGTGGCCTGTATCAAGACCCTATGATACAGGCCATCATATATCGTATGTAGTACATATGATACAGGCGCTGGAGGTTTTTCGCTTTCCTCTTCAGCAGCGGGCATGGGTCACTTGCTGGATGATTCTCTGTACCTTGAAGTCCTTAAACCAAGATTTGAGGACTTCAATAGCTCAGATATAGGTGAGAGGTATATTGCAGGAATGGGTGGGTAAAATTCTGTGGCCTGCATTGTGCAGGAGGTCAGACTAGATGATCATAATGGTCCCTTCTGACCTTAGAGTCTATGAGTCTAGAAGCTAAAGGTGTAACCAAGTGGAGCACTTTGCAATAACTTAGTCTTGTATAAATTACTACATATAAATCTGCATCAAAATGAAAAGATACCCATTTTGCTGGGCAAAAATTATAAAAAGTAGTCTTGGCTTTTGCTGAGGGATAGCCATTCAGTGATAACTTGGAATTCAATCATGCTTCCAGACTGCAAACAGGAAAAACAATTAGAAACAACTAGAGCTGTATTTTTTTTCTTTATGTAACCCTTGTGCCCATCAGAGTTGGCAGCAACAAGAGTTGGCTTCAGTATCCAGGGGTTCCTTTCCAATAACACAATACAAAACCAGCTTGAGCCCCAACCCAGTGACATGGGACAACCATATACCACCCCTCTGGGTGTCTCTAAGAGACAATACTTCCCCTCTCGCAAGCACAGAGTCTGAGTGTACCAAAAGCCTTTTAATAACAGAGAGAAACAATGTGGCATTATATTGGGGAAACACCACAAACAGGATTAATAAACCAAACCATGAACCAGAAGCCCCCCTCCCAGCAAATAGGCCATGGCCTTCCCTTTGGCTCTTGAGTTCCACAACCCCAAAAAGTGACCCAAAAGTCCAGCAGCCCAAGAGTCTCTGTTCCTGGTCAGTGCAGAGTCTTACCTCCCAGTCCTGGGTGGAAATGGAGGGCAGGTTAAGGGGCACCTTACATGGTCTGTGGCTGTCCCACAAACTGCTCTACTTTGCCAGTTGTTCTGCCAGCTGCTCCACTCTGCCAGCCAACAGCCAAACTGTGCTGCTGTGCCAGCCACTCTGCCAGCTGCTCAAACTGCTCCACTGGCCACCCTGCCAGCTGACACTCAAACTGCACTATTCCATAATATTTTCAGGAACTACTCAGCTCCATCAGCTGCTCAGCAATAAACCTTCACACCCCCCTACTTAACACACTGATCCATGATTTTAGTTTTTAGAAAAGAAGCTTTAGTACATGTACATCCCTAGACCCAAAGTGAAGTCAGCTCAGCAGGCTGAATCTAGGCTCCTAGTACAATCAAAAATTACTTTTGACATTCTACAACAAAGAGACACAAGATACAAGAGAGCTGTAGAACCCTTGGATAAAGCCCTCATCCAAAGATATCAGTACCTACCCATGACTTCTCTCAAATAGAGAGTGTTTAGAAATGCCTGTCCCTTGCCCAGTGAGTGCTACCTAGATGATGGCGAGTCCCTCCATCATAACAAGGGCCATGTACATGTCCACAGTCCTTCATTCACATAATCAGCATAACAACACTTCATCATTCCTGCCACAATAACATAGAAACTGGGGCTCCCACATCAGCCGAAGTGGCCATGTGGGCTGCTGTGAGCTCAGGCTAGGTGCGGTGGGTGTGCCTATGCAAATAGATCAGCCCTGAAGTTATTTTCCGCAACTCACTGCAGTTCCTATAATTCACCACCAGATGTCAGAGTAGATCTCATCCTGACGCTGCTTACATTTAAATGAATAATAAATTTGCTGAAAAGTGGATTTTTGGGGGGCGGTGAAACTATTAGCAAATTTGGGTTGAATTCAGTCAGTAACTTTGGCAAAAATAAATTTAAAAAACATTGAAACGGTTCATTCAGAAAATGTCAAAATTCATCATTTCAGTATTTTGTATTAAATTTTCAGTTTCTAAATGAGGTGTCAATTTTAAATGATTTTTTCCAAAATTAATATGAATTTGAAATGACATTTCCAAAACAAAATGCATATTTAAATCAATATTCAGCATTTTGTTTGTTTGACCTGAATGAAATGTTTTCATTTGTTTTATTGAGGGGAAACAAACAAAAAAGAGAGAGAAATCAGTTATTCACTAAGCTCTAGTACAGACATACTTTCAGTCAGTCGACCAGATACAATTTTACCATATCATCTAGATGCTTTTCCCAGCCCATCAGCATCATATATTGCTTTCCTGGATATTGCCTCAAGCAGGCCGTTCTCATCCATTCCCCAGTATTTGCCAGATGGTAGAAAAGACACTTAATTGCAGTGTTTCTAGCACAAGAGATAGAAATATAAAGCTTGAGGTCATCAGCATATTTTAGACAATCTTACTAACATCCTTAACTCAAGTCCAAGAGTTTTCTAGGAAGCTGGATAACTGGGGGACATCTACCTTCATTTTTTTCAGACTTTCCAGTGTCTGAACAGTTTAATCCAATTATTGTAAAGGAAAAAGTCTGCTGTTATATATTCATTCCCTTTGCCAAATATATATGCACCACAGACACATCCTTGGCAGATTTATAAAGCTCCTAAAATATCAGCAGAGCTAGTAATTTTGTTCACTATTGATGTGGGAGATCAGCCCCTCCAACTTTCAAATGAAAGATCAGATATTGTTTTTTTTACTGAATCAAAGTCTTAAATCATTATTGGACAGTGCCACCATTAGTGGAAAAGAATAATCAGCATTTTTTTTTAATCAGCAAACTTCCAGGTTCATTTGTTTAAAGAGAAAGAAAGGGGAAAAAAATAACCTCTTAATGATTCAAGGTTGATTTCAATGAGAGACTTAATGCAGACTTTGATTCAGTGGAATTCTTCCACTAGATATTTTCATGTGTACTTAAACTTAACGAGATTGAATTTGCACTATTCAGGTGGTAAAGTGATCTCTTGAATTTCCTGCTTCTTGTTTCTAGCAATGAAAATCAGAGAAAATATTTGAAATGAGAGAGAAGCATAAGTTTTAGAGCTTCTATACAAACATTTTATTTTGTTTCTTCTCTAAATGTTCTGTTCAAACTAAACCAAAAGAGGACCTGCTGAAATACCAGGAAAACTATTCATCAGTATTGTCATCCTTCAATGAATGGTGTTCTATCACTGGGGAGAAAAATGGAACAGCTGACTCTGCTTCAGAGAGAAGCCCAGTGGGCAGATGCTCGGAATCAGCTGACACAGCTGAACAGTACCTCATGATTGGCCCACACTCTCAGCCAGACAGTGTAAAGAAGGGCCCCAGCCTCATGTGAATGTGGGAGAAATCAGCTAGTCTATAGCCCTGCAGGTAGGTTGTGGGTGATGTAAACCTTTTTTCCAGGTTTGTGGGAAAACCTGCTTAGCTGATACTGAAGGTAAGGTATTGTAGTGCAGTGGTTCTAACATCTCTCCTGTATGACTGAGATGTGGACTTTTAGTAGATAGCACATTAAACAGCTTGAGCAATTTCACATGTGCACCCTCTGCTCAGTAATGAGTATTTGTGGGCAGAACACACTGACCAATATTAAGGTCCTTGAGAGAGCAAACACAACCAGCATTGAGGAAATGTTACTGAAAGCATGACTTAGGTATAGCGGGCATATCACTAGAATGTAAAAGCACTGTCTCCCAAAACAGATCTTGTCTATCAGGTTTAACAGAGTGGGGTCTATGATGCATGCCAGAATACTCTTTCCAGACAGGGCCTCAACAAATCCCAAAAGGTTAACATGCAGGCCAAGCCTGAGTATGTTGGAGTTTGGGGTCTGTGATGGAAAAGACAGGGGGAAGTTCCCTACCTTGCTTTACCTGTGGTCAGAAAGGCTATGAGTACAAAGGTTGACCCCAAATGCAGTATCACTGTACCCAAGTTTGTATCTCAGAAACCAAGAAAGAGACTCCTCAGCTTGCAGGCGTATGTTGTGTCAGTCACAGTAAATGAAATCATAGTGTTGGGCCTTGTGGATTCTGGTTCAGGGCTGACATTCATATAGAAGCAGTTGGTAGCCCCTGTGGCTCTCTGGGGTACAGAAAGGATATATGAGGGTTAAGTTCATGGAAATGTCTGTCCCTATCCAACAACTAAGGTTAGATTGACTGTGGGTACCCAAGAAGCTGACTTGATTATATCTGTAGCCTGAAGGTGGTAGGTCAAGCTAGGGGCCCTGTAGCCAGTCCCCTGATGGCAGCAATTAAGGCAGGATCAGAACCCACTCTTGTTACTCAAGAAGCATATAAAGTAGAGGAAGTCCTTCCCTTTTCCAGCTCAGAGCTGGAAACCCAAGTCAGAAGGGGAATGCATTCAGCCAGACCAGGGTGATCAGGATAAAACATGCTGGCTGTGAACTAGGGGCTGAACTTTATTCAGATTCAGAGTAGAGCTTCAGTGTTCAGCCCATTCCATGGCTGACAGGTGAGGGCAAATGGGGCATTATTTGACCCTGTTCAGTACTCCCAGTACCCCCATTTTGAACTAGAGGGGGTTCTTTTGATGAGGGTAACAAACAGACTGAAGTTCATAGAGCCCAGCTCCTCATCCCGAGCCCAATCCAGAACCAGGTGTTAAAATTAGTCCATTATATACCTTGGGTCATCCACTTGGGGGTGGAAAAGATGGAGTGGAGGGTATGGCCTGTTATTTTTGGTAGAGTATTTACAGGATATCAGTTATATTTCCTGCCCAGAGTGCCAATTACAAAATGATGGGGGTCTAAATTAGCTGTTGCCACTCAAAGATCTTGGAATCACTGTGGATAGTTTTTTGGAACCATCTGCTCATTGATCTGTGACAGTCAAAAAAGCTGATGATGTTAGGAATCATTATGAAAAGGCTAGATAATAAGACAGAATATAACTTAATGCCACTATATAAATCTATGGTACAGTTCCAAGGCTTGAATACTACATGCAGTTCTGGTTACCATCTCAAAATAGATATATTATAATTGGGAAAGACTCAGAGAAGAGCAACACATATTATTAGGGGTATGTATCAGCTTCCATAAGAGTAGAGATTTAAAAGACTTGGCCTGTTCAGCTTAAAAAAGCGATTAATAAGAGAGATAGAAGGGGATATGAGAAAGGTCTATAAAATTCATGAATGATGTCAAGAAAGTGAATAGGGAAGTGGTGTTTTACTTTTATGTAACACAGTAACCGGGGTTGTTCAATAAAAGAATAGACACCAGGTTTAAAACAAACAAATGGAAGTACTTCTTCATATAACACACAGTCAATCTGTGGAACTCATTGCCAGGGATGTTGTGAAGGCCAAAAGTAAAACTGGGTTCAAAAAAGAATTAGGTAAGTTCATGGCTATTAGCCAACATGGTCAGGGATTCAACTCCGTGCTCTAGTTTTCATTGAATCTCAGCTGCCAAAAGCTGGTACTGAGTGACTGCCCGCAGGAGCACATGGCATTGACTACTGTTGGAAGATAGGATACTGGGCTAGATGGATCATTCTTCTGACCCAGATGACTATTCTTAACTAGTGGGCAGCAGACTGGCCCATACGGACTCCTTAGTCTCCATCCCACTAGTGGGAATCCTGTTTTAGTGGCTTGTGGTAGACCTCATAGGACTTTTAAAATCAAGTTCAAGTGGGTGTCAATTTGCAGACTGTGCCATAAAGTGTCTGGAGGTTGTGGCTAAAGAGCTACTGGACGTATTCTCTGGGATAGGGAATCCCAAGAGTCATTGTAATAGATCAGGCCACAGCCGTCATGTAGCTCATGCAGGAAGCATGATCTCTTCTGAGGGTGCACTCAGTAAGAACTGCCATCTGTCACTGGTGAATGGACGAATGGGTAGAAAGGGCTAAAAGCACATTACAAGAGATGCTATGAAAATTCATAATGAATGAGACCCAGAATTAAGCCAACATGATACCCCACCTGCTTCCAGTCAGGGAAATCCCACAATCTTCTACAGGTTTCTCACCTTTTTGAATTACTACATGGGAGGCAGCCCTTTGGGATACTAGACCTCCTACAGCAGTAGTTCCCAACCAGGGATCTGGGCCTCCCAGGGGCCTTTGAGCAGGTCTCCAAGCAAGGCAGCAGTAGACATGCAGGGGCCCAGGGCAGAAAGCCAAAGTCCCACTTCATGGGGCTGAAGCCCAGGTCCCTGAGCTCCATCAACCAGGGTTGAAGCTGAAGCCTGAGCACTGTAGCTTCGTGGGGGCCCCTATGGAATGGGCCTCAGGCAATTGCCCTGCTTGCTACCCCCTAAAGCCACCCTGGGTTTTATATGCAGATAGCCAGTTATTGCAGCAAAGGTGGTTCCATTGAGTTTTTATAGAAGGTCGGGGAGTGGGTAAGGGGGGCTCAGAAAGAAAAAGACTGAGAACCCCTATCTTATGTGAATCGTGGTAGGAACAGGATACCATAACCCTTAACATAATTCAATATGTCTGTAAATTAAGAGCCCTCCTTGATCATGTAGCAAGCTTTGTCAAGGAGACCTTGCAGGTACCACAGTGCTCCCAAGAGAAATGCTATAATAGAAATGCCTGCTAGTGGGTTTAACAGCCAGTATTCTAAGTGCTTTTGGTGCTTCTCTCCTCTGAAAGCAAACTGCTGGCAAAATGCCAGGGTCCTCCTGAGGTTTTGAGGCATGTTGGGAAAGGAGACTATGAAGTACTTTTGGTGGGAGAGTGACAGGAGTCCCAATATATCATGTTATCAGGCCTAAGAGGTTTGTTTTATTTACTCCCCTGATACATGAACTGGACTTAAAACCTCAGGAGGTGGTTCCAGAGGCACACAGCGAGATACCCCTTGGGGAAAATCTGTCCCATGCACAAAAGGAGGACGCCAGAGAGCTGGTTAGTGACTTTATTGGTGTTCTCACTGCCAGATGCAGAAGAATCCATTTAGTAGAACACCATGTTCATCTTAAACCCAGCAGTTCTGTCCAGAAGATCCACTACCAGATATGTGAGTGTTTAAGGGACACTAAAAAAAACCCACAAAGCATGCTCCAACTGGGGGTAATTGAGGAATCCTATGATGAATGGTGCAATCATGCTAGCCTCAAAACCCAAATCCATAGTATCTGGTTTTGTTGGTGCAGTGTCCCATCATAGTCAACATATGAAAGTCAGTTTGTTTCAGTTTAGATAAATGGACTGCCTGTGCAGTGAATGGATTTGAGTGGGAAGTTTCTGTGCCCTGGCCAGTCCCACTCTCTTATCCTAGTCAAACAAATGCCGACAAGCAGGGCAACTGGCAGGGAGGCAGCTATTTAATCCAGAGCCAGGGCAAATTTGCCACTTTGAGAAGTTGTACTGCTATATACCAAAGAATAGCCACCTTAATCTATGGTTGGGATTTTTTTACCCATACATGGGACATGGTAGGTGAGCACCAAGGCATAGCATGTGTTGGTGGGCCTGTACATTGTAGTGCTTGGGTGCATGCTGCTCTGCGATCCCTCAGATATTTAGCCTGAAGCTACAAGATGTGGTCAGTTTCCAACTGGTGCCGTGAGGCAGCATGCTGACTGTGGAGAGGCTATGTACCAGTTCTGCCAGCTTTTTGCCAAAGCTAGTTGATGGCTGGATACAAAGTGAGAAGTAGAAGGCAAACACACTATGCAACACACAGCACCAGACATAATCACACAGTCCTGTGCTGAAGCACCACCACTACCTTCCTCAAAGCAAATGCAGTATCTAAATTTGATGCGTACCCTTCTGCCTTGGATTGATGAGATGCTGTAGGGATGGCGGAAAGTATGATGCATAGCATAAGACCTTACAAGGGTTATTGGCAAATTCTCAGTCCAGCCCTGGACATGCACTTTGGCCTACATAGATGACATAATGGTTTGTAGAAGTAACAAGGCATAGCATCTACAGCAACTCAGTGTTCCTTCAGGGAAACAGAACTCACCATCAACCCCACTAAATGTTGGATTGGCTGTGCAGAAACAAAATACCTAAGAATCAGAGGGGTAGCCGTGTTAGTCTGGGATTGCAGAAGTAACAAAGAGTCCTGCGGCACCTTAAAGACTAACTAAAAAACCTAACTAAAATACCTAAGATAAACCCTGGGGAAGGGGAGAATCAATCACTGGTAAACAAGGTAAAGGCACTTGTAGAATGTCGGTTCCTACCAGTAAGTGACAGACAGTGTCTACCCAGAAAAAAAAAATCATCAGAAATTTATATTCTGGTTCTTAGAACTCACAGCCCCTTTAATGGACTGTCTGCACAACCAGTCAGCACAAAAGATGCATTGAACTGCTCGTGTGCAGATGCATTTGGTGAAATAAAACAAATCCTTTGCAGTGCACCAGTACTTTGTAGACCAGTCTTTACTATGGACTTCCACCTGGGGTGGATGCTTTCAAACAGGGTTGGGGCTGTTTTCTAGCAGGAGTCTGAGGATGGGGAACATCCCATATTATATTTGAGCAGAAAGCTCCTGCACGCTGAACAAAACTATGCAGTGACTGAAAAGCAATGTCTGGTGATAAAGTGGGCCATTGAGGCCCTTAGGTATTGTTTGCTTGGAGCATTCTTCATCTCATCTCTGCAGTGGGTGCACGCCATGTAGGAGACAAACTCCAGATTGACAGTATCTAGCCCTGCAGCCATATGCATTTATAGTTCACCACCATGAGTCTGGAGCCGCCCATGTGGATGGTGAAAAATATGGCTTTTTCATGGGAAGGAGGAGGTTGGTGGACAAAAGGTGTGTCACAGTCACCACTCCTGGGGGAAAGGCTTGTAACAGAATGATCTGATTATTCCCCTCTCCACAGTTGAGGAGATCTCTGCTAGATAGCTACCGGAGGTTTTACCAGATGGTTGTTTGTGTCACTTTTGCACATTTTTCTCTTTGTTTGTGAAGATAATAAGCAAAGTCCTGAAGAAAGTGACAGAAACTAAACTGAACATGGCTGTTTGTCACCAGATGGTGATTAGGACCACCACTCTTCAAGCATATTTTAAAGAAAGTCTATCCCCAACTTTAACTTATTGAAACTAGGGCTGTCAAGCGATTGAAAACATTAATCATGATTAACTGCACTGTTAAACAATAATAAACATTCCATTTATTTAATAATTTTGGATATTTTCTATATTTTCAAATATATTGATTTTAGTTATAACACAGAATACAAAGTGTACAGTGCTCACTTTTACATTTATTTTTATTACAAATATTTGCACAGTAAAAAACAAAAGAAACAGTGTTTGTCAATTCACCTAATACAAGTACTGTAGTGCAATGTCTTTATCATGAAAGTTGAACTTACAAAAGTAGAATTATGTACAAAAATAACTGCATTCAAAAATAAAACAATGTAAAATGTTAGCACCTACAAGTCTACTCAGTCCTATTTCGTGTGCAGTCAATCACTCAGACAAACAAGTTTGTTTACATTTGCAGGAGATAATCCTGCCTGCTTCTTGTTCACAAGGTCACCTGAAAGTGAAAACGGGTGTTTTCATTGCACTGTTGTGACAGGCATTGTAAGATATTTACATGCCAGATGTGCTAAAGATTCACATGGCCCTTCATGCTTCAACCACCATTCCAGAGGACGTTTGTCCATGCTTATGATGGGTTTGCTCCACATTGGAATGTTGGTCTTTTAAGACTTCTGAAGGTATGCTCCACACCTCATCCCGCTCAGAATTTTGGAAGGCACTTCAGGGCATGGCTACTCTTGCAAATTAGAACGCATTAAAGTAGCCCTGGGCACCCTAACTCATGACGTGTCCACACTGGCAAGGCATATAGGGTGCCCAGACTTCACGGCTGGAGTGCTCCTGGTAATCCACCCCAATGAGAGGCATAATGCTTGTTGCCTCAGTGCCAGTATGGATGCCCTGATCTGTTAATGCACTGTGATGGGCCTTCAGAAGTGTCCCGCAATGCCTGTTCTAGCCACTCTGGTCATCACTTTGAACTCTACTGCTCTGCCTTCAGGGGATCAACTGTCATACCCTCCCTTTAAATTTTCTGAGAATTTTGAAAATCCCCTTCCTCTTTGCTCAGCAAGGCATGGAGTGTTCTCAGTGAATCTCTCCAGGTGACTATGCCTCCATGGGCCAGGCAATCCCCAGTATGGAGCAATGGTGAGGTGCTTGACCTCATCAGTGTTTGGGGAGAGGAAGCTGTCCTGCTCCAGCTGTGCTTTAGCCACAGGAACTATGATACCTTCAGGCAGATATCAAAGGACATGATGGAAAAGGGCCATGACTAGGACACACTCCAGTGCAGGGTTAAAGTGAAGGAGGTGCGGAATGTGTACCACAAAGCCCATGAGGCAAATCGCCCCCCTGGAACTGCCCCTGTGACCTGATGTTTCTACAAAGAGCTGGATGCAATACTTGTGGGTGACCCCACCTCCAGGCCACGGACCATCATAGACACTTCAGAACCCAGTTCAACAAGGCAGGAAGAGGAGGAGGAAAGTGGGAGCAAGGGTGCTTAGGAGGAGAGAGACATCCCAACACTCCTAGATGCATGCAGCTAGGAGCTGATCTCAAGCCAGGAGGAAGGTAGCCAGTCGCAGTGGCCTCAGTGATCTCCTCTTCAAAGGTCTCATGCAGAATCTGGGCAATGTTTCTTGGGAGAGCTACTGTGCTCCTTGTCCCAGTCAGGCTAACATGTTCATGCCACTGTGCCATGAGGGGCAGGGGGACCATTGCTGCACAAAGACAAACTGCATATGGGTCAGGGCAAAAGCCGCATTGTAGTAGAAGACTCTTCCTTGCTTCCAAGATCTCCATCAGCAGCGAGATATCTTTCAGGATGAAGTCCTGTGGAAAATGTAGGGACAGTGTTCAGTATAGGGCCCCTGTACTGCTGGCTCTCTCTCTAAGGCACAGAAACCTAGGACAGTACGGCTGTGAAACAATCAGTTCCCCCTTGCCCCTGTGCTTACTCACCATTTTGAGGCTCTTATGAGTTATATGTGATCACTTTGGATTGGGCAAATTCTGCTATTGTGTAGACTGTGCTTGTCTTTACTTATGGCAAATCATTGCTTTGTCTGGTGTATACAATGCTGCTTCTGATAAGTGTTGTATTTTGCCTTTACAGATGCAACCTTGAAATTTTAGCTGTCCATGTTATCACTATCTGAAAGACACCGAAGAATTAGGAAGGCCATATAGAAGCAAAGAGGACAGACTGCATGAGGTAATTCAGCAGTCCCTTAATGACTATCATAAAGCGCAAGAGTGGCAGGAGAGTGAAAAGGAAGGTCCACCAGTAGAAAGTGGAGCGCTGGCACAAAAGTGCGGAGCTCCGTCAGCAAAGCACAGATTGGCTGCTAAGCATTATAGAATGCCAAGTGGACTCGATACAGGTGCTTGTAGCCATGCAGGCAGAGCACTACTGCGCCTGTCTCCCCTGCAGCCCTTGTCCCAAAACTCTTTCCCTTGTGCCTCCCATGTCACCTCCAATCCCACTTTCCCCCACATCCGGGTTCTTATCACTGCCAACACCGGTAGCTTCACCACCCAGCCCTGCAAACTATGATCCTTACCCACTGCACTCAGCCCCCATCACCATGCATTTTAGCCAGCTGGAAGTGCTGCACTCATTGCATAGCACTCCAGATAGGAAGGCTGAGTGTGAGAACAGGACATATGCAAATCTGTGGTTGAACCATTCCCTACCCTACCCCCTTGCCCTTTCTGTTTCCCAAGCAGCTGTGTTTCTTTTCAATAACTGGATTTTTTGGCTTTGAAAACATTATTATTGCATTAAGTAAAAGATACCTTAGTCCAGGAAAGCAACAGGTACTGCAAGTAAGTGTAGCAAACACAGATTCCTAATATCATTGGAACCAACACTCTTCACTCCCATGCAGGGCACCAAACATTAAAGGTGGCTTTCAGCCTCAAATTGCTCCCTCAAGGCATCCCTAATCCTTGCAACCTGTGCTGGTCTCCTCTAATAACCCTGCTCTCTGGCTGTTCAGATTCAGCCTCCAAGTATTGAACTTCCAAGGGCCATGCCTGAGTGAAACTTTCACCCTTCCTTTCAGAACGTCCCACACCCCCCCTGCTCCTTTTCCACAAGCCACAGCATCAGAAAGAGAAGAGGTGCTCTGAGATAGCTGCCCATAATGCACTGCTCCCAATTGAAACCTACATTCTATGAAAAGGCTAACATTGTATAAGCTATAACAATGTACTCTATGCTCTAGTTCCATTTCTCTGTTCCCCAGGGCTTCTGAAACTGGGGGGTCTCAACCCCTCAGGGGATCATGAGCTATTAGCCTCTGCATGTGTCAGAGCTCTAGCCGTCAGCCACGTGTGAGGCTGACAGCCTGAGTCCTTCACAGCTGGGTGACCAGAAAGAGCAGCTGCTGGCTAGGCACCTAGCTCTGAAGGCAGTGCTGTTCTTAGCAGAAGTAAAGATGGCATAGCATGGCAGGTCATCATTTTCTGTAGAGGGTCTTCACAACCTGAAATATTTTCGAAGTGGTTCCCAGCAAAAAAAAGTCTGAGAACCCCTGCATGGAATATTGTAGAGGATTGGTTCCCATATCAGCTACATTATGCTGCACATCTTGAAAACTTCATTGTTAAACCTGTCTGAAGCACCACAATGACTTTATTGATGTACAGTTTTATTTTTGTGAAAGTTTGTCGGAGCTTTGTTCAATAGTCAGTGTGATTAGATAATATTAGCCTATTTTATTACATGGGGTCAAAGTCAGGGGTTCAGCAATAACCATAGAGAATTGTGGTTATTGCTGTCCATAAATAAAACTGTTATTTAGTGGCTGTCCTGAATAAAAACATAAGCAAGTACCATAGATGTATAGGAAATCTCCCACTAGACGCTCCAGAGCAGAAGTAGTTTCTTTATACTCCCACATACACCAACCACGCAATCAAACTAACACACTGCCACATTAAAGTATTGAGGTCAAAGATCTCTAAAAATTATGCACTTAAATCCATAGTTAGTTGCATGAATAAATTAATGTTATTTGGGTATTTTAACTCTGCTTTATAGTGATGCTGGATGTGGAAAAAGCATAACTTAAACAAAGTTAATCTAATTTGTGCCCACTGATGATAAAATGCATTAATCATATTTAGAGCTCTGTGTCTGTCACGGAAGTCATAGATTCTGTGACTTTCCACGACCTGCATGATTTCTACAGTGGCCATTATGGTTGACCCCAAGGCCGTCCAAGCCGCTGGCTCCAGGGCATGCTGCTCAGGTGGCCCTAGGGAAAGCCATACTGGCCACTGCTGGAGTGGTCTGTACCATCCCTAATTGTAGCCAGCTGCTTGGGCAGCCCAATAGCCTGCAATACTGGCTGCTGCTGAAACAGCTCTGGGGCCACCTGCCCATGGCGGCTGCAGCGGCTGCTGCTGGTGGTCACCAGGCAATCAGAAAAGCTGCTGCTGGTGGCCCCTGGCAGCAGCCCCTGGGTGACCGGAGCAGCCGGCGCTGGTAGTTCCTGGCAGTGGTCTCTGGGTGGCCAAAGCAGCTGCTGCTCACTGGTCACTGGCTGGTGCAGCCACTGCTCAGTGGCTTCCTGCAGCTGGTGCTGCTGGTTCCTGGGCACACTCTCAGCAGTGCCCCCCCCCAGCACTCTCCCAGCAGTGACCCTCTAGGGCTCACCCCCTCAACAGTGCCCTTCCCCCAAAGATTTAGTCAGGGGTGTTTATAGTATGAATCATCAACAATTCACAGGGCTATGAATTTTTGTTTATTGCCTGTGACCTGTCCATGATCTTTACTAAAATTACCAGTGACTAAATTGTAGCCTTTATCATAATTGTATAGTTAATGAAGGCATAATGGCAGGGCAGAGTTAAAGTTGTTTGGGTGCCTTAATTTTGTATTTACATACCTTTATCATGATTTAATTTCTTTTGAATTTAAACTTTAATTTTAATTTCCTGGATTTGCAATGCTTGGTTTTTGGGGAAATTTTTTATAATTCTGGAATTATTTTATAATCTTAAATTATCCATGTACTTTTAAACTTTACCCCTTTTTAATGTAGTTTATTGTCTGGGAATTAATGCTATTAGTTATAATCACGTCTATCTACACTGAAGGGACTTGGCTTATTGTGGAAAACATGGGATTATAAGTGTGACAGACTGACAATTTCCTGCAATATCCTGAATGAATTTTATTGAATTAGTTTGAAACTTGTTGAATTAGATTCAATTCTTTTGGGTAACTGTATATATGTAACTTCTCTGGGAGACTGACATGCAATTTTTGGAAGGTATTAAGATCTTCAAAATGCTCTTTGGAACAATACTTGGGAAGTGGATTTCCTAGGAAGTACCTCTGAGTAATAAGAATGCCAAGGATCCATTTCTGACTCACCCTTTTTGAAGCTGTGCCCCGGGAATGAAAACCAACTGTCTACTAATTACCTGCTCCTGCATCAAAGATCCCTGAACTCTATAAAGGGTGGACTAAACATGTTATGAGTCTGCTGCTTCAGAGCTGAACCTGTCCTGAACATTAAAAAAAAGTTTACCATAGAAGAGACTCTTTACAGAGTTTTGGAGGACTGATCTTTCCAGTGCTCATGTTAGAGTTGGGGTGATATCTGACAAGCTTATAAGCATGTGTGTAGGTTCTTTTATTGTTCTTAATGTTTTCTCTGTAGTGCTATTACCTTAAGAATAAAATATAGTTTAATGGAAAGAACTGTGTGGTATTTATAACGGTGAGCAGTGACTTTGTTAAGCGTTTCTGAAGAGAAAGCAAGCAGGTGTACTTTGTTGTCTGTCTCTGCTGGTAATAACACTGTGCAGGCAGAGAATTGTGTAGATTGGAAATACCCAGGTGAGAAAGAAGAGGGACATATAAATCCACCCAAGAAAAGTGGTTAACTGGAAGCCTGAGAGTGGATTCCCTTGCTGGATCACTGAGGGGAAATACAGGTGCAGTTGCCTTGAACGGTGACAATTAGGTGGCACAATATATGGTCACTAGGGTCCTGATGCTGCAATTGTTACACTGAATAACTTATTCATAGGAGTATCCCCATTTAATTTAATGGGATTGCTGGCATAAATTCTGTTCCACATGAATAAGGAATGGAATGTCAGCTACCGTTACTAAGATGGCACCAAGAAAACAGGTAGGGAGTCCAGGAAAGTGTGGCAGAGCAACTAACAACTTAGTTCTAATTTTTGTTCCAGAAAGTCTACAAACAAGAAAGGATCACTGTGAGTTGAGGTGAACGCTCCAGATAAACAAAATCACTGGCCTTCATCAGCTTCTATTAACATACCAGCTTGTAGGAGCAAAGAATTGAGAATTGGTAAGTAGATGAATCTTAATATAGAAGTTCCTAACAGACTGCTGACTTGAGGTGTCTGGCAACTGGGAAAGTCCATGGAAATAAGCAGAAAGACTTCCTTTGATTTCCATGGGCATTGAATTGGGGATTGTAGGATTTTCATGATCATATTTATAGTTATAAACAAGGAATAGAACAACGTTTTTAAAATGTTTGGAGTACTAATAAACTGTTCAAGGACTATGGCTGAGATTATGGTCTAGATCCTGATCTTATGTAAATTTTCACAGCTTCAGTGAGCTGATTTACAGCATCTTAGGTTTTGGCCCTATATTTCTGTATACAATAATCTATCTACCATAGAATCAAAACAAAACAAAACAAAAAACCCACCAACCTCTATAGACCTCAGTCCAACAAAATATTAAGCACTTAGGTAATTCTGAACACATCAACTGAAATAGAACTGCTTGAGCTTAAAGTTACATATACATCATGGGCAGCAGGTATTTTAGGCCAGGGGAGACTAAGCCTCCCCTAACCCAACTTGTGGCCCCACGCTTGCTCTGCCCAGTGGTCCTGCTGTTGCTCTGCACCCCCCCTCCCCAAAACTAGTTGGGGCTCAGCTCAGGCCAGCATCCTGGAGCTCAGGGCTCAGTGGTCAGGGGCAGCTCTGGTTGGCTGATGGCCAGGGGTGGCTTGTGCTGGTCCAGGGGACAGACTGGTGCTCGGGAGTGGGTTGGCCAGCAGCCCAGGCCTTGGGTTGGTTTGCCCAGGGCTTCTGCGGTTGGGATGGGAGGAGGGGGTGGGGGTGATGGAGCAGAAGGTGTGGGGCCTCAGGAAGAAGGGGCAGGGCCAAGGGACGCGCATCCACGAAGGTGGGGTTCATCAGCCACCCATGATATGCATGCTAATACTTTGTTGGATCAGGGCCTTAGTGCCTATGTTATTATGTAACATCCTATATTGCTAGATATTTATATAGTATTTTATTTCTTTCTACATTTATACTGGCAATCAGCATGAACTAAATAGAGCATAACTCATCCATCGGCTGCTGTAGAAAAGTAATTTGCAGCCTAACTCATTACCTTAAATTTATAATTTAGTAAATCTGTTTCTCTTTGTTGCAACAATGAATCACTTGCTACTTACATAGAGGATCACTTGTGTAATCAAGTCACGAAGGTATATGACTAGATAGTGATGCATTCTTTGATGTAAGAGAAGATTTGGCTGCATGTGGAAAGCAGTCTATCATCTTCTAAACTCTCCATTTTGATTAATTAAGTCCAGGATTGCAACAATATTTATATTCTAAGATAAGAAACTTTGCAGAAATGGCTCTAGTTGAAATCTATAGCTAAACCTCAATCAAATATTTATAAACTTCCATATCATAGAGATATTTTGAAACTGAGGTGATATAGAGTCTGGAAAAGCACAATTATGCATTTCCTTCAGACTTAGACACTTCTGTAACACCCATGGATATTTCGTCAATCAGACATGTGTACATGTAATACACATATAAAGTATGTGTACACACACATGTAATAGCCTTTTGGGGGGCTATTTGCTCTTTGATATCACATATATGGGGTGTGATCCTTTGGATCTCTGTTGCAGGTTTTACTCTACTCAGCATAAAACTTCCATTTATGGAGGCTCTGTGTGGGATCTAAGTGCAGAATGTGATTTCCACAGTATGGATCCAAGAGCAGAATTTTGCAAATTGTTTTCATGATGTAGTGTTTCTCTCATTCTGCAAGTAACATCTCTGTGTTCATTAAAGCCTAAATCAGTTGCATTTGGTGTACTGTATTTACCCTAAATGACAGCAAGTTACCAGATCTAATGAATATAAGAAGCTACATTTCTGAGGTTCTCTTCTGGGTTATAGTCTGACAGGTTATATATCATGAAATCTCATATCACACGATCACTTGTACTGTGATGTGACATGGAATATGGATGATGTAATTTTAATTAACCCGAAATAGCTTAACATGTTAGAAGTCATTATAATAAAATAAGAATCTTTGTCTGTTAGAATCTCATTGACTTGGAAGATGACCAAGAGACATAAATGATATTCACATCTCTTAACTGGTTCCATTAACAATTATTTTGTTAGCTCATAAGTCAGCCAATATCACTTCAATGAAAGTATAATGCGAGATGCAGTTAGAAGAGAAAGCAGCACTCACTGAGAATACAGCACCGCAGATCTGGCTGGGGCCCATCAGGACTGCAGCCAAGCATTAAATCAGGTTATTCTGAAAGAATGACTAAACTGTTCCTGTACGGGTGTTGCCATAACAGGAGGGAAGTGGAGAACCTGGATGGAGAGCAAAACATTTCTGTGATATCAGAAGCTCTACAATAGCACAATAACTAATTAAATACAAGCCAGACACTTTTAAAAACTGCTTCAAATGTTGAGGAAAGGCTCAGTGTAAAATAGATCTGGTCAAATAATATTCAAATATTATTTTTTTTATTAATTCAGTGATATTTCTATAATAAACTATTCAACATCTATTTTCCCCTATTATTCTTCCTGCTAATAGAGTTGGTTGAATACTTTGTGAATATATCCATCTAATCGTTTATTTGATGAATTCAGTTACATTTCCCCAAACAAAGTGTTCAACAAATAATTCCTTTATTTGTTCTACTTCTAGTGAAACTTCAGAAGGGCTCACTTGGTACGAGAAGAATATTGATCTTGCTTTGAGACCCATATCCTGTGTTCTTATCATAACACAAGCATCTATAAAACCTGCTTTATTCCTTCCCCATCTCTCGTACTTTCCAAGGTGGTAAATATTTTTATACTGGGACTTTTTGCTCTCAGCAAGCATGCTTTTTTTTCTATGAGCAGTCACAGACCTCCCTGATGTTGATGGGAATGGTAGCTGCCTTCATTCAGGCTAAATTAGGGAACAATTAAATTAGCCATTTTTAGTGATAGGTAAAACAATGGAAGTCACCACCTAAAAACTAGACTAAATGCAAATGTAGAAGCTGGGGATTGATTTTGTAGCATGGCCTTGAGAAAAGAAAGAGAGCCAGAGAGAGATATTTGGGCAGAATGCTAGCTAAAAGGCAGACTTGAAATTCTGAGCAAGTAAATTGACTCCTGTTGGTTGATCCAACTGTGTTTAGGGAAACAAGACTTTTTGTATATTCTTTGTAAGTAAACAGGATTTAATCAGAGAAATACCTGACTCTGTCATCAGCTTCTCTTCCTAATGGCAACAAACCACAAGACCCCCAAATATTACTAATCACTCTGGTAAAAAAAGTGGTAACAATATACATGTAGGGGAAAATGCATAAATATTTATTGTATATATCAGAAAGACATGTTGAGCCTTTATAACTTTATAAGAGTGATTCCTTTTAATCAACAATTGTTACACAGGAAAAGCACAGACTGCATAGTCTGCCAAGCTGCTTACAATTGCCCCCACATACAGAATTTGTGAGCTCCATTTTTATCTTCCTAAGTTGAACTATGACTTCTCTGAGTCTGTATTCTACTACTTTGAGTTTAAGGTGACATTTACTTTAGAGAAACATAACAGTTATGAGAAAACTTAGCTGTGTTAGAAAAAGTGGGTTTTAACCAGCAGCTCAAAAGATCAGCTAGGTTAGCCGAACCACTGATGAGACACTTGACATTTTAAGGCCACTTTCTGAATTGATACGGTGAACTGGTAAAAAATAAGTATGCAGAAATGTTTTTATGCAAATATATATCAGGTAGAGAAAAACACCAAGAAACATTGGGAGGTTTTGATATTCAAACCTGAATCTGGAACTGAATTTAATAAATTACCTCTATCTCTGTAATGGGCTCAATGAAATCTGTGAAACTGGAACACCCTCAAACACTGTATCCAAAACTGAATTGTTTAACTTGGGCCCATCTCTGACAGAGAGAAAATGTAGTCTGTGATAATGTCCAATATAATGTATAAAACCAGATTCTGTGATCTCAAATTGTCACTTCCATTTGCACAGTGTGCTGGTCAGCAGAGGTAGCACTGGCTCGTTTAAGCAGTGGTCCTGCAAGAATCCAAAAGAGGTCACAACTCTGAGAGAGCTGCTCTAGAGGCCAGTTGCATAGGAGAAAGACAAGCTATTATTTTTTAAAAGTGTCAGTAATGGCAAGGTAATATACATGTGTATATGCTAAATTGCTCTTTTGTATGCACAAATACCCTAAGAATACATGAAATTGTGGCAGTAACACACCAAAGAACAAGCATACAATTGTATACCTAAACTATATAAAATCCAGGCCCTTTGCTTTGAAGCTATGCCTGTGCCTCAGTGGGACAGGTCCATCTCAATACAAATAATATGTGAGAACCAGTATCTTTGTGACAGTCTAGGGGGTGTGATTGATACATTTCATTTAATTGCTATGTCCCTATTGTGGGGTGTCCACCTCACAGGGGACTGGAAGGGGTTAAGATGGTCAATTAGGCCTATTAACTCCACAGACTGCACCTGGAGGAAATGCCTGGGAAGAGGAAATTGATTGCAAGCAGGCTTAGCTATACCGGAATAGGTTGCTTACCTCTCTGGCTTTCCTTGAGTGGGTCCTGTGGGAGGGTGCTCCCCACCCATCTCTTACCCTTTGCTCTCCAGCACTTGTTATTTGACCCCTGCCCTGTGAGCCCTCTCCTCATCCCCGCTTTCTCCCCACAGTAACCTGAGACAGCTGCATGCTTTGCAGCTGATTCATCCCTGCTTGACGCCAAACAGCAAGACTTTCTACCACTTGATGAGCATCTATTGCACTTTGGTTCCACGGCCTGCTGAGGATATCAGCTGGTGACTCTTTCACAGAGCCATGAGTACAGGATGTGTATTGGGTGCAATTCACCTCTCTCCTTGACATTTGCACTTTTTCTGAGGTGAGGAAAATCCTGGTGCACATTTATTTTGAGTGTGCCAAGTTGCAGACCCTTTTTCTGCTCCTCCAGAAGGTTCTGGCTGCACTTTTCCCTGCACCTCCTGATTTAAGCGCACCTGTCTATGTCCCATGAAGTCGCAAGACCTCCTAGTCAATCTCCTCCTGGCATTAGCCAAAGCGGACATTTATAAAACCAGGAGGAGAATGCTGGAAGGAGAGGTGTTCTGTGACTACGGGGCCTATTTCCATTCCTTCATCCAATCATGCATCTGGGCAGAGTTCCTCTGGGTCATGTCCACTAGTTCTCTAGACACCTTTGAGGAATAGTGGGCACTGTCTGGTGCTCTGTGCTAGGTGTCTCCCTCCAATTCCTTGCTTATGGCTCTATGACCTCACTCTTGTCCTACTTTTCTTATTAGTTGCCCCCAGAATTATTTCCTAAGACTGGGTGAGGCACCTTTAGCTGGGGTTCCTGGATCTCAATAGGTTTACAGAATAGGCATGGCCTATCAAGGTAGGAAGCTAGCAACAGACAGGGGATGCTGGGAAAAAGCAGTCACTCCCTGGGAAGAGAGAGGAAGGTTTGAGCTGGTACTCCCAGAGAAAGAGTTTGGAGGTGGGGGGGACCAAGAGTGGTAGGAAGCAGTCCAGGGAAGGAGTAGTGAGGGTTGGGAATGTAAAGCACAGAACTGTTGGGTTAAGGGTCCTTGGACTGGAACCCAGATTAGAGGGTGGGCCTGGGTTCCCTACCAACCACTGAAGGAATGGCACCTGAGGCAATGAATGGGAAGATTGACTAGGGCTGCGGAAGAGAAGACTTTGATCTACTCCAGAAGGGGGGAAATACTGAGTGACTTGACTGAAGGGCTGAGTCATGAATAGGATGCTGCAGTTCCTGGAGTGTGAGAGGGGCTGCAGACCAGAGCAAGTGACAGAGGAATCACAGGAAAGGGCATGGACCTGATGAGCTAATCACTGGAGCAGGAGGAGGCACCTCCTGAGTGGTACACCCCATCACAGCCCCATTTAAGACCATCACAATGATTCTATAAAGTGTAGGTGTTAATTAAACTCCCTTTTACTTCTTGAGTGCTGTCCACCTATAAAGGAGAGAATTATAAATGGAAGTTTGAGATATACAGTTATGCTATGGAAACAGTCATTCTATGTTGTTAATTGAAAGAAAATATGTTTTCTGTACTGTCTATAAGCTGCTAACCTGCTCCTGTCTCTCCTGCAGGTTTCCATGACATTATCATCCTAATCAAAGAGAGGAGGAAGAGGGAGAGGTGGCAAAGGAAGCTTGCGACTATATATTATTTAGCCCTTTTTCATATTTCCATTACCAGCTTTGTAAATGAAACATCATCTTTCATTCAGCAGAACGTCACTTCCCTTAGCAGGTTGGAGTTACATCATCTTACTCCTTCTTGTTTTGATAAGTGTGAATTATCATCAGTGATTTACGTCACCTACTCACTCTAATGTGGGTGTCCTTGATGTAGACATGGTGTGATAAATAAGCAAGGCCTTAAGTAAGCCCATCAGCAGATAACTTCCTCCTTCTTTTCCGTTATGACCACACATTTACAGTGTGCTATTAAATTATATAATTCCTATTCAAGGGATTCTTCTTGAACAATTTTTTTTTCAGATGTTTCCATTAAAAGCAAACCTGTGTGTCAGTAATATGCTAACCAACATGCATGGTCTCCATAGAAACCTTGTAGAAAAAGCACCGGCAAACTCTTCATTCCTCCATAGCTGATGTATACAGTTTTTTTCCTTTGCAAGACATTTTTTTTAAAATCTCTCTTCTGGCTAGTAAGGTGAATTGATGTTCTTCATTTTTTCTGATACAATTTTCCTCTGAAAATGTTCTTAGTGGAGGTTTTTCTAATCTGATTTGTAGAAATGCTTGAAATGCTTGAAAGGAGGATTTCTTTCTTTAATTTCACTATACATCATTCTTGTACCTATTCTGATCTACAAATTCTGGACCCTGATTGATGCTTGATTCTGAAATATATTTTACCAGTTTGGTTCAACAGAGCCCAGATTTTGAAATCTTCCAGGTGTGCTACAAGGTTTCCCAGGACTTTAGAATATGAGCTAGGCAGTTGCCATTGGGGGATGGTGCATACACTGTCTGGTCTCAAATAGAAGCTATGAAAGGAGGGAGCATGCTCAATTCTCCATGGGGATTGTGCATATGTAATCCAACACCACATAGGACCTGGGAGAGTGCATTTTCATGAGGATATCTAATACAAAGGCAGCCTCTCTTTCAAATTTTGAGTCCCTGATCCAAAACATACAGGTGCTAGAGAATTTAAACCAAAAAACCCCCAAGAATTTGTTAACATAGGCAAAACCACATATTTTTCCTTAATCTCTTTCCCAGAAATGGCTGAAACACTTTGGTTGTATTTTTTTTTTTAACAAATTTGGCAAAGTAGCTGAAAAATGGGCCACCTTACACTACACCCGTAGTGAAAGCCGCAGGTGAAAGGACACCCTTCCACTTGGTTTGTTTCAGAGCCTTGCTTGCCCTACTGTGTCTGGAGGTTGCTCTGCTCACTTTTCTCCCCTGCTTTCTTTTCAGCTTGGAGCATTTCAAAGGCATTTCACCCTCTGCTTATACTTTCTAGGAGAAATTATTGGCCAAATTGAAGCAAGGTCCCACCCACACTTTGATGGTACCTAAAGCCATTACTGCATAATCTGAATTTTTTAAAATTTGTAGGTAAATCATTAATGTAATATGAAAGGTTAGGGTACACGCTTAGAGTTCAGTTTATATAACAATAAAGTATAAAACCCTATAGTATACTGCTTGATTCCAAAGTCTTCAATGAGCATCCAGCCATGTTCTGGCAAGTAAAATCCATTTCATACCCCAGAACACAGTTTTGGCACACAAGTTACCAATGTCCAGTGCAAATCCTTTCCTGTTTGATAGTCTGCAGTTTTACTGGGACTTGGTAGGTCTCATATACATCTCTAAGATAACAGATGACTTTTTTTAAAATTACCTTTTATGTAATTAGCATTTATATTCTTGAACATTTGGGGTTATATGAAAAGAATGTGCAAATACCTATACAAACACCTGCCTGTATATTCCATATTAGAACTTGTCAGAACATTTGGGATCAAATGAAATTTTGTCAAAGTTGAAACACTTCACAGAGATGTATTGGTTTTCATGAAGCTGTGTTAGAGAGTTTCACCAACTCAGTAGCCCAGAGATCAGGTCCCTCATGTGGGATTTGGGCAATGCAGAGCTCAGGTCCCTGCTCTGGATGGTCAGACACAAAAAACTATTTTGACTCATGTGGTGCAGGGACTTGGACATGCATTTCCTACTTCCGAGGGTAGTGGCTGAACCACCTAGTTCCATGTACAACTTTGTTCCCAGATCAAAAAGCTCTCATTTTGATCTGAAAGCAGACATTCTGACATAATTCTGCTTTCACTAAAGGTTTTGTTTTTGTTCCAATCCAGAACAAACATAAATTTCAAAACCTTGAAAGTTGCTGTGAAACGGAATTGTCATCCTTTAGACAGCTTTATTATATATATCCACATGAAAATAAGATGATATGTATCTGTGGCAGGGCAGGGGTAAAAACCCCTAGAGTGCCCTGCCTCTGCACAGTAAACCCTGCTTGCAGGCAGGAGGCCCCAGGGCAGGGGCTGGCCCTAGCCACAAGAATGGCAAGCTAAAAGCCCTAGTGAGACCTCCTGCAGGGAGCTCGGCTGGGTTAAAGGGCCACAGCTGCAGCTGGGATCAGGAGCCAGTATAAAAACACTGACTAATGGTCAGCAGAAAGTGCGAGAAGAAGGGCTGAGGAAGGCTGAGTTGCTCTCCCCAGGCTGTGAGACAGGCACCTTAGGGGGCTGAGGAGCCAACAGCCCAGAACTTTGGGATCACTGTTGTGGGGGTTTGTGGGGTGCACAGATGGTTTTACAAGGACACCTTTGTAAATAAAGGACATGTGGGGCAGCACTAAGGCTGTGTGGAGGCCTTTGAGGGGACCAGAGAGACCGCAGGGGGCATGGACCCTGTGACACTGGGGGCTTGTCAGGGAGCCTCCTAGCCATTGTGACTGGTGGCTGCTACAATGGAGGAGACCCTTAAATAGCTAGTGACCACCGTGCAGGAAATGCAACAGGCCCAGCAGATGGAAAGGCAGGCCTTGATGCAGTGGCAAACAGAGTAGCAGACGGCACTCCAGCAGTTTATCCGTGACCAGTCCACAGCCCAGCAGCAGATCCTGAAGAGCATGGTGAATCTGCCGGCGGGGGATGGTGCCAGACCACCGGGCTGGGGACTTTGTAAAATGGGCCCTGCGGATGACCCCAATGCATACCTGGGGACTTTTGAGAGGGTGGCTACCGCAGCAGGCTGGGAGCAAGGAACTTGGGTGCTGCGGCTGGCCCCCTACCTCAGTGGGGAAGCCCAGGCTGCGTTCGTGGCCTTGGGTGACGCCCAGGCCAAAGACTACGATGCCGTTAAAGACGCTATCTTGGACTGGGTGGGGCTGTCGGCCGAAAGGTACCAGCAGCGGTTCTGGGAGGCCTAGTTGGCTGAAGGTCTGAGGCTCAGGGCATATGACCAGAAACTGCTGGATTGGGCTACCCGGTGGTTGCGGCCGCATGCCCAGTCCTTGGAGGAAGTGATGGACCAGATAGTCCTGGAGCAGTTCCTCCGAGGGCTGCTGGATCCAGTACGGGTGTGGGTTCGGAGGCACCAGCCGGCCCAGGTCGCAGATGTGGTCCGGTTAACGAAGGAGTACCTTGAGGCAGAAGGGCCTCAACGGGTGCTAAAACGGGCCAAGGGAGGCCCACCGATCAGGAGCCCGCCTGAGGAGGCTCCGAAAAGGGGAATGAGGTGGGGTCTACCCACAGCAAGGAGTTTACTTGTTGGCAGTGCGGGTGCCCCGGCCACCGAAAGTGGGACTGCCCGCAGATGGAATGCGGACTGGTAGATTTCTGCGGGTGGGCTGGGGGGATGGGAAGGGTACGAAAAAGCCCCCTTCCTACAGTGCCAATATTGGTAGTGGGGCAAGCACAGGAGGCGGTGCTGGACTCCGCTGACACTGTCACTGGTGAGGGAGGCGATAGTCAAGCCCCATTGGATGGTCTGCAGGGCAAAGCTGGCTCTACGGTGCATCCATGGGGATGCCTGTAGGTACCCAGTGGCCAGGGTGCCCCTGGAGATGGAGGGGCACTGCCAGTGGCAGCAGGTAGGAGTGGTGTGTAGGTTGGCATGCCCGGTCCTCTTGGGAAGAGACAGGAGGGCGCTGACCAACGAACTCAGGAGCCAGGGTTTGTGGTCTGGAGAGGGGACCCTGGATGGCCCTAGCAAGGGATTGGAGTGGGGCAAGGAGAGCCTCAACACCCTTAAGCAGAAACAAGCCCCCACCCCTGAACCAGGGGAAAGGAGAGATATAGAAAGTAAAACTCCTAGACAACAAGGTAAAGCCAGAGAAGAACACTGGCTGTGTGGGGCTGAAAAGCCCCTTGGGGAAGCCTGTCCTGAGTGTGGTCTCCCAGGGCGAGAAGGGAAAGAAGACCAGGGAGACAAGCCAGGGAACCCCAAGGCGGGACACCAAATGGGCCAGCTGCCGCTGGAACAAGGGTGCACTCTCTGCCTGGCAAAGGGGCATGGGTGGGGGACCTGCCCTTACGGGGGATGCGGGCAAGAGCCCGGAGACTCTGGGAAGGGTCCACCACAGCCCGCAGTAGTGGGTGGGTGCGCCCAGAGGCGGAGGGGCTTGTCTGGCCAAAACGGGGCAGGGGCAGGTGGAGCCTGACGGCTCGGTGAAGGAGGGAGATGTGTGGCAGGGCAGGGGTAAAAACCCCTAGAGTGCCCTGCCTCTGCACAGTAAACCCTTCTTGCAGGCAGGAGGCCCCAGGGCAGGGGCTGGCCCTAGCAGCAAGAATGCTGAGCTAAAAGCCCTAGCGAGGGTTACTGCAGGGAGCTCAGCTGGGTTAAAGGGCCACAGCTGCAGCTGGGATCAGGAGCCAGTATAAAAATACTGACTCATGGTCAGCAGAAAGAGAGAGAGGAAGGCTGAGTTGCTCTCCCCAGGCTGTGAGACAGGCACCTTAGGGGGCTGAGGGGCCAACAGCCCAGAACTGTGGGGTCACTGTTGTGGGGGTTTGTGGGGTGCACAGATGGTTTTACAAGGACACCTTTGTAAATAAAAGACATGTGGGGCAGCACTAAGGCTGTGTGGAGGCCTTTGAGGAGACCACAGGGGGCACGGACCCTGTGATAGTATCCCACAAATACTGGGACTATCTTGCTTGAATCATAGTTGACATAGGATTCATTTCACATGTTTCTGATTCACACTAAAAATGTTTTTTCCCTTTGGTTGCCCCTTGTAAACAAAGCCATTGAATTACTCTACTCTTTTTTATTACTTTAAATAATAGTCTTCTTCATATGGTCAGTGTGACAGATATTGCAACCCCAGCAGTATCTTTGGAGACCATTGTCTTATATCTACAGGAACTAAAATGGGGGTGAGGGGACAATTAAGGTGAGTCACTGAGACTAAACAGCCACAGAGAGTACCACCACTTGGGGAAGCTTCCATATACTGGTTCAAACTGCATTTTCAAGAGACCAACAGGCAAAAAAAGTCTTTGATATAAAAGGCTGGAAGTAAACTGACTCATCCTTTTTTTTTTTTTTCCTGATCCAGCAAAGAGACTTTCTGTCCGGGGGGTGGCGGTGGGGGCATCCTTGCAGAAGTGTTGAAAAGACTTTGGCCTACGATGGCTCCATAAGACTGATGGGTGGTTCCTGGTATGTTTACTGTGTGTTGAACTATGTTTATTGTTTTTGTTATGTTGTCTCTGTAATGTGTTTTACCTTAAGAAAAAACGTGCTTGATTAGAAAAAGCTGTGTGGTAATTTTCAACTTCTGGCAATATACTGTTCTTAGACTTCAGAAAGAAAGAAAAGCACAAATGCCAGACTGTATAGGCAGACTGTCTTGCTGGAGATATTATAATGTATGAGAGGGAGCCGTGCAGTAATGGTAAGGAGACCATTACTCCTTGAGATCATTACTCCCTGTTACTTCTTAAAAGCATCTCTCATGAGGGAGAGAGGTGTGGGTCTCTGCCTAAGCACAGTGGTGGCTGGGAAGTGGCTATCTCAGCTGGGTGTGGGACCAAAAAGAGAATAGAGGTGCAGTTGCCCTGAAACTGTGGCTGTGTGCATATTGCACAAATAGGAATATTTCATATAATTATCCACCTGGACAGTTTGAGATCTACAGGTCTCCTGGTTGTGGGAGTGGCTTCAGAAGACTAATAATCAGGGTGATGATGTCAGTTATGAGAACATGTTCTTGCTTGCTTGTCTGGATTTGTACAAGAGGGAGAGGAGATAGTCGCTTTCCCTTCACAAGAGAATTGGGGAGGAGAAACGTTCTCCTATCCCTGCGGGGGAGAGGATGAAGTGGTAAGATGACATACCTAATATACTAACCTTTAAATCTCATTCAGCTTATCTTATCTCAGCAAACTGTAATGATTCTGGCAAGTAACGAAAGCAGCAAGGTCAGTCTGTGGAGGTAACAGCTTCATAGTTCTAGAAACATATGGGGCGATGTTAATCAGTGACTCAGAGGAAAGAGAAAAGTGCATCATAGAATATCAGGGTTGGAAGGGACCTCGGAAGGTCATCTAGTCCAACCTCCTGCTTAAAGCAGGACCAATCCCCAACTAAATCTTCCCAGCCAGGGCTCCATCAAGCCTGACCTTAAAAACCACTAAGGAAGGAGAATCCACCACCTCCCTAGGTAACCCATTCCAGTGTTTCACCACCCTCCAAGTGAAAGTTTTATCCAACCTAAACCTCCCCCACTGCAACTTGAGACCATTACTCCTTGTTGTTCTTGTAATCTAGTACCACTGAGAACAGCCTAAGTCCATCCACTTTGGAACCCCCTTTCAGGTAGTTGAAAGCAGCTATCAAATTGCCCCCTCATTCTTTTCTTCTATAGACTAAACAATCCCAGTTCCCTCAGCCTCTCCTCATAGGTCATGTGCTCCAGCCCCTAATCATTTTTGTTGCCCTCCTCTGGACTCTTTCCAATTTTTCCACATCTTTCTTGTAGTGTGAGCCCCAAAACTGGACACAGTACTCCAGATGAGGCCTCACCAATGTTGAATAGAGGGGAACAATCACGTCCCTCGATCTGCTGGCAATGCCGCTACTTATACAGCCCAAAATCCTGTTAGCCTTCTTGGCAACAAGGGCACACTGTTGACTCATGTCAAGCTTCTTGTCCATTGTAACCCCTAGGTCCCTTTCTGGAGAACTGCTGCCTAGCCATTTGGTCCCTAGTCTGTAGCAGTGCTTGCATTCTTCCATCCTAATTGCAGGACTCTGCACTTGTGCTTGTTGAACCGCATCAAATTTCTTTTGGACCAATCCTCTGATTTGTCTAGGTCCCTCTGTATCCTATCCCTACCCTCCAGCATATCTACCACTCCTCCCAATTTAGTGTCATCTGCAAAATTGCTGAGGGTGCAGTCCACTCCATCCTCCAGATCATTGATAAAGATATTGAACAAAACCGGCGCCAGAAGTGACCCCGGAGTACTTCGCTTGATACTAGCTGTCAACTAGACATGGAGCCATTGATCACTACCCATTGAGCCTGACAGTCCAGCCAGATTCTATCCACCTTCTGGTCCATTCATCCCGCCCATACTTCTTTAACTTGCTGGCAAGAATACTGTGGGAGACCGTATCAAACGCTTTTCTAAAGCATTCACACAATCACTGCTTTCTCCTCGTCCATAGAGCCAGTTTTCTCATCACAGAGGCAATTAGGTTAGTCAGGTGTGACTGTTTCTGATCACTTTCCTCTCCTCTAAGTACTTCAGAATTGATACCTTGAGGACCTGCTCCATTATTTTTCCAGGGACTGAGGTAAAGCCAACTGGCCTGTAGTTCCCTGGATCCTCCTTCTTTCCTTTTTTAAAGATGGGCACTACATTAGCCTTTTTCCAGTCATCTGGGACCTCCCCCGATCGCCATGAGCTTTCAAAGATAATGGCCAATGGCTCTGCAATCACATCTGCCAACTTCTTTAGCACCCTCAGATGCAGTGCATCTGGTCCCATGGACTTGTGCTCGTCCAGCTTTTCTAAATAGTCCTGAACCACTTCTTTCTCCACGGAGAGCTGGTCACCTGCTCCCCATGCTGTGCTACCCAGTGCAGTAGTCTGGGAGCTGACCAATGTTTCTCACTTTGGGAGTGATGCAGATGCTCTTTAGACACCACACAGAGATCAGAGTTTTGTTTTCAAAAATTGCTCTGGAAGGCAGGCATTTATTCATGTGATGTGTTGCTGTCATTTTCAGTCTTCAACAGTCCTAAACACTGGTCTCTAGAAGTGCATTCTCAGATAAAACACTAGATTTTCTGGTTGTTTATAGGTTTATACACAAATTTAGCAGCTGTGTGCAATATGAAAGCTTTCATGGACCAGGTTAAATTTAAAATAATCTCACACAACAATTTACAAACATTTATGGTTGTTTAATGGATTCTACCAGTTCGTGTTCAAAATATTTAATCGTACATTGTTTTAATTATTTAACATTTTAAACATTTTATTATAGGGAAGCCCTAGGTCCTCTAAAGTTAAGGTTGTGAAGCAATTTCTGTTCAACAGATGACTCTAAGTATCCTAAAATATACATGGTTACTCAGATTGCACCGAAAATTGGTATGCCTCATGGGAATGCAGGATAGTATTAGAGATCCAAATTTGGTGTCATTAACACAAGGAGGTCCTTAGAATCATAGACGATTAGGGTTGAAAGAGACCTCAGGAGGTCTTGTCCAATCCCTTGCTCAAAGCAGGACTAACCCCAACTAAATCATCCTGGCCAGGCCTTTGTCAAGCCAGGCCTTAAATCTCTAAGGATCCACATCTCCTTAGATAACCCATTCCACTGCTTCACTACTGTCTTAGTGAAATATTTTTTTCTAATATCCAACCTAGACTTCCCCTACTACAACTTGACACCATTGCTCCTTGTTTTGTCATCTGCCATCACTGAACACCCTAGATTCATCCTCTTCGGAATCCCACTCAGGTAGTTGAAGGCTGCTACCAAACCTCCCCCGCCCCACTCTTCTCTTCAGCAGATTAAATAACCCCAGTTCCCTCAACCTCTCTTCGTAAGTCATGTACCCCAGCCCCCTACCATTTTTGTTGCCTCCGCTGGACTCTCTCCAATTTATCCACATGCTTTCTGTCGGGGGCGGTGGGGGGAGGGCCCAAAACTGGATGTTATACTTTAGATGTGGCCTAAAGAGTGCTGAATAGAGGGGAATAATTACTTCCCTTGATCTGCTGGCAATGCTCCTCCTAATGCAGCTGAATATGCCGTTAGCTTTCTTGGCAACAAGGGGACACTGTTGACTCATATCCAGAATTTCATCCACTGTAATCCCCAGGTCCTCTTCCACAGAATGGCCGCTTAGCCAGTTGGTCCCCAGCCTGTAGCAGTGCATGGGAGTCTTCCATCTTAAGTGCAGGACTCTGCACTTGTCCTTGTTGAACTTCATCAGATTTCTTTTGGCCCAATTCTCCAATTTGTCTAGGTCACTCTGGACCCAATCCCTACCCTCTAGCATATCTACCTCTCCCCACAGCTTAGTGTCATCTGCGAACTTGCTGAGAGTGCAAATCATCCCATCATCCAGATCATTAATGAAGATGTTGAACAAAACTCATCGGGCACTCAGCTTGATATCGGCTGCCAACTAGACATCAAGCCATTAATCACTACCCCTTAAGCCCGACTATCTAGCCAGCTTTCTATCTATTTTATAGTCCATTAATTCAATCCATAATGCTTTAACTTGCTGGCAAGATCATATTAAAAGCTTTGTTAAAGTCAAGGTGTATCATGTCCACCAATTTCTCCATATCCACAGAACCAGTTATTTCATCATAGAAAGAAATGGGGTTGGCCAGGCATGACTTGCCCTTGGTGAATCCATACTGCCTGTTCCTGATCACCTTTCTCTCCTCGAAGTGCTTCAAAATGGATTCTTTGAGGACCTGCTCCATGATTTATTTCCAAGGACTGAGGTGAGGCTAACCGGTATATAGTTCTCTGGATTCTCCTTCTTAACTTCTTTAAAAGATGGGCACTACATCAGCCTTTTTCCAATCATCCGGGACCTTCCCTGATCACCAAGAGTTTTCAAAGATAATGGCCAATGGCTTGGCAATCATATCAGCCAACTCACTGAACACCCTCAAATGCATTGCATCCGTCCCCATGGACTTGTGCTTTCCTAAATAGTCATTAACCTGTTCTTTTACCACTTAAGTGGCTCTTTTACCACTGAGAGCTGCTCACCTCTTGCCCATACTGTGCTGCCCAATGCAGCAGTCTGGGAGCTGACGTTGTCTGTGAAGACCGAGGCAAAAAAAGCATTGTTACTTCCTTAAATACTATTACCCAGACACTAACTTAAACACAGATATTTTTATCTTTAACACAGATAAGAAGTGAAATAAGTTTATTAACCACAAAGAGATTTTAAGTAAGTACAAGCAATGAGATAAGAGTTAAAAGTGGTTAAAAGAAAAAAAAATTAGGAACTAGAAAGTGAATTCTTTAACAAACTATATTAGATTTTAAAGGAAAGCTTCTGACCAACAGCATTGCTGACCAAACTCTTCCAGTCAAGACCCCACTACCAGAGTCCAACAGCTGCTTCTTTTGTCTTCTCTGGTGCAAAGAATGAGAAGGATAGGGAGAGAGAGAGGAAGGCTTTCTCTCCTCCTTTTTACAGTTTCAGTGCCTCTCTTGAAAAACATTTCCAGTTGACAACCAGGAGACAAAGTCTGTGTGGAAGGAAATCCTGCTGGGTTTTTTCCACTTATGTATACTTGCATTCAGGTTTCCTTTTGTTTCCAATCTTTCCACTTTCAGGTTGACCCTGTGGAGTGCTTAAATGCAAATTAAGACAGACAGACATTCCTTTGTTTAGGACAGACCTGTTTGATTTCTGCCTGAGCAAGACTGTGGGGTTTGGAACATGTGCTAATAACATCATACACTGGAATCTCATAACTTCACATACAATGTTGCTACATATATTTCGTCATAAAAATACTGACCAGCAAGTTATGGATTTTCAAATGGTACCTCACAAGACATACTTTGTACAAAGATTATTCCATTAGTGTGTAGAGTGTGAATACAGGGATACATTCCCGCACATATAGTAAGTACTGCACACTGAGTAATGAGTAATCTCAAAATAGTGGCTTTGCTGTAAATATGACTTATGGTGAGATTTTTTTAAAGTATTCAGCTTCATTTTTTGACGTAATAGCACCCAACATTTTCCTCTTAGACCTAACATCTTGTACCACTAGAAACAAAGACAATCAACCAATCATAGTTTTTTCCCCAGATATGATGAGGCATAGGCTGAAGCACCCAGGAGGAAAAATGGTAGGTGCTGAGCTCCCACATGTAGGTTCCCTATCAGCTCCCCTTTTTACGCTCCAGCACCTCCTGCCCATCCAAGGGCCCCAAGTGTTAGCACCTCCCCAATCCTTCCCCAGGCCTCTCACCCCCTGCAATCAGCTGTTTCGCGGCATGCAGGCAGGAGGCTAGGAGGAGTGAGGACATGGCACGCTTGGAGGAGGAGGTGAAACTCAGTGGGAAGAGGCAGGGTGGGGTGGAGCAGGGGCAGGAAGTGGCAGGACATGGGTGGAGCTTGGGAGGAGGGGGAAGGGCCTGTGGGCGAAGCTGGGGTGTATGTGGTTGAGCACTCCCCAGTACTTTGAAAAGTCAGCACCTGTAAGAGGGGGCATTGATTTTTCTACCAAATGGGTGTCTAAATGGGTATTATTCAAAGGCCCTGATCAGCCAAGCTATACTACTCAATCAGACCTCTGATTTTCAGAAGTGCTGAGCACCTTGCCAGCTCGCACTGATTTTAACTGGTGCTACTGTGTATTCGGTATTTCTGAAAAGTGAGCCACCTACAACATGCCAGCACATGGTCTTGGAAGATTAGGAGCTAGATCCACAAATAGATTTAGGCACCTAGCTACCACTTTAGGCATCTAAGTCCAAAATTCAGAACCTCAAAATCACAGCTCAGCTGCCACCAAACCCTGTAGACACCTAAGTTACCTAGACACCTATATTTCCACCAATAAAGTCCTTTAGGCATCTAAAAATCTGCCAGCAAGCATGCACACAGTTTCCTATCTCATGCCTAAAACCTGATGAGATTGTCAAATTAGGCATTCCTCATCTTATTTTTTCTGCAGGACCCAATTTGGCAGGTATTTTCAGAAGGCCATCTAACAAATCAGGTCCTATCAGTATGATGATGATCCTACTGCTCAAGTCCTCTCTAAACTTTAGCCCAGTGGTTACTACAGTCTCCCACATCATGGGTGATGTGGGTTCAAACTCCCCTCTCTGCCAATTCAGAGCAGGTATTTGAACTCCTGTCCCCCACATCTTGGGAGAGCATCCTAACAACTGATCTTTGGGGAATCACGCATAATCTTTCCTGTTGAAATAATTTCATTTTGTATACATTATTAAATAGTCATTGATCTAAGGAAAAAGTAAGGATGACTTTATAACCAAAGCTTAGGATACTAACATAGGTGGTGGGTGACCCAGGCTTAAGTCTCTAATCCAATGACCATTTAATTATTTATGGAAAGTGGAATGGCTTCAACATTAGAGTTTGAAAAAGGCCCATACTCAGCATTTTGTTCCTTCTATCCTTAGTAGGAGATATGAATTCAAATCTCTGCTCTAAATCAGATAGTGTGTGCAGGTGAGGGGGGGAAAGAGGGATTGTGAAGTAGGTCCTCTGTATCTTGAGTGAGGTTGCAAACAAATATGTAGGCTACAAGGGGCAACAGCAGCTCATTTTTTTGGTTTGTGCAAGAAAGGGCTAAGGCACTGAAGGGTCAAAATCCATTTGCTGTGGATGTAAAATATTAAGTACAGTTTCTGTTAAACTTTTCATATAGGCCCAGAGTCCACAGTTTGGTCTGGACATAAGAGCTAGTTAACAGAAAACAATACATGCCTAAGAGAAAGCTGAGGTAAGCAGATAACCTTGTGTGTGTTTCAAGTCAGCGAGCGGAGTCAGCATAACCCTGAGTTATAGACACATGAAGCGCTGAGAGAGGCCTCGGAGTTAACTCCCTAATGCAGGGGTGAGATAGTGGTACAATACCCTTCATATTGCAGACAGAGTTTGGGGAGAGGCCTAACATAATTGACATAAATTATGATTCCCTCCACTCATGGATGAATGCTAATCCTAGCCCACAGAAATGCAAGGGTAAACTTATAAACAATTGTTATTAAGTACTAATTACTGCCGCCTTGCTTTAAATCTTCAGGAATGCACCTATGGGTCAACCGGGAGAGCTGCTACCTCATTGCCCTGGACTGCAAAATTGGGATTGAACCTATATACTTCAATAGAGATAGTTTTGGGGTAATTACCTGTGTGTCAGCAATATGCTAATTTGGGCCATGGGTGTGTAATCTTTTAGACCATTGGCTTATTGTGCTTATGTTGCTGCTAGAACTTATCCCAGGGCATGGGAAAAACCATCCCCATTTCTCCTCTCTACCCAATGAGCACCATATATAACCTATTGTAATTAATTGTTCTACAGTGTCTCTGAGCCTAATAAGCAAAGTGACACTCTGCCAGCACAGTGTATAATAAACTTGTGTGCTTGACTCTATACGGTGTGGAATACATTTCCTTCAGGCACCTAACTCCAGGAAGGGGCTCACAGTTCCCTCTCACATGGACTTAGGTATCTAACGGCTAGAGAGAGGAGGGCTTAGGTCATGTCTTTCTCCTCAGCAATTTCTAGTGGCTCCCTTAACGTTCTGGGAGTCAATCCAGATCAGTGAGGGGCTGTATCACCATCTCCCCTGGAACCCTTGGGTGTTTCACAGTGCTTTACTGCTGGAGTTCCCACCTGGGCTGCTCAAAAACAGCATGTCAGCATGCACGTCTCACCCTGAATGTCTGTGTATAGCTTCAGCCTGACAGCACATTCCAGTCACGCTCTGGCCTCCATTGCTTTGGTTACTTCATGAAATAATCAAACATTCCCCCAACACATTCCCAGTCCTGAATTTTCTCCCAAAAATGTGTGTCCTGTATTGTTCAGACCTTTCCTGGATAGGCCAGATATTTTAGGTCCATTGCACATATCAGGGGTCAGTGTTTAACAGTTTGCTACTTTAATTGGAGATACCAAACAATTCAATTTAAATTTCAGTACTGAATTAGTTAGATTATGAACAGCATAATTTGTAACAGGAGATTATGAACAGCATAATTTGTAACTGCTGGCAATACCACACAGCTTTATCTGAACAAGGGAATTTATTCTTAAGGTAAAAACATTAGAGCATATATATTTATATAAAAAAACCTAATTCCTACATGTATGTTAAGCTTACTAGAGGTCACCCATTTGTCTTAAGAGGACCCCTCCTTGGACAGCCGGTCCTGTCTGTTTGCTGTATCACAGTGGTGGCCATGAGTCAGTTTAAAGCCTGTCATTTTATATCAAAAGCCCTTTCTTCATCAGTTGATCTGTGGAAAACCCAGGTTGAGTTAGTATATGCAAGGTTCCTCAAGAAGTGGTACCTTTCTGTAGGTGTTTACAACCTAACTGATTCATCTTAATTACCCCTACAGTAGGCTCTTCGTACTGTTTTTGGAGGAGCTGTGATCACTTTCTCCACTGGAGTTGCATACAATCCCTGGCCCAGTGATACATAAACTTAATTCACTATTAATATATTGAATGTGGTTGCAATGTCTGTTGCAGATATATCTTACAAGAACAAAACAAAAACCAACATTCCTCCTCAAAACTGCATAACTTTTCTGCAAACGTGAGGTGCGAGAGATCAGGGAAATTGCCAGCAAGAAAGGTAATTTTGACAAGTGTTCTGTTGTTGCCTAAGCCTTACAATTACCTGTGCTGCAGGCAAAGTAAAAAGTTAATGAATACTAACATGCTTCAGCTACCTTTAGCTAAATTTCCAGCCCTATCAGCCTCTGTATACCAGATACTAATTTAAGGTAGCATCACTGAACAAAATTTTGTTAAATAAATACTGTATGTACAATATTTTTCCCTCCTGTGGCAGGGCTTGTACCTCGTTGGCCCCTCTCAGGTCTGGGGCGAGAGGCAACCCCGCCCTTTCTACACCTTATACGAGTGAGCGCGGCCTAGTGGCCAAAGTCTCTCCATCTCAGGCCCCTGTGACAGCACGGCCCACTGACCAGAGTCTCTATGAATGGAGCCCCTATGGCGGCATGGCCCAATGGCCAGAGTCCCTTTCTCTCTCGTCTCCCCTAAAGGGAGCGTGCGGCTTGTCAGCTGAAAGTTCTATATGCACTGCCTTGGTGGCAGTGTGGCCCAATGGCCAGAGTCTCTATGGATAAGTTGAGTCACAGGGAAAAAAGAGGGGGGGGTTAACGACCCCCAGTGGGGGAGCCCAGGCCCTTCCACCTTCACTGGGCTCTAACCCAGGGCCCTGTCCAGGGGGGAGTACTCCCGCCTGGGGTCAGTGGGGATCCTGACTGCAATACGCTGACCTTGCCTTCCCTGGGTCCTTTCCCACGAGTCCTCTACTTCTCATAGCCCCGGTAACTCCAGGGTCTCCGGGATCCTCAGCAGCTGCCGCCGCTTGCTGGGGTCTCCCTTGCCGCAGGTCTCTGTTCCACACTCCTGGCTCTTCCGCTCTCCCTGGTAAAGGTTGTACCTGGTCCGGGGCTGGAGCCTGCGCAGAGTGTCCTACCTCTTTGGCAGCCAGCCCCAACTGAGCAGTCTGGCAGGCTTTTATACTGCTTTGACAGCGTGAGCATGCCCAGCAGGGCTTCCGGGGAGGGACTTCCTCTGCTAAGAGGGAGTAGTTAACATCTTCTATCCCAGTGCGGGACTGGTGTGCCCCATCACACCTCCAAGAAAATCAATTGTCAGCCTGAATTGAGCAAAGCACTTTATAGATAATATGTGTGCACTTGCATGCATGCATACACACACATCCAGAACAAAATATACATTTCTGAGAAAAAACTATGTCACAAAAATAAATCTAACAGTCACATTTGCAGAAAACAGTTCATGTTTTGATTATAACTGTTAACAAAAATTCTACTGAATTCTAAAGCAATGACCCCCAGGCACTACAATGATTTGGGCCATTACTCTAGAACATTCATCCCTATGGAAAATTCAGTGTTTGGTGGAACTGTAACAAAGGAAGTGTGATTATCTTAGATTTTTCTATACTAGTGGTTTCTACACACTTTACATAGAATTAAAGAGTTCCCTGAGCACCTGTGAACCTTAGATCTGGATGTGTGCCTCAAGGTCTTCTCTATTTCACGCTCTATCCTTATCCTTTTCCTTTCCCTCTTGCAATTACTTGCACAGACATCTATTTTTGGAATATTTTATGTCAGTGATTAATTATTTGTTTTAAGTACAGTACTTTCATTGCTTTCTGCAAAAAAAATGTGTCTATAGCAGTGATTTATTTCTGGTGTTTAAAAAAGTGCAAAAAGTTTTAATCAATAAGATTCATTTTGATGCTCAGATCAGCTCATCTGTGCAACCATGTCAGATTAAGAGTAAAAAAATAAATAACTATTTGAAATTCATGCACACACACAAAAATGATAAATATTTTGTTTTTCAGAAGAGGCTTTGAAATAGAACTATATATTATCCCTTCTAATTTTTCATACATTTCTAATGGGGCAGTCATGTTACGTATTTGCAATGTATAAAGCAATTTAAAATATAAAACATTTATCATGAAGCATAAATGTGAGACAGACTGATTAATTTAAGATGCTGCATGAAGCTTATGTGTGTTACTGAACACTCAGATAAGTCTAGATGGCTTGGGAGAACAATATCGGACAGAACATCTACTCCAGAACTGGAAGTTTGATGAAGAATGTTGAACCTCCAATTCTATTCAATAGAGCAATATGGTTTAAGATTCCCCACAGCTGATATTTTCCTGTATTATTTATAATCCTGCAGCTCAGAATCCAACTCAGGATTGGAGCTTCATTGTGTCAGACACTGTACAGACACACAGTAAGAGACAGCCTTTGCTCCAAACAGCTTATGGCCCAATTTTCAAAGGTGTTGACTGAGAGGCTTCCCAGGGATACCTAAGGTTAAGAAGTGCCTCACTATCATCTGCCCTTAGTAGGAGGAAGCCTTATCTGTGCATGCCAGGAGTCAGCTCCTCGATTCCGTCGATTATGGCCAACACAAGTTCTCTCTTTAATCCCTTGCAGGTCACACTATCACTCTGCAGGTAAGCAATACCTCCAACCCTGGAGCCTTCCAACATCTCCCTGAAGTGTCCAACCCTTCATCCACTGGATACTCATAGCATTCAATGATCTGCTGCTTCCATCTCACTAGTTCCACCTCAGATCATGATTCACTTAACACACACAACTTAGATTTGTTTGTGGCGCAATCAGTTATAAGTTTGTTTGTTTAACAAAAATACAGAAACATGTAATAAGTACAAGTGTGGGAAACAAATGATTACATATAAAATAAAATCATAGCATGCGTTCTGGAGCCTAGATTTAATTAACCTGATAAAATCCCATCAGACCTTTAAAGCCAGGCTGCTTGTAACTGTTCTTCATCAGATATGTTTGTCAGTTTGTCTCTTATGGGGAATGCAAAGATACATTTCACTGATATATTCAAGATATACCAGAACAATTCTTTGTCTTTATTCATAAACAGGATATCACCTACTTTTTGTTTTTATTCTGTAGCTTGTAGATTCTACAGTCTCTGTTTGCACCTGTCTCAGTATGCAGGTAGACATTCAGAATAAGGCAGACAATACACAATAGATTGGGAGATGTGTCAATTACCTGTTGCCTGGAAAGAACATCTGAGATATGTCACCTACTGGTGACCTGCCTGAATTCCAAGATGGTAAGAGCATAGTTTTCAGTATTGATACATAGCTCCTTAAATATTATCCGTACATACATTTCACAGTGATTTTGATATACAGTGGGTATTGATTCTTGGTATAAACCTTATATGCCACCCTTCGATGACCTATTGTGTAGATATCTGACACAGGGGATCACTATAAAATCCTACACACTCCCTGGACCCTCTGCCAGTTGTAGGGTGACCAGATGTCCCAATTTTATAGGGACAGTCCTGATTTTTGAGTCTTTTTCTTATATAAGCTTCTATTACCCGCTCTCCCCCCACCACTTCCCCATCTCAATTTTTCACATTTGCTGTCTGGTCACCCTGATCAGCCAGTTGGCACCAAGACATCCTGGTCACATTGACCAATCACAGCTTCTACCAACTGCAGTGGGGACTATGGGGGTGCTTGCTCACCTTTGAAAGGCAGGCCACTGCAGTTTAACATCTTTAGAATGCTACTAGGAATGCAAGGCTGTGAAAGGTCCAAATGGCAGTTGCACTTTATTTTACACTCTAACATAGAAATTAACATTAAATCTGCTATCCTTGGAAATAACACTGAGTTAGATATGTTAATATCTCAGGAAAAGCTCCATGTAAATATGCATATGTGGGGCAACAAGCCATCTATGTAGAATCTTTAGGATTTGTTAGTGGTGCGATCAGTTATAAATTTGTTTAACAAAAATACAGAATCAAGTAATAAGTACAAGTGTGGGAAACAAAAGATGACATATAAAATAAAATCATAACATGCATTCTGGAGCCATAACATACTTCAGTGGAGGTTAGGGAATCGGTCAAGTACAGATTTACAGGAAATAGCTCCACCCGCTGAATTACTAACACCACTTCCTGCAGCATCTGACAGGGTATGTCTACAGTGCAGCTGAGAATAAGCCTTCCAGCCAAGGTAGAGAGACTCATGCTAATATATCCGGTATATTGGACATTATCTTGCTGATCTAGAGCCATTTTACATTGCTCTGTATACTGCATATCTTTAAATATTAGGTGCTATACAGTAATTAAAGACTTTGTTTACTTTCTGTCTTCCAAAATAGGTACTATAGAAAGACTGTTAGACTTAAATAATTTAGAAGTCTAAAATAAAAAAACCTACAACAGCTGAGGAAACAAAATAAAAAATGGCAGTGAAGTGTATTTTAAAGTAAAGGATCTCTTTTCACACAAGTTCCCTTCAGCAGGATGTGGATTTTCTAAAAAATACATTACACCACTTGGCCATTTGGCTTTTTATATTATCGTAAACTCATATCATAAAGGGACTTGGACATTGGAAAAAAAATTGGCAGGGGCAAGAACTGATAAAACATAACATTTCTTATGAATATATGGGCCATGTTTTTAAGCATTGATACTTATTTTGCACCTGAAAAAGTTTGTATACACCTATCGGATATGCATATAATTTTTGCATACACACTATTGATGCTCACAATCATTTAATATATATGCGCAATTGCTTGTGCTGCAGGGGCAGCTTAGGCGAGTGCATTTGAAATTTTAGACCTTGGGGTCCAGTTTTACCTTCTGGTAGGCTTACTCCTGAAGAATTATGAGGATGAACTACTACCATTTGTTTACATACATGTTTTTTCTCCCCACTACACAAACTTTTGTTCCCAAACATTTGTTTCAGCTCTGACGTAGGTGGTCTGACCTAGTGGTCAGAGAACGAGTTGGGAGCCAGAAGGCAGGCTGAGTTGGATAGCAGGAGATCATAATCAGGCAGTAAGAGCAGCTAACACAAAGGAGGCAGTCCTGAGCAGGGGAAACTCAGTTGCACACACACACCCCTTCCTGTTCCTGCACTTGGTTTAAACAGAAGCACGGTACCAATCAGATTCCCTGCAGTTCCACCAATCAGAGTGCAGGACTGGTATCCTCTGTCAGTGTTAAGCTTGTCACTCTGATTAGTGTTAACAGATCAGTGGGTGATAGGTCAGTTCTTACTGTCTCCTAAGCACCCTATAGACTGCAATTTGAGACCAGCAGTTCCTGACAACATGTTTAAAACTAAACTACATCTTAGCATTCAACACAAGTAGAAACAAATAGTTGTGTCCTTTCTACACTAGATTAACAACTGTTGTAAGTAAGCTAGAGAATGTCAAAGGTGATTGGATCAGAAAATGACTTACCAAATTCTAGGTCTGACTTTCTTTAGGAGCTCCAATTTCTTATGCTGTGGAATAAGGTGTGTGAAAATGAGGGATTGTTGTCCAGGATGGGTTGTAGATCACTGAGAGGTTTCAGCTGGAGAGGTTTTAGCTGAGGACTGTAGGTGATGGCCAGTGGTGTTCTGGTGGTTTCTTTCTTGGGCTTGTTTTGCAGCAGGATGCTTCTGGGTACACATCTGAGTATGTTGATCTGTTTCCTTATTTCCTCATGTGGGTATCATAGTTTTGAGAATGATTGGTGAAGATCTTGTAGGTGTTAGTCTCTGTCTGAGGGGTTGGAGTAAATGCGATTGTACCTCAGTGCTTGGCTGTAGACAATGGATTGTGTGGTGTATCTGCAATGGAATCTGGAGGCATGAAGGTAGGCATAGAAGTTGGTGGGTTTTCGGTATAGGATGGTGTTAATGTGACCGTCACTTATTTGCACCGTGGTGTCTAGGAAGTGGACCTCCCATGTAGGTTGGTCCAGGCTGAGGTGGATGGTGGGGTGGAAGCTGTTGAAATCGTGGTGATCTACAACCCATCCTGGACAATGATTCCTCACTTTCACAGGCCTTGAGAGGCAGGCCAGTCCTTGCCCACAGACAACCTGCCAACCTGAAGCATATACCCATCAGCAACTACACACTACACCATTTCAGGAACCAATCCATGCAACAAACCTCGATGCCAACACTTCCCACATATCTACACCAGTGACACCATCACAGAACCTAACCAGATCAGCCACATCATCACTGGTTCATTCACCTGAACATCCACCAATGTAATATATGCCATCATGTGCCAGCAATGCCCTTCTGCTATGTACATCGGCCAAACTGGACAGTCCCTATGTAAAAGAATAAATGGACAAAAATCAGATATTAGGAATGGCAATATACAAAAATCTGTAGGAGAACACTTCAATCTCCCTGGGCATACTATAGCAGATTTAAATGTAACTCTCCTGCAGCAAAACCCCCCCAAAACCTTCAGGACCAGACTGCAAAGAGAAACTGCTGAGCTTCAGTTCATTGCAAATTTGACACCATCAACTCAGGATTAAACAAAGACTGTGAATGGCTAGCCAACTACAAAAGCAGTTTCTCCTCCCTTGGTGTTCACATCTCCAGATCAGCTGCTAGAAGAGAGCCTTATCCTCCCTGACTGAACTAACCTCGTTATCTCTAGTCTGATTCCTGCCCACATAGTTATACATGCCTCTGGTCATTTCCACTGCATGCATCCGACGAAGTGGGTATTCACTCACAAAAGCTTATGCTCTAATACATCTGTTAGTCTAAAAGGTGCCACAGGACTCGTGTCTCTTTTTCCCTCATATTGTCCTCCCAGGGGATCCTGCCCATCAGTTCCCCATGGGAGTCAAAGTCTTCTTTTCTGAAGTTTAGGGTCTGTATTTTGCTACTCTCCTTTCTTCCTTTTGTGAGGATCCTGAACTCAACCATCTTATGGTCACTGCTGCCTAGGTTGCCATCCACTTCTTCTTCCCCTACTAACTCTTCTCTGTTTGTAAGCAACAGGTCAAGAGGAGAATGGCCCCTTGTTGTTTCCTCCAGTAGTTACACCAGGAAGTTGTTTCCAGCACTCCAAAACCTTCTTGGATTGTCTATGCACTATTGTATTGCTCTCCCAGCAGATGTTGGGGTGATTGAAGTCCCCCATTAGAACCAAGGCTTGTGTTCTTGAAACTTCAGTTAATTGTCTGAAGAAAGCCTTGTCTACCTCATTGTCCTAGTCCGGTGTTCTATAGCACATGCCAACAACGACATCATCATTGTTGCTCTCGCTTCTAAACTTAACCCAAAGACTCTCAACAAACTTTTCTCCAGTTTCATACTGTAAGTCTGAACATTCATGCTGCTCTCTTACATACAGTGCAACTCCTCCACCTGTCCTTCCTGAATAGTTTATACCTATCCATGACAGTATTCCAGTCATGTGAGCTACCTGACCAAGTCTCTGTTATTCCAATCACATCATAGCTCTTTGACTGTGCCAGGACTTCCAATTCTTCCTGCTTATTTCCCAGACTTCTTGCATTTGTGTACATGCACCTAAGATAACTAGTCAATTACCCTGCTTTCTTAATATGAATCAGGAGCCCCCCCCCTTTGCACCCTCCTCCTTGTGCACCCTCCTAATTGCCTTTTTTGGATCTGGCATGAAATACAGTCCTGCCCAACCTAAGTCTTTCTGAGGTGTCTAGCCTCCAGTAGTCTCTAGTCCTTCAACTGTGCACAGGAACCTTATTTTCCCCCCTGCTCATTATGATTTCTCTCCCCTGAATGAACAATCACAGCCTATTTATACAATCTGGATGTCTGTTGAGTTGTCATCTGACCATTTTAACTCTGTCTTCTCTGGCTCACAAGTAGCTATCAATTACTACCTGTTAATTACTGCTTGTGCCTTAGTGGGTCGCAGCTGAAGACACCAGATTCAGAAGAGAAATATGGCAGACTTACCCCCAAACTGATGGCTATTCTACCATTAGATTATATCAAGCCAGTAACAAAAATAGACTTCTGTCTCATCACACTGGTTAAAAGGAAGCCAGGAATGCAATCACTTTACGCATTCCAGGATTTATTTCACCATCCAGACAATAGACTGTATGCTGAATGGTTATTGAAAACCAATTTATTCAAATAAAGGATTCTTTTGATTTCAAGAGACCAGCAACATAGCCAGGTCAATATATAACTCATATCTTACTGAATAATCATGCTGTTGCCAATCCTTTAATAGCTAAAATCTAAACTTTTTTTAAAAGAAAAAAATAGAAGAAAGTTAAAATGGTTAAGGCAGTGGTCCCCAATGCAGTGCACACGGGTACCATGGTGCCCACCGGGGCATTTATGTGCACCTGCGGGAGTGCGTCTGCTGAAAAACCACCAAAGTGTCTGCTTCCGCTGTCAGTGGCATTTTGGAAGACACAGGGACAAATGCTGTGGGGCTGCCAAAATGCCACCGGAAGCGGAAGCAGGCACTTCAGCGGTTTTTTGGCGGACATGCCCTGGACGCGAGAGGACATGGCATAGCACATGGACCTGACAAGTTTGAGAACCGTTGCTTTTCTGAAAACAGGAATGTGCTATTGGCCACAGAAATGCTGGGGACCACTGGGTTAAGGAAATCATGTATATACAAGTAACTGCAAAGTTCTTATATAAGGTTTGAAGCAGTGATGGAATAAACCATTATTTTGCAAATGTCTCTCTGGAAATTACCCACTCCTTATTTAGAGCTTCCTTGCTAGAAATCCAGTCCACCAAAATGAAGCGGGAATTGAAGACAAAATGGAGATGTTTCCAAGGTCTTTAATACCGTCTCCAATGGGGATGAAATTTTACTGTCCTATACAAAGCTCTCAGTCTCAGTTTGTGGAATATTATAAGCATAAGATGAAGTCCAGGGTCACGTAAGCAAGTCACATGCCCTTACATAGTTTGATGACTCACAGGAGCAGCCATTGCCCATATTATTTCTGAAGTGTCCACAGGAAGGCTCACTGGGCAGGGATGAGCTTCTTCTATGGCCCACTGCAAAAGTTGTGTTCTTTAATGGGCCATCAGTACAAAGCTGTCTGGCTTCAATATAGATTTTACCTGGTGGTTGTTACCCCAGGAACAGGCACATTTGAAATGCAGGTACATAGTCAATATCATAACTTTAGATACAAAGCTGATACATGTATACAAACAGGATAATCCTCTATGATAACTTGTAACTTTTCTATTGATACCCTACATGACTACTTTGTATAAGATTTGTTTCAATTGTATAACAGCAGTAGCAAAAATGATATACATGGTCATATTTCAATTAGGACTGTCAAGTGATTTAAAAAATTAATCATGATTAATTGCGTGATTAATCACACTGTTAAATAATAACAGAATACCATTTATTTAAATATTTTGGATGTTTTCTACATTTTCAAATATATTGATTTCAATTACAACACAAAACACAAAGTGTACAGTGCTCACTTTATAGTTATTTTTGATTACAAGTATTTGCACTGTAAAAAATAAAAGAAATAATATTTTTCAATTCACCTAATACAAGTGCTGTAATGTAATCTCTTTATCATGAAAGTTGAACTTACATATGTTGAATTATGTTAAAAAAACGCTCGATTCAAAAATCAATGTAAAATTTTAGAATCTGCAAGTTCACTCGGTTCTTCTTCTTGTTCAGACAATTGCTCACACAAACAAGTTTGTTTACATTTGAAGGAGATAATGCTGTCTGCTTCTGATTTACAATGTTACCTGAAAGTGAGAATAGGTGTCCTCATGGCACAGTTGTAGCTGGCACTGCAAGATATTTATGTGCTGGATGCGCTAAAAATTGGTATGTCCCTTCATACTTCAACCACTATTCTAAGGGACATGCGTCCATGCTGAAAACGGGTTCTGCTCGATAACATAAGAACATAAGAATGGCCATACTGGATCAGACCAAAAGTCCATCCAGCCCAGTATCCTGTCTACCAACAGTGGCCAATGCCAGGTTCCCTGGAGTGAGTGAACCTAACAGGTAATGATCAAGTGATCTCTCTTCTGCCATTCATCTCCACCATCTTACAAACAGAGGCTAGGGACACTATTCCTTACCCATCCTAGCTAATAGCCATTAATGGATTTAACCTCCTTGAATTTATCCAGTTCTCTTTTAAACCCTGTTATAGTCCTAGCCTTCACAACCTCCTCAGGCAAGGAATTCCACAGGTTGACTGTGCATTATGTGAAGAACTTTCTTTTATTTGTTTTAAACCTGCTGTCCATTAATTTCATTTGGTGGTACTTAGTTCTTATATTATGGGAACAGATAAATAACTTTTCCTTATTCACTTTCTCCACACCACTCATGATTTTATATACCTCTAGCGTATCCCTCCTTAATCTCCTCTTTTCCAAGCTCATCTGTGACTTCAATCTGTGACAATTCCTCAGATTTGTCATTTGCAAAAGATGGCTCAGGTTTGGGAATCTCCCTAACATCCTCAGCCATGAAGTCCCAGCCTCTTTAATCTCTCCTCATATAGGATCTGTTCCAAACCCCTAATCATTTTAGTTGCCCTTTTCTGAACCTTTTCTAATGCCAGTTTATCTTTTTTGAGATGAGGAGACCACATCTGTATGCAGTGTTCAAGATGTGGGCACACCATGGATTTATATAAGGGCAATAAGATATTCTCCATCTTATTCTATATCCCTTTTTAAATGATTCCTAACATCCTGTTTGCTTTTTTGACTGCCGCTGCACTGTGCATGGATGTCTTCAGAGAACTGTCCACCATGATTCCAAGATCTTTTTCCTGATTAGTTTTAGCCAGGGGTGAAAGTAACTTATAGGATTTACCGGTACTCTAGAGTCCCGAGGAGGGGATGGGGCCTCAACTGGAAGAGGCATGGCCTCTACCGGATGAGGTGGGGCCTTTAAATCCCCGGGCCCATTAAAGCAGGATTTAAAGGGCCCAGGGGTAGGGCTGTGTTAGCAGCAGCTGGGAGCCCTGAGCCTTTTAAATCACTCCCTGAGCTCCCAGATGCAGAGGTGGCTGGGAGCCCTGGAGTTCAGGGGCAATTTAAAGGGGTCGATTTAAAGGGCCCAGGGCACTAGTTACCACAGAGAAGCCCCAGGCCTTTTAAATTGCCAGTGGAGCCTCGCTGCTCAGGGACGAAGGGTTTGGGGTGTAGGAGGGAACTCAGGACTAGGACAGAGGGTTGGGTGAAGGCTGTGGAGTGTGGTTAGGATGAGGGGTTCATGATGCAGGAGGGGGCTCAGGGTTGGGACACAGGGGTAGGGTGCAGGGGGATGAGGGCTCTGGCTGGGGGTGAGGGATGTGGGAGGGGCTCAGGGTGAGAGTAGAGGTGTGGGGGTGAGGGCTTTGTCTGGGGCTGGAGATGAGGGATTTGGGGTATAGAAGAGGTTCAAGACTAGGGCAGAGGGTTGGGGTGTGGGGGGATGAGGGTCTGGCTGGGTGTGTGGGCTCTGGGGTGGGGCAGGACTGGGGATGAGTTTGGGGTGCTGGCAGGCTGCCCCAGGACTGGAGCCAGAGAGGAGGACTTCCCCCAGCCCTCTCCCCGCTGGCAGCAGCAAGCTCTGGAGTCCCCCTCTGCCCCCCGGCAGCAGACTCACCTCACACCACTGTCACTGCATGTGTTCCTATTGCCTTTCTCAGGTCAAGGAATCTCCCTTGCCTCCCCTGTGGTGAGTACCAATGGGGAGGGGGGCTGCCATCACTTGTGTACCTCCTCCCCTGCTGCTGCTCCTCACTGTGGCCTCACTGGAGGTGGAGGAGGGGGCTTCCCCTTCCCCTTCCAGCATGGGGCAGGAGCGGTGACTGTGGGTGGGATGGGGGCCTGTGGTGATGGAGGGTCCTACTGGAAAATTAAAGGGTCTGAGGAGGAAAGGCACGGTCAGGGTCAGCCTGCCCTGCCACTGGTGGAGGGGGGCACTAGTTGATGCAGGGAGGCAGCACGGAGCTGCAGGGGAGAAACAGGGACACTCACCTCTGGGGCCTGGGGAGGTGAGCGGGGGCAGCAAAGGGAGGCCAGGGGACACTTGGGGGAGATGTGGCGGGGCAGCAGGTGGGGACAGGTCGGGGGACCCAGCCCCAAACATTGGTGGAGCCAGGCTCCTGGGCTCTCAATATTGCTGGAGCCATAAGCCCGTATAATTCACCACTGTTGCTTGCTGGTACGCTGTATTGGGCCATACTGGCTTACTTTTACCTCTGGTTGTAGCTATTTTAGCCCTCGTCTTATTGTATGTATAGTTGGGGTTATATTTTCCAATGTGCATTACTTTATGTTTATCCACATTACATTTCATTTGGTATTTTGTTACCCAGTCACTTAGTGTTTTGAGATCTTTTTGAAGTTCTTCACAGTCTGCTTTGGTCTTAACTATCTTGAGCAGTTTAGTATCATCTGCAAACTTTGCCACCTCACTGTTTACCCCTTCCTCCAAATCATTTATGAATAAGTTGAATAGGATTGGTCTTAGGACTGACCCTTGGGGAACACCACTAGTTACCCCTCTCCATTCTGAAAATTTACCATTTATTCCTACCCTTTGTTCCTGTCTTTTAACCAGTTCTCAATCCATCAAAGGATCTTCCCTCCTATCCCATGGCAACTTAATTTATGTAAGAGCCTTTGGTGAGGGACCTTCTGGAAATCTAAGTACACTATGTCCACTGGATCCCCCTTGTCCACATGTTTGCTAACCCCTTCAAAGAACTCTAATAGATTAGAAAGACATGATTTCCCTTTACAGAAACCATGTTGACTTTTGCCCAACAATTTATGTTCTTCTATGGCCTGACAATTTTATTCTTTACTATTGTTTCAACTAATTTGCCCAGTACTGAGGTTAGACTTACCAGTCTGTAATTGCCAGGATCACCTCTAGACCCCTTTTTAAATATTGGCGTTACATTATCTGTCTTCCAGTCATTGGGTACAGAAACTGATTTCAAGGACAGGTTACAAACCATAGTTAATAGTTCCACAATTTCGCATTTGAATTCTCTCAAAACTCTTGGGTGAATGCCGTCTGGTCCTGGTGACTTGTTACAGTTAAGTTTATCAAGTAATTCCAAAACCTCCTCTAGTGACACTTCAATCTGTGACAATTCCTCAGATTTGTCATCAGCAGAAGATGGCTCAGGTTTGGGAATCTCCCTAACGTCCTCAGCCATGAAGACTGAAGCAAAGAATTCATTTAGTTTCTCCACAATGACTTTATCATCTTTAAGTGCTCATTTTGTATCTTGATCATCCAGGAGCCCCACTGGTTGTTTAGCAGGCTTTCTGCTTCTGATGTATTTAAAAAACATTTTATTACTTTTTGAGTTTATGGCTAGCTGTTCTTCAAACTCCTTTTTATCTTTTCTTATTACATTTTTACACTTAATTTGGCAATGTTATCCTCCTTTTTATATACCTCACTAAGATTTTACTTCCATTTTTAAAAATATGCCTTTTTATCTCTCACTGCTTCTTTTACATGTTTGTTAAGCCATGTATGAGTGACATATGTTCATTTTCACTATTTTAGTCAGATACCACCAGCAGAAGGTTAATTTTATTTTTTGGTGGTTCAGTTCTGTAGTTTCCACATTGAAGTGTTGCTCTTTTAAGATTTCTGAAAGCATTCTCCACACCTCATCCCTCTCAGATTTTGGAAGGCACACCAGATTCTGAAACCTTGGATTGAGTGCTGTAGCTATCTTTAGAAATTTCACATTGTTTCCTTCTTTGTGTTTTGTGAAATCTGCAGTGAAAGTGTTCTTAAAATGAACAACATGTGCTGGGTCATCATCCAAGACTGATATAATATGAAATATATGGTAGAAGATGGGTAAAACAGAGCAGGGGACATACATTGCTCCCTCTAGGAGTTCAATCACAAATTTAATTAACACATTATTTTTTTAACAAGTGTCATCAGCATAGAAGCATTTCCTCTGGAATGGTGACCGAAGCATGAAGGGACATGTGAATGTTTAACATATCTGGAATGTAAATACCTTTGAATGCCAGCTATAAAAGTTCCATTCAAATGCCTGTTTTTGTTTATCATTTTTACAGTGAAAATATTTGTAATTAAAAATATATTTTGATTTCAGTTACAACACGGAATACAATTTATATGAAAATGTACAAAAATATCCAAAATATTTAATAAATTTAAATTGGTATTTGTAACAGAGTGATGACTCACCCCTGTGGTGCCTCCTGCTGGCCGTCTGGGAATTAGCTTTTGTTTACCAGCTTCGGAGCGCCCTCTGCCAGTGTCTCACCATTGCTGGCCCCTGTGTCCCTCCCAGACCCCCGTGCCCTGTTATCTGGGGTGCTGCAATACCCCACAGATCTCTCTCTCGGTCTCCCCACCCCGGGGAACCCCCTACCCTCTATCCCAACCTTGTCTCAGTCTAAGGCTACTGCCAGTCATCAGCAAGCCCTCACTCCCGGGAGCAGACTGGAGTGTAAAAGCCAGTCATTATAGGCAAGGGTATTTTTGGACCTGCTGCCTTTCTCTGCAGCTCAGTACCCTTTTAGGCCTTGCTATCAGGCCGCAGCCTGGGAGGTCGCCCGACCTGAGCTCCCTAGCACAGCCTGCCCCTTCCCCAGCACTGCTCCACCCTCGGTCCCCTTAGTTCTCAGGCAGCTAGGTCTTGCTCCCTCCCAGGCTGGAGGAAGACTGCCCAACTCCAAACTAGCAGCTGTTTTTGTATGGGGGATGATTCACCTTTGACTGCTTCCTCAATCAGTCCAGGCTTGCTGTTTTCCCTTGCAGCCCTCTACAGGGCTGTTTCAACCCTGTCAGGGCAGGAGCATGTGAACACCCTGCTACATCCCCCTCCTCAAAATCCCATGCCCGGGGAAAGGGGGGTCCTTAAGCCTGTGTGACCTAGAGATGTCCCGCAGTCATGCTCACCACTCCTCAGTGTCCTTTAGTTTTTTCACACTCCTGACCAACAAAAGGTTTATCCACAAAAGCTAGTGTAGACATAGGCTAAGTTTCCATTGTGTCTGTCATGCAGATTCTAGGTTTAGAATCTCTACTTATATCCTTTTGTTAATAATATAACAAAACCACTCATCTCTGGCACCATCACAGAGCCTGCACCCCCAGCCGAAGTTCTCACCATCCCCACACCCCATCCCCCTGCCCCAGCCCGGAGCCCTCTTTTGCACCCCAAACCCTTCATCCCCAACCCCACTCCAGAGCCTGCACCTCCAGCTGGAGTCCTCACCCGCCCTGCCCTGCCTCCCAAGGCCTGTGAAAGTGAGGGATTGTTGTCCAGGATGGGTTGTAGATCACTGATGATGCATTGGAGAGGCTTTAACTGAGGACTGTAGGTGATGGCCAGTGGTGTTCTGTTGTTTTCTTCCTTGGGCTTGTCTTGCAGCAGCAGGCTTCTGGGTACACGTCTGGCTCTGTTGATCTGTGTCCTTATTTCCTTGTGCTGGTATTGTAGTTTCGAGAAAGCTTGGTGGAGATCTTGTAGGTGTTGGTCTCTGTCTGAGGGGTTGGAGCAAATAGGATTGTACCTCAGTGCTTGGCTGTAGACAATGGATCGTGTGGTGTGCCCGGGATGGAAGCTGGTGGCATGAAGGTAGGCATAGCTGTCGGTAGGTTTTCGGTATAGGGTGGTGTTGATGTGGCCGTTATTAATTTGCACCGTGGTGTCCAGGAAGTGGACCTCCCCTGTAGAATGGTCCAGGCTGAAGTGGATGGTGGGGTGGAAGCTGTTGAAATCATGGTGGAATTCTTCCAGAGTTTCTTTCCCATGGGTCCAGATGATGAAGATGTCATCAATGTAGCATAGACAGAGGAAGGGCATGAGTGAACAAGAGCTGAGGAAGCGTTGTTCCAGGTCAGCCATAAAGATGTTGGCATACTGTGGGGCCATGCGGGTGCCCATAGCAGTGCCACTGGTCTGGAGGTATATATTGTCACCAAATGAAATAATTGTGTATGAGGATAAAGTCACAGAGGTCAGCAACCACTTGTGCTGTAGCATCATCAGGGATACTATTCCTAACAGCTTGTATTCCATCTTTGTGTGGGATGTTTGTGTAGAGAGCCTCTACATCCATGGTTGCTAGGATAGTGTTTTCTGGAAGGTCACCAATGCATTGTAGTTTTCTCAGGAAGTCGGTGGTGTCACGGAGATAGCTGGGAATGCTGGTGGCGTAGGGTCTGAGTAGAGTGTCCACATATCCAGACAGTCCTTCAGTGAGAGTGCCAATGCCCGAGATGATGGGGCGTCCAGGATTTCCAGCTTTGTGGATCTTGGGTAAAAGATAGAATAACCCCGGTCGGGGCTCTAAGGGTATGTTAATTTGTTCCTGTGTTAGTGTAGGGAGTGTCCTGAGTAGACGGTGCAGTTTCTTAGTATATTCTTCAGTGGGATCTGAGGAAAGTGGCCTGTAGAAATTGGTTTTGGAGAGTTGTCTGGTAGCCTCCTTTTGGTAGTCAGACCTGTCCATGATGACAACAGCACCTCCTTTATCAGCCTCTTTGATTATGATGTCAGGGTTGTTTCTGAGGCTATGGATAGCAGTGCGTTCTGCTCGACTTAGGTTGTGAGGCAGGCAATGCTGTTTTTCCACAATTTCTGCCTGTGCACGTCGGCGGAAGCATTCTATATATAGGTCCAGACTGTCATTTCGACCCTCAGGAGGAGTCCATATGGAGTTCTTCTTGTGCTGCTGGTGGGATGGTGTCTGTGTATCAGTGTGGTGTTCTATGTAGTCTTGAAAGTATTCTTTGAGTTGGAGACTGCGAAAGTAGGCTTCCAGCTCACCGCAGAATCGTATCATGTTTGTGGGGTGGTGGGGCAGAATGAGAGTCCTCGAGATAGAACAGACTCTTCTGCCGGGCTGAGTGTGTAGCTGGATAGATTGATGATATTGCTGGGTGAGTTAGGGATACCACTGCTGTGGCCCCATGTGGCAGGCAGGATTTTAGATAGCTTGCAGTCCTTTTTCTTTTGTAGAGAGGTGAAGTGTGTAATATAGGTCTCCTGTCTTATTTTAATAAAATCTGTTTGTGTGGAGGGTTGGTTGTTTATCAAGGTCTCCAGGTTGGAAAGCTCTTTTTTGATGTTTTCCTGTTTGCTGTACAGGATGCTGATCAGGTGGTTCCTCAGTTTCTTAGATAGTGTCTGGCATAATCTCTCACTGTGCAGTATGTGGAAAGCAATGGATTTTTCACCTTCAGTCCATTTGGTATGATGTCCATCCGTTTGCATTTGGAGAGAAAGATGATATCTGTCTGTATTTGTGCAAGTTTCTTCATGAGGTTGATGGATTTCCACTCCATACGGCTAAATGCAGTGCCTTGCATGTTGTCAAGAATCAGAGGGGTAGCCGTGTTAGTTTGGAATTGCAGAAGTGACAAAGAGTCCTGTGGCACCTTAAAGACTAACTAAAGTTTTAGAGCATAAGCTTTCGTGGGCTAATACCCACTTCGTCGGATGCATGCAGTGGAAGTATGCAGGGGCAGGTAGGCAAGAACCAGGTGGGAGATAACAGGGTTATCACAGGGTCAAAACAATATATACCTCCAGACCAGTGGCACTGCTATGGGCACCCGCATGGCCCCACAGTATGCCAACATCTTTATGGCTGACCTGGAACAACGCTTCCTCAGCTCTCGTTCACTCACGCCCCTCCTCTGTCTATCTATGCTACATTGATGACATCTTCATCATCTGGACCCATGGGAAAGAAACTCTGGAAGAATTCCACCATGATTTCAACAGCTTCCACCCCACCATCCACCTCAGCCTGGACCAGTCTACATGGGAGGTCCACTTCCTGGACACCACGGTGCAAATTAATGACGGCCACATCAACATCACCCTATACCGAAAACCTACTGACAGCTATGCCTACCTTCATGCCACCAGCTTCCATCCCGGGCACACCACACGATCCATTGTCTACAGCCAAGCACTGAGGTACAATCCTATTTGCTCCAACCCCTCAGACAGAGACCAACACCTACAAGATCTCCACCAAGCTTTCTCAAAACTACAATACCCGCACAAGGAAATAAGGACACAGATCAACAGAGCCAGACGTGTACCCAGAAGCCTGCTGCTGCAAGACAAGCCCAAGGAAGAAAACAACAGAACACCACTGGCCATCACCTACAGTCCTCAGTTAAAGCCTCTCCAATGCATCATCAGTGATCTACAACCCATTCTGGACAATAATCCCTCACTTTCACAGGCCTTGGGAGGCAGGCCAGTCCTGGCCTACAGACAACCTGCCAACCTCAAGCATGTTCTCACCAGCAACAGCACACCGTGCGATAATAACTCTAACTGAGGAACCAATCCATGCAACAAACCTCGATGCCAACTCTGCCCACACATCTACACCAGCAACACTATCACAGGACCAAACCAGATCAGCCACACCATCACTGGTTCATTCACCTGCACATCTACCAATATAATATACGCCATTATGTGCCAGCAATGTCCCTCTGCCATTGGCCAAACTGGACAGTCCCTACGAAAAAGGATAAATGGACACAAATCAGATATCAGGAATGGCAATATACAAAAACCTGTAGGAGAGCACTTCAACCATGCTGGACACACTACAAAAGATTTAAAGGTCAGCATTTTGCAGCAAAAAAACTTCAAGTCCAGACTGCAAAGAGAGACTGCAGAGCTGCAATTCATTTGCAAATTTGATACTATCAATCAAGGATTGAACAAAGATTATGAGTGGCTAGCTAACTACAAAAGCAGCTTCTCTTCTCTCGCTATTCACACCTCCAGTTCAGCTGCTAGAGGAATACCTCACCCTCCCTGATTAGAGATAACAAGCTGGTTCAGCCTCATTGGACTAACCCTATCATCTCCCACCTGGTTCTTGCCTACCTATTTAACCCACTGCAGATTCCCTTCTTCCCCAAATGTTCCCTTAACATTTTAGTGAGCACATTTAAGTATGAGAATAGTAGTTCATATATGGTACCCAACTGTAATTAATATTTCAAATAGTTGGTAGAAAGATTACATAAAACACCTTCCTGTTTCCAAGAGACCTGTAAAGGAATGTAAGACCCAAAGTCTGGGTGTGTGAAACAGTTAAAAGCCCATGATTTGCAATGGAATGATTTTTTCCAGTTTTTGTTTCCTCCTTATCTGTTTTGCATATGTCAAGATTGCCTCCCCACTCTGAACTCTAGGGTACAGATGTGGGGACCCGCATGAAAAAAGAAATAACGCCCCCAATCTTATTTTACCAGCTTGGGTTAAAATGTTTTTCCCCAGAACACAACTTCTTCTGTATCAGGACCTGGTACACTGCCACCACCAAACTAGGTCTAGGGTAGTTTTGGGACCCTTCTTTCCCTTTCCACTAACCCCCCAAACTTCTTCCTTCCCTGGGAAGCTTGAGAGAAAAAAAACAAACCTCGCCTGCTCCTGCGAGACGTGCCTGATCCAAAACCAGGATCTTACACAATGAAAAACAAGCAGTCAGCTTCTTAAAAGAAAGGAATAAATCCCTTATAACCATCAATAGAACAGCATCTACCATAATCAACAGAAGGATTCAGAAACCAAACCTCTCCCCCGAGGCAACTTTCTCCCACTGTTGATATCTCTGCTGAATCTTACAATCTCAAGAAGCACCCAGCCAACACTCACCACTGAGAACCCTCCAAGTAATAAAAATGAGGTAAACTTACTGACTACAGTACTTGATAGAATCTTATAGTTACAGTGAAAGACATAGCTGGGTTCATCCCATAGCCAAGGTGAACAGAGAGAGAGACCCAGAGAGAAACTGAAACTTAAAATCCTTTGTCTCCTGAGGAATTTCTCATTGGTCAGTTGTCCACCTCTCAGGTTACCTTTAGCTTAACCCCTTACAGGTAAACACTAATTCTAGGCTACTTCACACTTATGACAGCATATTAAACAAAAAACAAAACACCTCCCTGCTTGGTGTTGGCAGTAATGTTAAATTAGTGCAAAATCTAGCTGCAAGTTATTTGTGTTATAATTATAAAACAAGTTATAATTCAGTGCACGTCAATGGGGTACAGGGTGACCAGACAGCAAATGTGAAAAATTGGGACAGGGGTTCCGGGGGCAGAAGTAATAGGAGACTATATAAGAAAAAGACCCCAAAATCAGGACTATTCCTATAAAATCGGGACATCTGGTCATCCTAATGGGGTATAGCATTACAGCATAATGATGTTCTACTTTTAACAAATGTGTAACAAAGTATTAAGGAGAGATTAGTGGGTCTCGTTCCCTTCTTACAATTAAGCACAAGAAGAACTATTCAGATTGCTGAGTAGTAATCCATTAGGCCTGGCTATGCTGTGTGGTTTTGGGTGTTTTTTTTGCACCACAGCAAAGGACACGGATGAAGACACACACTGACCTCATGTGAATCATGTGTGCAGAACATTTACCCAATTACAGCATTTTAGTAACTACTCTGTGTAGACAAGATATAAGCTGATGAAGGAATTTATCCCATCTTGAAGTAGGCTGAAAGGCAGAGACGCAATAACTAAAATTAGTATTTCAGAAAACTGAAGCCTTTTCAATGCTTATATTCATTTAATGGAAAATTAATTTACTTTGATTTTCTTATCCTCCTGAACAAACTTGTTGAGCCACATCTTCCACGCTACTCTGTCACCTATATCACCATTCTGGCAAAGAAAAGAAGAGCTGGCTGAAACAGTCCTTTGGAGATTCTCTGCATAAGGAAATCTCTGGACCACGTAAAGCCCAGCATTGCAAGGGAGCAGGACAGACCTTGAGGCTGCTCTCACAGTGACAGAACTGCCCCTAATATCATGAAATCATCCTTCTTGCATAGTTATGTGCCATTTAAAAGATTAAGGGTAGCGAAGAACCAGACTCAACGAAACCAGAAAATAAAACACTACATAAGAGATGGTATTACTTATTATTATCATTTTAATGTCCTTCAAATTTAGGAAGAGTCATTTGGACAAAGGATTTGAATGCAACCTTGAAAAGGAAAAGAGAAACTGACTTATCCGGGGGGAGAGGAGGATGTCTTTGTAAATTAACAGATTTAGAAATTCTTCCACTAATTTTGATGAAGATACAATAAGTAGTTAATGTACATGGATCTAATTGAAATCGAGAAATTACCATTAATTCTCATACTTGAGAGAACCCCATTTTGTTCAATCAAATGGATTTCCCTTTCATTTTGTGAAAGGAAAATACATTCTCCTGCCTATGAGCGAAAGAATAGGGCGGGAGAGCTCCGAGGCTGTGAATCCCCCATCTGGGGCTCTCCTGCTATACAAATACCAACAATGATGTAACAAAGCAACAACAACAACCTCATTTGAGGATGGAATAGATGATCTCCCCTGAAAGGCAAGTTAACCTGTTATAGGCATGTAAAGTAGAATTTCCTCATCTGTTTTAATATCATGTTTAATATTTGTTTAAATATCAATATTTAATATATCCATAAGTGTTTGCAAACAGTATTTGGAATAGTTCTGAATAACTTCTTATGTAAGCAGGATCAGAATGAATTCTTTCCTGTCATCTAATAATGCACTTGGAGAAAAGACTTCAGGAGCAGACTGCGTTTGCATAGACACACCTACTCTGCCTAAGTATACAGCATGAAGGAACTGCTTTGCCAAAATGGTCAATTTTTCGGTTGTAAATCATTCTAGTATTCAAATGTATGGGTAATGAAATGTAGGGCATGGACATCAAAATGATCAAAGCAATAGTTCCAGTAAGGGTCTCCACCTGGAAGAGCTGTGTCTGCCCATTCTCCTTCACAGCGAGGATCTGTGCCTCTGCACCTGGGAAAAGAGAGCAGCTACCCCAGCAGTGACACTGAAGCCGTGGCTCAAGAAGGCTTCCTTTTCCCATTCCTTCAACCAGTTCCCCTGCCTATCAGGGTCTGAATGTATCTCTTATAAAAGGCAAGATGAGCCCATTTTTTGTTGGTAAATTCAGAGTTGTGCCTTTTTATGACCATCCTGGCATCCATATTTAGCAAGTCAAAGTTGAGCAGCACCAAAGAGACTAGAAAGAGAGAGCCAAGCAGAAAAAAAAAGCAACGTGAAGCAGAAGTACTCAGAACAAAATGAGGCATGGGGTAGAGGGGAGTCTATCTATTTTGAACAATCCCTGCATGTTATCTCACCTTGCTCAAAAACCATTTGAGATAGAATAGTTTCCTACTGTCAACCAAGATGTCTCTCAAGATAAGGGACCTCCCTCTCTGTTTCCTTTGCAGAGAGGTGCTCCTCAAACTCCAGGATTCACTTCTGCTTAGGCACAAGTGATGGGGTCACAACAGAGGGTATGGCTAGGGGAACACCTATTTCCCCCCAATTTGTGCATCCCTCTGGTGCTTAGGCATCTGACTCTGGCACGGGACTACAGTGCACATGTCCAGAAATAGAAACATAGGCATCTAGGGAACTTTTACCTAGGCACCTACCCTGTGTGGGGGCAGATGAGCAGCAGTTTTGTGAATCCTAGTAGGGCCTCATTCTAGGATGTAGTCACCTAAAATGGCTTTAACCAAGTGCTAGACTGTGCAATACAGTCAGTAGAAGAACATTTCATGAAGCTCAAGGAACACAGCAGTATATTTGGGATGTTGTATGATATTCCAAAACTCCTCACTATACCTGAAGACCTACACCAGCAATGCAGGACACTAGAGACAGTGTTAACACATGATGACATGCACAATAATGATGTGAATGATTTAGGTGATGAATTGAAAGCCCTTTCAAGATACAGTTCAGCAGGATCAACTCCAAAGGCTGTTCTGGAATATATATGCAAAAATAAGATGACCACCCTCTTTCCAAATGCTTTTGTTTCTCTGCACATACTTCTAACACTGCCTGTAACAGTTGCCAGTGGAGAATGCAGCTTCTCCAAGCTGAAGTTAATAAAAACACATCTATGCTCCACAATGACACAGGAGAGGCTGGTTGGCCTTGCAACCATCTTAATAACACATGAGCTGGCCCAGACTGTGGACCTTCAGGAAGCAGTTCAAATCTTTGCAACCCAGAAAGTACCACTTTGATTATTCAAACAGATAAAAATGCCAGTGTTTACTATGCAGACAAGAAAAGTTACATTTGCTGTTCAGGCGTTCGAAAGTTAAGTGTTAACTAAAATTTTCAAACAAGGCATTTTAAGTTGTTATTTCTCCTTTATTGGGATAGATAGCAGAGCAGTACCATGCGAAGAGTAGAACAGAAAGAAGAAAGAATTGAGACCTTTCAAAGTTTTGGCTCAGGTGAGGGGGCATGGGGCGTCATTTGAGCTCCCCGCCTCAGGAGCAAAAATGCTGGGGGCCGGCCCTGCATATCAATCATCTGGTTCTTTTTTAAGGAGACAACAAAGATATTCTAAAAGAGTTTTAAAAAGATGCTTTCCATGATGGAGTCCTGAGAGTGGAAGAATGCCTAACTGAGGGAAAGACCTCTGTTCCCAGTTTTTTTGGCTGGGAAGGCTAGATAACAGCCGTTAGAGAATCTCGCACTGATTGATTAAGAAGCTAGAGTCTTCATTGCTGTGGGAATTGCTTTAGAAAGGAATATGCCAACACTCATGCCTTAGAACAGAGGGACCAAGAGCCAGATTTAAAAAAAGTAGAGGAATTGTCTAGTACATGGAAGTTTAAAATAAATGGCAATTTGTTGCCTGTTATGTTTGTTAATGCCCCAGAATAATTGTCAGAGTGAAAGGTGATGTGAACTAGATTCCAGATTCAAAGAAATTAGCAGCCTTCATTTACTGGAAAAGACCTCTACTGAATCTCTCTTCAGTTTTATATTCTACTTATTGGATGCTAGCTATTTGTGCCAAAATGTTATCGGCTATTGAGAAATTACATACAGCAAGCCTGATTTTCTACTGCCTTCCAACTTATATAGCCATTCATACCTATGAAAAATGGTAGTAATCAGCTAACAAATCAGATTAGCAGTATTTTATACAGATGTAAGTGACTATATATGATTTAAGGCTGTGGCGACACAGATACATGACAGATGGCAAAAACTAGGCTTATTTCGCCTGAAAAAGAATTAAAAGGCATTTAAGAAGTACTGAATATTAAGGAAATATGTAGAAAACTTTCAGACGACATTGTAAAAAGCCCATTATTCTGTCTTCTGTGATCCACAAAACCCATGCTTGGTTGCCTCCTAACCCTGTAGATGCCTAGACTTACTTTGCACCTATTTTTTTTTTCCTGTGGGCATACGTACTGCAGCCTCATACTAGGAACCCAGGTGCCTATGTCCTGCCTAAATCCCAGAGTAAGTCACAAACCAAAGGAAGAAGGCTATTCAGTTCTCTAATTCCAATGGTTAGACGAAAATGTTCTGTTTCGGGTTGGTTTTGATCAGGCATGTCAATATGGAATAGTGTGGACTTGGAAAATATAAAGATATTAAAAGGCATATCAGATATTTTGAATACTAGAAAAAGAAAGTAGTATTACATCCTGTAGCAGAGGGAATTGATGGTTTGGCTCAAAGAAGAAAGATTTACCATTTTTAATTTTCATGACATTATACATTTGTTCAAACACAGCACAAAATTAATGTTAGTTGAAATAAATAATAATGAGGTGAAAGAACAACAGATTGATTTTGATCATATTACTAGCAACCCACATACCCACAAGAGAATGGAGAGGCTGAGAGAGCTGTACAGCCAACCAAGAAAATTCTACAGCAGGAAGATCCATTCCTTGCTCTTCTAAGCTACAGTTCAACAGTTACCGGATATAGTCCAGCACAACTCCTGATAATTCAGAACTGCTGTTTTGATTTTGGAGAAGAACCTGTCTCCTGTGAAGAACTTCAAAAAGATCTTACGTAACTGAGTGACTGGGTAACAAAATGGCAAATGAAATTTAATGTAGATAAATGTAAAGTAATGCACATTGGAAAAAAGAATCCCAACTATGTATACAATATGATGGGGGCTAATTTAGCTACAACTAATCAGGAAAAAGATCTTGGAATCATCTCGGATAGTTCTCTAAAGACATCCACGCAGTGTGCAGTGGCAGTCAAAAAAGCAAACAAGATGTTAGAAATAATTAAAAATGGGATAGAGAATAAGATGGAGAGTATCTTATTGACCTTATATAAATCCATGGTGTGCCCACATCTTGAATACTACGTACAGATGTGGTCTCCTCGTCTCAAAAAAGATAAACTGGCATTAGAAAAGGTTCAGAGAGGGGGCAACTAAAATGATTAGGGTTTTGGAACAGGTCCCATATGAGGAGAGATTAAAGAGGCAAGGACTTTTTAGCTTGGAAAAGAGGAGACTGAGGAGGGATACGATAGAGGTATATAAAATCATGAGTGGTGTGGAGAAAGTGAATAAGGAAAAGTTATTTACTTGTTCCAATAACATAAGAATTAGGAGCCACCAAATGAAATTAATGGGCAGCAGGTTTATAACAAATAAAAAGAAATTCTTCTTCACACAGTGCGTAGTCAACCTGTGGAACTCCTTGCCTGTGGAGGTTGTGAAGGCTAGGATTATAACAGAGCTTGAAAGAGAACTGGATAAATTCATGGACTTTGAGTTCCTTAGGGAATGGATGGATCCCCTGGGAGGCTAATATGGGAGGGAAGGAGTCCAGAAAAGCTTGCTGTATTTTAAAGAAGCCTTATTGAGGACGCAGAAACAAACTATCCTGATGTGCAGAAAGAATAGCAAATATGGCAGGTGAACACCTTGACTTAATAGTGAAATCTTCAGTGAGCTTAAGGGAATAGTATAAAAATATTGCTCGAGCATGCAGGAGTGTAATCAGGAAGGCGAAAACGCAACTGGAATTGCAGCTAGCAAGGTATGTGAAGGGTAACAAGAAGGTTTTCTCCAGGCATGTTAGCAACAAGAAAAAGGTTAGGGAAAGCGTGGGACACTTAATGAATGGGGGAGACAACCTAGTGACAGATGATGTTGAAAAACTGAAGTACTCAATGCTTTTTTTGAATCAGTCTTCATAGACAAGGCCAGTTCCCACACTGCTGTGCTGGACAACACAGTATGGGAAGAAGGTGCATAGCCCTCACTGGTGAAAGAACAGGTTAAGAACTATTTAGAAAAGCTGGAGATGCACAAATCCCTGGGGCCAAATCTAATGCATCCAAGGGTGCAGAGAAAATTGGTGGATGTGATTGCAGAGTCATTGGCCATTATCTTTGAAAATGCATGGTGATCAGGGGAGGTCCCAGTTGATTGGAAAAAAGCAAATATATTGCCCATCTTTAAAAAGGGGAAGAAGAAAGACCCAGGGAAATACATACCGGTCAGCCTCACCTCAGTCCCTGGAAAAATCATGGAGCAGGTCCTCAAGGAAACCATTTTGAAAAACCTGGAGGAGAGGAAGATATTTAGGAACAGTCAACATTGATTCACAAGGGCAAATCATGCCTTCCCAAGCTGATTGCACTCGATGATGAAATAACTGGCTCTGTGGATATGGGGAAAGCTGTGGATGTGATATATCTTGATATGTTCTCCCACAGTATTCTTGCCAGAAAGTTAAAAAAAGTATGGATTGGATGAATGGATTATAAAGTGGGTAGAAAGCTGGCTAGATTGTTGGGCTCAACTGATCGTGATCAACAGCTTGATGTCTAGCTGGCAACCGGTATTGAAGGGAGTACCCCAAGGGTCAGTCCTGGGGCTGGTTTTGTTCAATGTTTTTATTAATAATCTGGATGATGGGATAGATTGCAACCTCAGCATGTTCACAGATTACACTAAAACTTGGGGGAGAGGTGGATATGCTGAAAGGTAGGGATAGGGTCCAGAGTGATCTAGACAAATTGCAGCTTTGGGCCAAAAGAAATCTGATCAAGTTCAACAAGGACAAGTGCATAGTTCTGCACTTAAGAAGGAAGAATCCTATGCACCGCTACAGTCTGGGGACCAACTGGCTAAACAACAGAAAAGGACCTGGGGATTACAGTGGATGAGGAACTGGATATGAGTCAGCAGTGTGCCTTTGTTGTCAAAAATGCTAATAGTATATTGGGCTGCATTAATAGGAGCATTGCCAGCAGTTTGAGGGAAGCGATTATTCCCCTTTATTCGGCACTGGTGAGAGCACATCTAGATTATTGCATCCAGTTTTGGTTCCCCCACTACAGAAGAGATGTGGACAAATTGGAGAGAGTCTAGTAAAAGGCAATAAAAGTGAGCAGGGAGCTGGAGCACATGACTTATGGGGAGAAGCTTGTTTAGTCTGCAGAAGAGAAGAGTGAGGGGGGATTTGATAGCAGCCTTCAATTACCTGAAGCCCCCAAAAGAAGTTCCAAAGAGAATAGAGCTTGACTTTTCTCAGTGGTGGCAGATATCAGAACAAGGAGGAATGATCTCAAGTTGCAGTGGGATAGGTCTAGGTTGGATATTAGGAAACTCTATTTCACTTGGAGGGTGGTGAAGCACTGGAATGGGTTTCCAAAGAGGTGGTGGAGTCTCCATTCTTAGAGGTTTTTAAGACCCAGGTTGAGAAAGCTCTACCTGAGATGATTTAAATGGGATTGGTCCTGCTTTGAGCAGGGAGTTGGACTAGATGAGCTCTTGAGGTCTCTTTTAACTCTAATCTTTTATGATTATATGATTTTAAGTGATTATAAGGGATAGCAAACAGATCAAAACGAAGCAAATAAAGCAGACACACAAATTAAACTTAAAACAATAAAGAAATTGGCTACAAGTAGTAATTTCTCACCCTAAATGTTCTTTTAAGCAGGTTGCAGAGATCCTTGAAGACAAACTGCTCTTGCTTGCAGCTTAGAACGCCAGATATTCCTTTCACAGCCCAGACACCTTCTAGACTTGGTCCAATCCTTTCTTCCTCAGAGCACTCTTAGGTGTTTTCAGCAGTCATCCTGGATGAGGATTCAGTGAAGAACTGACCCTGAGTAGCTCACTTCCTTGCCTTAAATAGGATTTACCTATGGTTGGCATCCTTTGTTTCCCAGTTTGATCCCCATCTCCTTTGTAGGAAAATAGCTGCAGTCCAAGATGGAGTCCAGTACCAGGTGACATGATCACATGATCCTGAAGTGTCAAAGCAACCATAAATCCTCCAGAAGACTTTTCAGGAAGGTAGGAGATTAGCATCTTCAAGCCCTATTGTTCTCCCTAATGGCCCATTAACTAACCAGCCAGACTGAGTGCATTTTGTCTGGCAGGCATTCCCCAGGTGCAAACCCACCTGTAATTGTTACATAGTTAATATTCCTAACTTCATATACATAAATGATACATGAATACAAATAGGATAATCACGTTAAATAATTCATAACCTTCCAAATGATACCTCATATGACTCATCTTGCATAAAATACAACTTAGTTATGCCATATTCATATCACAACAATCTTCAAGAAGAATATGGGGCATAGTGTCACAGCCTTGATGCCTAAATTTATGTCACACAAGTCCCCTATGTGCGTACGTTTCTGCCACTGTGTTAAGAAAATGATTGTTAGGAAAATGTAACTTAGAATGTTGTAGTATGATTTTAAAATCATACTCAGACTTATAATCTCACTCCCTGTGTATGTACTATTGACCCCTAGTTTAACATGCATTTTAAACTTGCATTCACCCTGTCACAGATGTGCAGGCGTCATAGTGTCTAAGTACCCCTAAGTGTTTTGAACCTCCTGCTTACCAGACAGGTAAATGAAATAGATTAATACCAACAATGGATGTAATAGCCATTAAGTGTTCCCACCTGTGTAAGTGGATTGAAAGTCCCCCTCCCTTATCAACACAGGGGTATAAAATATCTTCATACATGTATTGAGGTGAGCCAGTTGTTTGGGTGATAACCCCTCTGACTCCTTATTGCTTGCAATAAATGTTGTTTTTCCAGAAGTCTACTGAGTTATGCCTGTCCTTTGAGGTATATTGGACTGAACTCCAAAGGAAATAAGCAGTTTTTGCAACAATTCTGGCGACCCAGATGGGACAGCCTTTGGACGACTTCGGGGTCACCGCGGACCGACCAGAGGAAGGATAGTGCGCACAGGGCAGTTTTTGCCCGTCCTAACTCTTGACCCGACCTGCGATGATACCCGGAACGTTAAAACGTGAGTCCCTACAAATCAGGCAAGACCAGAGGCTTCTGGAGTTTGGTAGGCGCCTGGGAAACAGAGCGGTGTAAGTATCTCCATTACTCTCATTGTTAATTTGTTTGGTGATTTTAGTACTTTTGTATTAATTCGCTGTTTGTAGATTCCTTGTGAATCATTTGGTATAGCAATGGGATCGGGTCGCTCACGAATGGAAGATTCCGCCTTTCCCTTGGGTTGTATGTTACGTAACTTTGGTAAATTTAAGAGTAATCATGGTATGAAGATGACTAAAGATGAGTTGATTATGTTTTGTCAGTTGGAATGGACCATGTTCGGTCTTGGTTGGCCCGATTCAGGGTCCTTTGATGTAGACCTCACAACTAAGGTTTATGAAACGGTGGTTACAAATCAACACTGGGACCAGTTCCCCTATATTGATTGTTGGCTAACAGTATGTCAGGATTGGCCCCCCTGGCTTATTAAATGTGCCTCTAAATTATGTAAACAAATGCGCCTAGGGGTTCCCAAGCCTCGTCCGACTATTCTCTGCGAGCCTGCAGAGGATGCTTGTCTCGAGACTGTAATGCCATCAGCGCCCCCTTATAGGCCACCCACCCCCATTCCCTCAGGAAGTGGTCCAAGTGGCCCATCTCCGTCTGTTACTAGACCCATTCAACTGGCTAGTCCCCTGACACCAGAGGACAGTCCCGCCCAAGGGGGAGCAAATGGAATCAGTGACATAATTGCTGAATTTGACCCCCTTTCCTCAAGCCGTCACACGGGACCTGCCTCAAATACCCAAAGTCATGATTTAATAAACCGAGCCTGCCCCATGCGAGAAGTAGTGTCCCCCACTGGCCGAACATCTTTCCTCTCTGCCTCCTTTACTACCACGGACTTATTTAATTGGAAAAGTCAAAACCCCTCTTACAGGGAAGATCCCTTAAAAATGCAAAACCTTTTTATATCTATTAGTCAGACTCACCACCCAACTTGGGCTGACATCCAAACAATTCTCCAAACCTTTCTGACTCAGGAGGAACGGAGACTGATTTTAGATAAGGCTGAGCGAATGGCCACAGAGAAAGCAGATAGATTAAATGATGGAATTACTACAGCACAGAGCCTTTGCCCTAGAAAGGAACCAAACTGGGATTATGAAACAAATAATGGGAAACAAAGTTTGGCAGTATACTCAGACTTAATAATAGAAGCATTAGAAAAGGCCATTCCCCAAGTTACTAATCTGTCAAAAGTATATGAGATTGGACAGGAAAAGGAGGAAGATCCTTCTACCTTCCTCCAGCGACTATTTGAGGCTTTTCGCAAATTTAGTGACTTAGACCCCGAATCATCAGATAATCGGAAAATGTTAAACTTGATGTTTATTGGCCAGTCTGCCCCAGATATCAGAAAGAAACTGCAGAAAACGGAGGGCGGACTGGGAAAGCCAATTTCAGAGCTAGTGGAAATTGCATATAAAGTGTATAGCAATAGAGATATGGTAGCAGAGAAAAAGGAGGAAAAGAAAGGACAGAAGCAGATGGCTATGTTGGCAGCAGCAGTGACTGGAGGATCAGAATCGCGAAATTGGCAAAATAAGGACAGGACAGGGAAGAACAGGCCAGTCCAGAAAGATGTATGTGCATATTGTAAAGAGAAAGGTCATTGGAGAAGAGAGTGCCCGAACTTAAAAAAGAAACAAGGAGATCAGAGGCAAGAGCCGGAGTCAGGAAGACAGATGAGGGCTAACACAGGAGAAGAATCCAGTTGAAGGGGCTCGGGATCTGAAAACGCCACCCTACTGGCAATAGCTCGGGAAGATCCCATGCAACAGATAAGGGTGGGTGGCAAGGAATATAAAGCTCTAGTGGATACCCGGGCTACGTATTCTATGATCCCTGCAAAACCCCCTTCTGCTGAAGAAAGCGGAAAACATGTAATAATAGAAGGAATTGAGGGAAAACAGAGTAAACTGCCTGAATATAAGCCCTTGCTTACAAAGATCGGGGACAATATGCTAGAGCATGCCTTTATTGTTTCACCTACATGCCCCGTTGCTCAGTTAGGACGAGATATCCTAACCAAACTACAAGCTGAAATCTTTTTCCAAGGAGAACAGATTGTAGTACACCTACCAGGAAAACAGGGTTCAAACTATCAAATGGCCCTCTTTAACAAGGAGTCAACTACCTGCACAGGGAACATTGAAGCCTTAGAAGGAATAAACCCTGATGTATGGGCAGATGGAAACCCTCCAAGGGTGACATCTGTACCCCCTGTGAAAATATGACTAAAAGAAAAAGAAAGCCCTGTCTGTGTAAAACAGTACCCTTTGTCAAAAGCAGCTCGTCTGGGTTTAAAGCCCCTCATCGAAAAATTCAAGCAGTGGGGCTGGCTAGTGGAGGGGTCATCCCCTTTCAATACCCCGATATTGGGAGTGCCTAAACCAGATGGTACCTATAGATTGGTGCATGACTTAAGAGCAATAAATAAGGAGGTTATTGTAGACCACCCTATGGTCCCGAACCCTCACACCATTCTAACACAGATTCTGCCTGCAGCAGCTGTTTTTACAATGTTGGATTTAAAGGATGCTTTCTTCTCAATACCATTAGAAAAGGAAATCTGGAAATTGTTTGCTTTTGAATGGGAGGACCTAGAAACTCACTATAAGACTCAGTTAATGTGGACTGTTTTACCTCAAGGTTTTGTGTCATCCCCCCATCTTTTTGGAACAGCATTGCAGAAAGATTTAGAAAACTGGAAAAGCCAGCATTCAGAGATTGCCTTGCTCCAGTATGTTGATGACTTGTTAATTGCCAGTCCTGATCTGCAAGTGGGGAAAAGAGCAACCGAGTCTCTGCTAAATATTCTAGGGGAGAAAGGGTATAAAGTTTCATGGGAAAAAGCCCAGATATGCCAACCGAAGGTTACCTTCCTGGGATATGAAATTGAGAAAGGGGTACGAGCTCTCAGCAAAGAGAGAATCAGGGCAATTCAAGATATGCCTGCCCCAACCAACCCTAGAGAACTACGAGCCTTCTTAGGTCTGACTGGATTCTGCAGGCTATGGATCCCAGACTATGGTAACAAGGCTAAACTTTTATATGAATCTCTCACTAAGGAAAGCCTCACAAATTGGAAATGGACTAGTGAGCATCAGCATGCTTTTGAACTGTTAAAAGCAGCCTTAATGCAGCCTCCGGCTCTCATGATTCCTAATGAGCGTAAGCCCTATAGACTCTACGTACATGAGAATAAGGGCATTGCTTCGGGAGTTCTAACTCAGCCGGTAGGCCCAACCTGGAAACCTGTGGGCTATTACTCAAAGGTACTGGACCCGGTAGCCAAGGGATGGCTGGCTTGTCTGCAAGCTGTAGCAGCAACTGCAACCATAGTGACAGAAGCCCAAAAGATAGCAATGGGAGCAGATATGGACATACACACCCCACATGGGGTCCCCCAGATTCTTGGAATAGAAGGTGGGAAATTCTTAAGCCCTTTTCAACAATCCAGATATGAAATCTTCCTATTGTTTAACCAAGGGCTTACATTGAAACATACTACAGCTTTAAATCCAGCTACCCTTCTCTCTGAGCCAAGACCACCTAACCATGATTGTTTAGAAGTACTTACAGAGACGGTGCTAATTCGACCAGACCTGCAGGACGATCCTCTGGAAAACCCAGATGAGGAATTTTTCGTGGACGGATCTAGCAGTATGGTACAAGGCACCAGACAGACGGGCTGCGCTGTTGTGACCCTGACTGAAATGCTGTGGAAGGAGAAGCTCCCCGCCAGCTGGTCAGCGCAAGCAGCAGAACTCACTGCATTGACACGAGCCCTCTGGCTGAGGACAGACAAGAGGGTAAATATTTTTACTGACTCTCGATATGCTTTCTCCACTGTGCATGCTCATGGTCTATTATGGAAAGAGCGTGGATTTATTACAGCTTCGGGACAGAGAATAGCAAACGGACCACAAATCCTGGCACTGTTGGACGCCCTTAAACTACCTAAGGAAGTCGCTGTGGTTCATGTCAGAGCCCATGGATGAGCTGCAGATGAACACCAGAGAAAAGGGAGGAATCTATTTTGTATTAATAGTATTAGTTATAGGATTGTGTTTTTGTTGTGTTATCAATTGTATTCCATTGTTATGTCAACAAACCCCACTCAGGAGAGCTAAGCTAGCTCTGCTCCCTGATAGAATATAGAAGAAATCATCTTTAAAGAGGAAGGATTTGTTAACAAAATGATTGTTAGGAAAATGTAACTTAGAATGTTGTAGTATGATTTTAAAATAGCCTTAGACTTATAATCTCACTCCCTGTATATGTACTATTGACCCCTAGTTTAACATGCATTTTAAACTTGCGTTCACCCTGTGCAGGCGTCATAGTGTCTGAGTACCCCAAAGTGTTTTGAACCTCCTGCTTACCAGACAGGTAAATGAAATAGATTAATACCAACAATGGATGTAATAGCCATTAAGTGTTCCCACCTGTGTAAGTGGATTGAAAGTCCCCCTCCCTTATCAACACAGGGGTATAAAATATCTTCATACATGTATTGAGGTGAGCCAGTTGTTTGGGTGATAACCCCTCTGACTCCTTATTGCTTGCAATAAATGTTGTTTTTCCAGAAGTCTACTGAGTTATGCCTGTCCTTTGAGGTATATTGGACTGAACTCCAAAGGAAATAAGCAGTTTTTGCAACAACTGGGCATGTGCACAATGCCTCAATCTAGACATCCAGATGCCTATCTGATACTGAAACCCCAGCATGATCCTCAAACCAGATAAAATTGGGAGTTCTGCTGCGGTGTCTAATCCAGTAGGTGTGCACAGAACGTGCCAAACTGTACAGAAAATGCCAGATGCAGGGGAAAGGCATCTAAGACTATCTGATTTATGTCTTTTTGCCCAGGGGTTTGGAAACTCTCCTGAGATGAGGGGCACCCTAGTTCAATTTCCTCTTCTGCTTGATGCAGAAAAGGGATTTGTATATGAATTTTCTACCTCTCAGGCAAGTGCCCTAACTATTGAACTCTTGGGTAGTCTAATATGAGTCTCCCTAAATCTCTCCTGTTGAATCTGTTTCACCGTGTATAAATAATTAAGTATGGATTCAGCCAGAGAGTTTGATAGGAACCTCCCATTCTCTCCCTGTTTCACTACAAGTCAAAACCAAAATAAACTGAATCCTTTGTCTCTGAGTTCTGGCTTATGACTGGTTCTTGTAGTAGCTTGCAAGTTGTTCTTGTAGTCATTGCTGCTGTAGTCCATTGTATAATGCACTATAGCCTTGATATTTCCCTAAAAATTGAAGAAGTCAACCTGACTCCTGAACTTTTCTTGTATTATTGTTAAAGAAATTTTTGAGGCCTTGTGAAGTAAGAGAATACATTTATACTGAAGGCTCAAAGGATTGTTCATTGTAATCACTTAGCATACTAAGCAAATTTCAAGCTCTTTAATGTATCCATTGATACGCTATTGCTGTTAGAGTATTGTGAAATCAATAAAGAAAAAATATAAATTAAAAGACTTCTTGTTAAAAGACTTCTTGTTAATAAACAGTGACCAGTTTTTAAAGTGCTTGTACACAAATGCCAGAAGTCTAAATAATAAGATGGGTGAACTAGAGTGCCTCGTGTTAAAGGAGGATATTGACATAATAGGCATCACAGAAGCATGGTGGAGTGAGAACAATCAATGGGACACAATCATTCGGGGGTATAAAATATATCGGAAGGACAGAACAGGTCATGGGGGTGGGGGTGTGGCACCATATGTGAAAGAAAATGTAGAATCAAACAAAGTAATAGTCTTAAATGAATCCACATGCCATAGAATTGCTATGGATACTAATTCCATGCTCTAATAAGAATATAACAATAGGAATCTATTATTGACCACCTGATCAGGACAGTGAAAGAGACAATGAAATGCTAAGGGAGATTAGAGAGACTGTCAAAATAAAGAACTCAATAATAGTGAGGGATGTCAATTATCCCCATATTGACTGGGTACATGTCACCTCAGGACGAAATACAGATACAAAATTCCTGGATACTTTAAACGACTGCTTCTTGGAGCAGCTGGTACAGGAACCCACAAGGGGAGAGGCAACTCTTGATTTAGTCCTGAGAGGAGTGCAGGAGCTAGTCCAAGTGGTAACTATAACAGGACCGCTTGGAAATAGTGATCATAATATAATAACATTTAACATTCCTGTGGTGGGAACAACACCTCAGCAGCCCAACACTATGGCATTTAATTTCAGAAAGGGGACCTATGTAAAAATGAAGGGGTTAGTTAAACGGAAATTAATAGGTAAAGTGACTAAAGTGAAATCCCTGCATGCTGCATGGACACTTTTCAAAGACACCATAATAGAGGCCCAACTTAAATGTATACCCCAAATTAAAAAACAAAGTCAAAGAACTAAAAAAGAGCCACCGTGGCTTAACAACCATGTAAAAGAAGCAGTGAGAGATAAAAAGGCATCTTTTGAAAAGTGAAAGTCAAATCCCAGTGAGGTAACTAGAAAGGAGCATAAACACTGCCAAATTAAGTGTAAAAATGTAATAAGAAAAGCCAAAATGGAGTTTGAAGAACAGCTAGCCAAAAACTCAAAAGGTAATAATAAAATGTTTTTTAAATACGACAGAAGCAGGAAGCCTGCTAAGCAACCAGTGGGGCCTCTGAATGATAGAGATACAAAAGGAGCACTATAAGATGATAAAGTCATTGCGGAGAAACTAAATGAATTCTTTGTTTCTGTCTTCAGGGCTGAGGACATTAGGGAGATTCCCAAAACTGAGCCATCTTTTGTAGGTGACAAATCTGAGGAATTGTCACAGATTGAAGTATCATTAGAAGAGGTATTGGAACTAATTGATAAACCTAACTGTAACAATTCACCAGGACCAGACGGCATTCACCCAAGAGTTCTGAAAGAATTCAAATGTGAAATTGCAGAACTATTAACTAGGGTTTGTAACCTATCCTTTAAATCAGCTTCTGTACCCAATGACTGGAAGATAGCTAATGTAACGCCAATATTTAAAAAGAGGTCTAGAGGTGATCCTGGCAATTACAGACTGGTAAGTCTAATGTCCATACCAGGAAAATTAGTTGAAACAATAGTAAAGAATAAAATTGTCAGGCACATAGAAGAACATAAATTGTTGGGCAAAAGTCAACATGGTTTCTGTAAAGGGAAATCATGTCTTACTAATCTATTAGAGTTCTTTGAAGGGGTCAACAAACACATGGACAAGGGGGATCCAGTGGACATAGTGTACTTAGATTTCCAGAAAGCCTCTGACAAGGTCCCTCACCAAAGGCTCTTACGTAAATTAAGTTGCCATGGGATAAGAGGGAAGATCCTTTCATGGACTGAGAACTGGTTAAAAGATTGAGAACAAAGGGTAGGAATAAATGGTAAATTTTCAGAATGGATAAGGGTAACTAGTGGTGTTCCCCAAGGGTCAGTCCTAGGACCAGTCCTATTCAACTTATTCATCAATGATTTGGAGGAAGGGGTAAACAGTGAGGTGGCAAAGTTTGCAGATGATACTAAACTGCTCAAAATAGTTAAGACCAAAGCAGACTGTGAAGAACTTCAAAAAGATCTTACAAAACTAAATGATTGGGCAACAAAATGACAAATGAAATTTAATGTGGATAAATGTAAAGTAATGCACATCAGAAAAAATAACCCCAACTATACATACAATATGAAGGGGGCTAATTTAGCTACAACTATTCAGGAAGAAGATCTTGGAGTCATCGTGTGTCCGCATTGTGTGTCCGCATCGCAGTCCACAGTGCCAGGACAGGCAGGAAGATTGCCTTAGCACCCCCGCTGCACCGCTGACTGGGAGCTGCCAGAGGTAAGCCCATGCTCCAACCTTCTGCCCCAATTCCCTGCCCAAGCCCAGAGCCCCCTCCTATACCCCATATCCTTTATCCCCAGCCCCAGCCCAGAGCCCTCACTCCCTACACCTCAATTGCCTGCCACAGCCCACATCCCTCATACCCGACCCCCACCCCAGAGCCTGTACCCCCAGCCCACAGTTCATACCCCAACCTCTTGCCTCAAACCACAGCCCCCTTCAACATTCTGAATCCCTCGGCTCCACCACCCGGTGTGGAGCCCCCTTCTGCACCCCAAGCCATAGCTCCGAGTGTAGATATTACCTCAGATGCAGAAACCTAGGACTTTCATATATCTTGGACGTGGAAAATTCAGTGGCTTGGTTGAGGTCCTGCTTGAAAACTAGTTCCAAAATGTCTTTCCTTTAAACCACAGTGATGCAAGATAATGTGGTCTTGTGCTATTAGCGCCTTTGTCTATCATTGGTAGTTATCAGTCTTTGGTCAGCGCCTCTGTCTATCATTGGTAGTTATCAGGATTTATAATTATATTGTTCTGAGTTCAGCTACAGAAGCTGTACCAATTCTGTGAATTTATTGTTTGTTATGTATGAGCCTGAGAAGCCACAGTTTAAACAATTATGAAGGCCTTGGTGATGTTATACTATATATCAGATGGTAAAGAAAACTAACTCTCTCAGACCAGAGAATTTATGAGATTAATTGATTTAATAATCTTTGGATGAGATTAAATCATTTAATGGTCCAATAGCCATCCAGATGGAATTGTCATTCATCTAGGTTTTTATACCATTGTTGTCACAAAGGTATTTGAGCATCTGTACAGTCCATCTTTAGCAAACCATCTTAGAAGGTATATCTACAATAGTGCAGATAGAGGAAAAAAATCAGCTGAAATTAGAATTCTATTTGGACATATCAGTAGTGACTCTAAATTTCCTCTTTCATGCAATCCAAGTGGTAAACAGCTTCATCTATCTTAACTTGTTCCAGATCCTACCTCTCAAGATTATAATATCTAATGGCAGAATGACAGTGTTTCTCTTATTCTTTTCTTTAGTATTCCCATTATTCCTTTTTGGATCATCTAGCAATAAAACAAGCAAGGAAAGTAGAGGCATAGCCCTTCAGATATACACACATCATTTTGTAAGGTCCAGGTGGAATGTAAACTACAGTCCAGCAATACAGTCTTCAAATATAGAATCATAAAATCATAGAATCGTAGGACTGGAAGGCACCTCGAGAGGTCATCTAGTCCAGTCCCCTGCACTGATGGAAGGACTAAGTATTATCTAGATCATCCCTGACAGGTGTTTGTCTAGCATGTTCTTAAAAATCTCCAATGATGGAGATTCCACAATCTCAGAAGGCAATTTATTCCAGTGCTTAACCACGCTAAGAGTTAGGAAGTTTTTCCTAATGTCAAACCTAAACCATCCTAGCTGCAATTTAATCCCATTGCTTCTTGTCCTAGCCTCAGAAGTTAACGAGAACAATTTTTCTCCCTCCTCCTTGTGACAACCTCTTTTGCATTATGAAAACTATTATCATGTCTGCTCTTCTCTAGACCAGGGGTTCCCAAACTTGTTCCGTGGCTTGACCAGGGTAAGTGCCTGGCTGGCCGGCCACAAGATGCTGTTTACCTGAATGGCCGTAGGTTTGGCCGCTTGAAGCTCCCACTGGCTGCAGTCCGCCATTCCCGGCCAATGGGCGCTGTAGAAAGCAGCAAAGGCCAGGCCAACAGTGCTGCCAAAAAATTAATGATTACACTAGCCTCCGGGGGATTAATATGATTTTTTTCTTGTGCTAAATCTCCTTTACCCACAGCAGGGCACCTCATTTTTCTGTGAACTTTTGCTTAAGCCAGGATACTCTTGCTTTTAGAAAAAGAGTTAATTACATTAATCATGCAAAAGGATTTTATATGATTCCTAACATGAAAGAAATTCAAAAAAAGAATAATGTATTTCTCACAATAATAGTGAGAAGAGGCTTCTTAGTCTTGTTTCATCTCTGGATAAATAAACTAAAAAATTTTCTCAAGAGCATCCCAACTATAGCCATTCTCTGTCTTAAAGGGGAAAAAAATGTTCTGGCTCTTTAGTGAGTTATTTTGGAACAGTGTGTGCATCCCATGTGACAAAGAGCTTGTTCTTTCTGTATATATTATTGCTGAAGAATGGAATTATCACTATAACAAAATCGCATATCAGCAGATGAATTAAATTGTATATATTTCCTGTGCTTGTTTTACAGTGGAGCTAAGTTGGTCAATAAACAACAAATGTGTTTATATACTAACACAAACACACAAACAAATTCTGAATGCAGTCTGAAAATACCATTTAAAGAGGCTTATTTCAGGGGATAACAGAGTATTAACTGAGACAATGGTGCAAAATTTACATGTTTTTACAAATGACTTTAAGAATTATAAAGTCAAATGCTCAAAATGTAACAAGTGACTGCTATTTAAAATGTAAAAGAGAAAGTCAGTCATTTTGCATCTTCATGTTTAGCTTTGCCTGTCTGAAGATTCTGAATTTAATTGAATAAAGTTGCCTATTGTATATAAGTTACCACTCTCCAAAACTGGATAAATTAAATTTGCTGAAGCAAAGCAGACAGCCTCATAAAGAAAATTATTTTTCTCCAAACTATTAAATGCTGGCTGTAAGCTAGAAAGCTTCTTTTATGTGTGATTCATGATCACACAATTAGGACATTCACCAATTCAGTTCGTGCACAGGTGCTTCTAATGCAGTTAAGGCCTGCTTTGTCTATCATTTATTCCACTGAAAAATGTGTCTCTTTCAGAAGTTCTGATAAAGACAAGTCAGCTATTGAGGAATAGCTCTATAATGAACAGTGCCTGTTTTAGCAATCTGGGCAATTTTACAAATAATGCTGTATGGAAAAACCTTCAGGGATGGACACTCTGATAACTAAATTCCCTTAACTCTTTTAAGTTGCCTAACTGACTGAGACAAAACTGTCTGGCTCACTTCTGTCTGGAGAGGAGGAGAGCGAGTTTCTGTGAACATTTAAGGCTCTGCATTTCCTATTTATGAGCTAGTTTTGTTTCATGCTTTAACACCAATGACTTTAAAAGATAAAAATGGGTTACTAGACTAACTCTTGCAGTGTAGTTGTGGAAGTGCGCCTCTCTGCAAGTTTCTTCATCCAGGGAATAAATCATGCTTTAACTGCCACAGTCATGGTGACAGCACTGAAGTTGAATATTATAAAAATGGTTGGCTTGTAAATTATGTAAGAATGATTTTGTTTTCTATAAAATGTTCTTTTTCCCCTTTCTCATTGTTTGAAAGAAGTTTAGGAATAGAGCATTCTATCTGCAACAGTAGATAATTTTCCTGTGCAAAGGCCTTTCTGGGAAACATGGAGTTGGGCTTGATGGGGAAGCGGCAGTGGATTCTCCAGGCCCCCTCACTCAAAGACTGAATATATATGGAACTGAGTATCTCCAGAAAAAGCTACAGGGTCAACTTGGCTCATAGGTGCGGGAAGTTTTTAATGTGGTGTCCTGGCTGCGGGGCCCCATGCCTGGCCCCGCATTTGGGGTCCCGGCTACCAGGGTTCTGCTCCTGGCCATGCACGTGGGGTCCTAGCTGCTGGTCCCATGTGTGGGGCTCTGCTACTGGCCACAGCTGTGACCCCAGCCTCGGCCCCTTATCCCTATCCATGTCCTTCCCCCATCCTGCCTCTGGAGGAAGAACTGCTTGTCATGAGTACCTAGCTGAAAGGCAGTAAAGGGGTATTAGCAATGGTAGAGCAGCCAGCTGAAGGAGAGCTCCCTGAAGGAGCTCTAGTCCCTCGTGGAGTCATTCCCCTACCTGGTGAAGCTCAGGAGAAGGTAATTATACTGATTGTTAATGAAACAAGCAGTGATGTTATTGTGAAGCAAGGGCAGAAGATAGCAGATTTCTTTGAACCCGATAGCATTATAAGACCCCTGTGTGAAACTCAAGTTCTGGCAATAGATCCTGCAAAGTTTGACTTTGGAGATTCACAGTTGTTTAAAGAGTGGAAGGATCACCTGAGGAACAAACGTTGTGAAAGATCTAAGATATTCTCATTGCATGAGTGGGATGTGCAAAATGAGTAGAGTGCAACATCAGACTACATGACTCTCAACCCTTCAGGGAGAGATTTAGGAAGATTGCACTCTCAGAGGGTATGTCTTCACTACAAACTTAGGTCGATTTCCTTGCAGTCGATTTTTCAAAGTAGACTGTATAAGGTTGATTTTGTGCGTCCCCACAAAACATAGCAAGTCGGCAGCGTTCGTCCACAGTACTGTGGAAAGCGTCGACATAGCGAGTGATGCACTGTGGATAGCTATCCCACAGTTCCCAGAGTCCCCAGCAGGCACCATTTTGCGCGGTGCATTGTGGGTAGCTTTCTCCGTTCCCTAATCCCCCCCCCACAGTGCCCTCCCGCCGTGAAAGCAACTGCAAACAGTTTTTTTGAGCCCTTTTTCCGCGTTGACGCCATAGCAGTGCAAGCATGGAGCCTGCTCAGGTACCCGCTGCAGTAATGGCCATTGTGAATACCTCGCGCATTGTTGTGGACTTTATGCTGCATTGTATGCACAAGAAAGCGCTCAGGAGACGACTGAGCTATCAGGAGAGTGACAACAGTGATGAGGACATGGACATGGACACTGATGTTTTTGAAAGTAGGGGGTCCGAGAACCTGGCAATTTTGGTGGCAATGGGACAGGCTTATGCTATGGAATGCCGAATCTGGGCCAGGGAAACAAGCACTGACTGGTGGGATCGCATAGTGCTGCAGGTCTGGGATGACTCGCAGTGGCTCAGAAACTTTTGCATGTGTAAGGGCACATTCATGGAACTTTGTGACTTGCTTTCCCCTGCCCTCCAGTGCAAGAGTACCAAAATGAGAGCAGCCCTCACAGTTCAGAAGTGAGTGGCGATAGCCCTCTGGAAGCTTGCAATGCCAGACAGCTACTGGTCAGTCGTGAATCACTTTGGAGTGGGTATATCTACATTGGGGGCTGCTGTGATGCAAGTAACCAGGGCAATCATTGATCGGCTGCTATCCAGGGTTGTGTGCCTGGAAAACGTGCAGGCTATAGTAGATGGCTTTGCCACACTGGGATTCCCTAACTGTGGGCGGGGGGCTATAGATGGCACTCATATCCCTATCTTGGCACCAGACAACGAGGCCGGAGAGTACAGAAACCACAAGGGGTATTGTTCAATGGTCATGCAAGCACTGGTTGACCACAAGGGACATTTCACCGACATCTATGTGGGATGGCCGGGAAAGGTTCATGACGCTCGTGTGTTCAGGAACTCTAGGATTTATAGACAGCTGGAGCAAGGGACTTTCTTCCCAGACCAGAAAATTACTGTGGGGGGTGTTGAAATGCCAATCGTTATCCTTGGGAACCCAGCCTACCCCTTAATGCCCTGGCTTATGAAGCCATACACAGGATCCCTGGACAGGAGTCAGGAGCTGTTCAACTATAGGCTGAGCAAGTGCAGAATGGTGGTAGAGTTCGAATTTGGCCGTCTTAAGGTGAGGTGGTGAATGTTACTTACTCGCTCAGACATCAGTGAAAGAAATGTGCCCATTGTTATTGCTGCTTGCTGTGTGCTCCACAATTTCTGTGAGAGCAAGGGGGAGATGTTTATGGCGGGGTGGGAGGCAGAGGCAAATGTCCTGTCTGCTACTTATGAGCAGCCAGACACCAGGGTAAGTAGAAGAGTGCACTAGGAGGTGCTGCGCCTCAGAGAAGCCTTGAGAACCAGTTTTGTGACTGATCAAAGTGCCGTTGAAAACCCGCTCCCTTGTTCTGTTCAGCATTAAGCCTCCTGCCCTCTGGCCCCATAGAGCTGTTGAAAACCCACTCCCTTGCTCTGCTCAGCGTTAAGCCTCCCGCCCTCCTTATCTGTTTCCCCCTCACTTGCAGAGGAAATAAATTCACTTTTTTAAAAAGCATGCATTCTTTAATGAGTTTTCACAAACACAGAGGATGACTGGCAAGGTAGCCCAGAAGGGGTGGGTGAGGAGGAAAACAAGCAGTCGGGGTGGTGGATGAGGGGAGCGGGGGACAAAGACACAGCACATTTTTAAAACTTTTGTGATTAAACTAAGCCTTCTGCTGCTTGTGCTGTATTCTGGGGTAGAGTGGGTCGGTTCCCAGAGCCTTCCCCCCGCGTTTTCACCCCGCGTCTGGATGGGGAGGCTATGGAACTTGGGGAGGAGAGGAGGTGATTACACAGGGGCTGGAGAGGCAATCTTTGGTTCTGCTGAAGCTCCAGCAGAAACCGGAGCATGTCACTTTGATTCTCCATTATCCGCAGCATTGCATCCATCCTCCTTTCTTCGCACTCCTGCCATCTCTCCTCCCATGCTGCTACTGCTGCCCTGGACTCTAAAAAGCTTTGCCTGGAGTCTAAAAGATTTTGACTCCATGTATTCTGGGATTCTAAAAAATTTTCTCTCCATGCGCTCTGGTGAGCTGCTTCACTGCCGGAGGAATGCATAAGCTCTGTAAACATGTCATCTCTTGTCTGTTTCTTTCTCTTATCTGTGCTAGCCTCTGCGATGAGCATATTGTGCGGGGAGGACCGAGATAGCTGCAGGAGGAAAGAACGGGATAAGGTTATAAGATAGCTACATTGTCCAGCACAATGGCAACAGTCTTTCACGGTGAAACAAAGTATTCACAGAGCACATATGCTTTCTGTGCAAGGTCACATTTTGCACCTTAACTTGAGTGCCTGTAGCTTTCCTGTAAAGACATCACATCAGACACCCTCACCCAGGGCCAGGCAACAGAAATCACCATGTAGGCAGCAATGGTAAGCCATATTCTTCCGGTTTGAGCCACATTCTTTACAGCAGCACTCTCCTTTCCCATAGTAACCACACCCCTCCACCGCATGGCTCCCTGCTAGTGAACCGCAAGCAGCCCAGCACGATTTCTCTCCCTACTGCGTGGCTGCTCTCATGGAGGTTCTCTGCTAGTGAACTGCAAGCAGCCCAGCGTGATTTCTCTTCCCCCACCCCCTACTGCGTGGCTGCTCTCATGGAGGTTCCCTGCTAGTACACCACAAGCAGCCCAGCGTGATTTCTCTCCCCCGCACCTCCTACCGCGTGTCTGCTCTCATGGACGTTCCCTGCTAGTGCTTGCAAGCAGCCCAGCGCGATTTCTCTCCCCCCACCACAAACACACACATGCCGCTTCGGATACTGTGGGGAGCATTCCTTCATCACCAGGTATATGAGCAGTCCAGCAGGAACATCCGAAAATGACTGTCCCCTTACTTACAGTCCCGTATTTCAAACAGGCTACCGTGAACAATATCGCTCTGCTGAGGATTACACAGAGAGATAAAGAACGGATGTTGCTGGAATGCCAGCAGGTGCCAGGAGCACATGCTGCCATCCTGTGTTATGCAATGATACCAGAATACTTGTTACTAGCCTGGCATGGCAAAGTGTCCTACCATGGAGGACAAAATAAGGCTGCTCTCCCCAGAAATCTCCTGCAAAAGGTTCAGTGTTGTCTGCAGGACAGCTTCATGGAAATCTCCCTGGAGGATTACCGCTCCATACCCGAATACATTGACAGACTTTTCCAGTAGCTGTTCTAGCCATGCATGCATTCCAAGTTAATCATTAATAAATGCTTCCTTTTAAATCGTGCCTTTTATTTTATCCCTAAAGGGACACTCACCAGAAGTACCTTCGCCGACTTCCCCATCTGGGGTACCGCCTTGGGAGGGTTCTGAGGGTATTGGCTCCAGCTTGATAAACAGTTCCTGGCTGTCTGGGAACAGGGTCTCTCCACTTGCCTGCTGCTGCATGGTATCATCTTCTTCATCAGCTTCGTCATCATCTGAATCCTCATGCCTCATGACTACCCCATCGGAGGAGTCCACGGACATTAGTGCAATGGTGGTGGACCCTCCACCAGTATTTGATTCAGTTTGTTGTAGAATTTGCATGTCCGCGGCCTCTTTTGTTTTCTGGAACACTTGCCTCAGCTCCTTAATTTTCACGCAGCACTGTTGTGCGTCCCTGCTGTGGCCCCTATCCAGCATGGCCTTGGAGACTCTGGCAAATGTGTTGGCATTCTGTTTGTTGTAACAGAGTTCTGCCATCACAGATTCCTCTCCCAAGATAGCGATCAGATTCAACACCTCCTGTGTGGACCATGCTGGAGCTCTTTTGCGCTGGTTGGTCTCCTGTGCTGATGAACTCTGCATGGTGCCTTGTGCTGAGGAGCTCTGCATGGTCAGTGTCCTGTGCAGGTGAGCTTGCCACTCTGGCCAAACAGGAAACGAAATTCAAATGTTCCTGGGGCTTTTCCTGTCTACCTGGCCAGAGCAGCGAGTTAAGAGTGCTGTCCAGAGCGGTCACAGTGGAGCATTGTGAGTGCTGTCCAGAGCGGTCACAATGGAGCACTGTGGGACAGCTCCCGGAGGCCAGTAAAGTCTATATGCTTCCTCACTAAGCCACAGTCGACCCAGAGACATTGATTTCAGTGCTACTCCTCTGGTCAGGGAGGAGTACAGAAATTGATTATAAGGGCCCTTTAAATCGACGGAAATGGCGGCCATGTGAGGATGGGTGCACGTTTGTGTTGACTTAACATCGCTAAAGTCGATATTAAGTTGTAGTGAAGACCAGGCCAGAGATAGAAGATGTGCAACATCATTTTCAGGAGCTCATTGCAAATGGCATAATTACTGAGTCCTGTGGCCCCTGTGCCTCACCCATTGTGGTGATCTGTAAAAAGAATGGGAAAATCCAGATGTGGATCAACTATCCTACCCTGAACCACCATACTATAGTTCATCACTCCACCATGCCTGGAGTACAAGATGCCTTAGACTGTTTACTGGAAAGTCAGTGATTCTCAGTATTGGATCTTTAAAGTGGATACTACCAGCTCCCTCTGGGAGCAGAGGACAAGCAGAAGATAGCCTTCATCTGCCCATTAAGGTTTAATCTGTTTGAACACATGCCTTGAGGGATTTCTGGAGCACTTGCCACATTTCAGCATCTTATGGAGAAAATTTTGGGAGAAATATACTTACTGAAAGTCTTAGTCTATTCAGATGATCTGGATGTATCTGAAAGAACCTTGGAGGAGCATAAGGAAAGACTCCTTAAAGTGCTTGAAAGGTTGGAGGCTTATGGTCTGAAGTTTTTCATTGATAAATGTCAGTTCTGCAGAACATCAGTGAAGTATGTAGGTCACATCGTGTCCCAAGAGGGCATGAGTACTGACCTGGATAAAGTAGAAACACTCACTACATGGCCACGCCCAAGTAATTACAGAGAGTTGAGAAATCTTACACAGACCTTACTCAGATTTAGTGGCTACTAGTGCAGGTTTCTGAAGAATTATGCTATCATTGTAAAGCCTCTGAATGATCTTACCAGGGGATACCCATCCAGCAAGAACAAGTGTGGGATCAAGAGCAAGGGAAGGTCCCCAAGGCTGCCTGAGCAGAGACACAGTGGACCCTTAGATTCCTTTGTACTACAATGGGACAAGAGATGTGAAGGGCTTTTTAAAAATCATTAACTGCTTAACTCATACACCCATCCTAGTCTTTGCTGACCCAAGCAAGCCATTTATCCTATATATAGATGTCAGTTTGGAGGCTTTAGGAGCAGTTTTATACCAGGAAGTTGAAGGGAAACGTAAACCTGTGGCCTTTGCCAGCATAGGGCTGTCTAATACTGTAACTCGCTACCCTATTCACAGGGTGGAGTTCTCGGCCTTGAAATGGGCCATCACTGAGAAGTTTTGTGACTACTTGTATGGTGTTAGGTTTCAAGTGTGGACAGACAACAATCTTCTGACTTACATGTTAACAAGTGCAGAAAAGGACCTAGGGGTTACAGTGGATGAGAAGCTGGATATGAGTGAACAGTGTGCCCTTGTTGCCAAGAAAGCTAACAGCATCTTGGGCTGTATAAGGAGGGGCATTGCCAGCAGATCGAGGGACATGATCATTCCCCTCTATTCGACATTGGTGAGGCCTCATCTGGAATACCATGTCCAGTTTTGGGGCCCACACTCCAAGGAAGATGTGGAAAAATTGGAAAGAGTCCAGAGGAGGGCAACAAAAATGATTAGAGGCCTGACTTATGAGGAGAGGCTGAGAGAACTGGGATTGTTTAGGCTACAGACAGGAAGACTGAGGGGAGATTTGATAGCTGCTTTAAACTACCTGAAAGGGGGTTCCAAAGAGGATGAATTTAGACTGTTCTCAGTGGTACTAGATGACAGAACAAGGAGTAATGGTCTCAAGCTGCAGTGGGGTAGGTTTAGGTTGGACATTAGGAAAACCTTTTTCACTACGAGGGTGGTGAAGCACTGGAACGGGTTACCTAGGGAGGTGGTAGAATCTCCTTCCTTATGGATTTTTAAGGTCAGGCTTAACAAAGCCCTGGCTGGGATGATTTTGTTGAGGTTAGTCGTGCTTTAAGCAGGGGGTTGGACTAAATGACCTCCTGAGGTCCCTTCCATCTCTGATATGCTATGATTCTATGATTCTAAGTGCCAAGCTGGATACTACAGGGCAGAGATGGGTTGCCGTCTTGGCTCACTACAAGTTCAGCATTTGGTAACAATCAAGGAGAAGCAATGTAGATACGAATGAGTTGTCCAGGCATCCACAGCCATTGGAAATAGCTGTGATTCCTATGGATGGAGTGAGAGCTATTTGAAATGGGAGTTATCAAGAGTCCCAGACTCCCTGAGAGTCTTCATGGTTGCGTTGCAGAATCTCTGGGCCTGCCCCCTGAAAGTGTGCTGTCTTCCTCAGTGAACTATATTGTGTTGGACCAATCTCCATTGCCCATGCCCAATGCTGCTGACTGGCAAAAAGCTCAACTGCAAGAACTGACATTTGTGACACACTAGTTACAAAGAGAGAAAGGTGAAACCCTGTTGCAATTATTTCATCTACCCCCAAGGTTAGAGTACTATTGAGGCACACTGACTCTCAGAATTGCAATGATTAAATCCCTTTATGGCTCCTGCTTTGAGCTCCTGCAAATCCATGTGAAAATCCCCTAACGGTGTAGGCTTTTGGAATCCATGCAAATCAAAATGAGCTCTGTTCCAGAATAGTGGCCTTAATTATAATTAATTTGCTACTTTTAAAATATTCCAAAGAGCCTTAGATTGTCAATTTTCCTGAGATGAGGAGGAGGGAAAAGAGGAAGGAATAATAAGAGCATTTATTTTTAAATAACTTGGGTTAATGTCCTTTATTTATTTTCAGAGATTTTAGTATATGCTTTTCACACACTCAGCTCAAATAGTATAGCTGCATTGTCTATTTTCATTGGACTGGGAACATTTTTTCAGTTCATAGATCATTATATTTTACTGCAGCAATTACACAATGCCAACAGATATTCTTAGGACTCAAAAGAAGAAATTAATGTGTGTAAATATCTAGAATAGCAGGGGCAATGCTGAGATGGTTAAACCTGAGATGGCGTTTTCATTTTAAGTTCCTTTTTTCACTCAGAACTTTAAAAAAAAAATTACAAAAATTTCTCATGCAGGGTCTCAGCCTGGAAGTAAATTCTTGTTTGGAAAGTTTAATAAAAATCCATTTAGCTATCTGGCCATAGAAGAAGTGGTTAGGCTGAGGAAATTTTCAGTAGGTAAGAAGTTTCAGGTTCTCTTTTGTACTTTTTAAACTCAGCTTTCCTCAAGAATATCAGCTTTGTCGGCACTTAGCCTTGAAGGAGGACTAATCTGATTTAAATTATCATTGTTACAGAGATATAAGAATAAAGCACAATGTGTTTGTTTCATTTACTACAGGAATACACAGCACTGGAGGTGATCCTTCTAAGATAAGTGGGCTTAATGAATGTATGATGGGGTGAGCGGATGGAGCCCTTCTTGTTTGTACAACAAATTTACTCTACATACACATATTTTTAAAGCAGTGTTTAGTTGTTCCCTAATAGGGCTGCCCCAGGCTAGTCAGTTTAAGCGGAATGGGGCAGAGGAAAAGCACAGTGGGCTGGAAAGGTGAAAGACCCCCTGAGGCTACGTAAAAACGGTGGTTTATACAATTTTTTTCTCAAGTAACTACCACTAATAATGTTGTAATACCTGGACTATTCTATCACAATTTCACTCAGACCAGCTCTCTTTTTTTAATTTTTATTCCATACATTTGCAGCAAGTTCCAGACCAACTCTTCCATTTCTGTACTGTCAGATTATATGTGTGAAGTTGGTTTCACATCTGGATTCTTATTGACATAATGTTTGGTCCATACACATAGAAAGATGTGGACACTAGAATTAGTTAAAAAATATAGCTTGCAGGTGGGAAGAGACATGAAACAAATCCTGTAGGAATATAGCAACATGAAAGCCAGGAATATAAAACACTGTTAACCAGTTTCATAACTACAGGATTAGCCAATATAAATGCATGTACTAAAAAGTAAATATGAGAAAAGTACCTCTAATTACTGCAGACATCTGTTTCTCAGTGTTACATCTATTCTGAGACCCTTGGAGCAGCCCTGCTTGTTCAAGGTCTTAGTAACCCAGATTCTTCTCATGATGGAATGCAAGTGCTCTAATTTTGACTGCTTAATACCTATATGCTCTCTGCTGTATATGGCTAAGTTCTCTGATTATTTTGATGTGGAAAACCAATCTTTTAGTGCTACATTTTTTGGGTTATGTTCTGTTCAAGGTCTCTTATCACCCCCTTCACTATAGTATCTGAGCACTCATCAGCAGCACCTTAAGTGATGTGACTTAGAGTCACATATGACTAGTTTTCTCCCTCTCTTTTCTCCGCAGTGGGAAAATGGTGTGAGGTATATTTATATAGGGTGTTATGTCTATGTGTATACTGAAGTCATGGTCAAAGAAGTGCACCTTGCACATGGAACAAAAAGTAGTGATGTTTGAGATGGTTCTTAGGTCTCTTGGGTGTTTGTTTCACAGTCTCAGACTAGCCCCTTAGCTCTGTCTTCTACCCAGATGAGTTTTACACTTGTGGTAGAAAATTCCATTGTGCCTGAGGAGCAGAGCTGTAGATCAGTCCTTGAGGACTAGGTTTTAGACTATCTTTGAGGATCCTGGGCTGAGTTGATGAGTCCTGTGACAGATACTGCACCCACATGCAGTATCTTTGGCCACCTTATTGCATTGAGTTTATGAATGGTTCATGCATCACTGTAGGCCAGGGATTACCAGCAACGTTGGCGTGGAGAATTGCCACAGCTCTTTCAGGAACTAAAAATAGTGAGACAGGTATGATTAAGGTGAATCACTCAAGTTGTAAACACTTCCAGGGAGGTACCACCCCTTGGGGATGCTTGCAGATTCTGGTTCAAAATGACTTTTCCAGAGACTAGCAGACAAAAAGAGTTTTGTTGTTTTTTTTTCACATGAAAGGATGTGCTTAAACTGACCTAGAGCTTTTTTTCTGATCCAGCCAAAGGAGAGGACTGTCTATCTAAGGGGGTAACCCTTGCAGCAGGGTTGGAAAGCCTGTGGCCTATTAGAGCCCCATAAGATTGATGGGTGACTCCTGGTTTATTTAGTGTGTGTTTAAATCTCTGTATTTGGTTTTTTAAAGCATGTTTTCTCTAAATTATCTAATGCTTTTACCTTAAGAATAAATATATTTTGTTTGTGAAGGCTGTTTGGTAACTGGTATAGACTGTTGTAGTCCCTTAGAAAAGGTAAACTACAGGTCCTGGATCCCCGGTGAGGAAATCACAGTCAGGTGTAGAGGGACTGCAAATTTAAACCCCTGATCTAGAGGACAGAGATTTGGGTCTCTGCCCAAGAGAAGTAATGACTATGAGCCTGAAACTTTAAGTGGGTGCCCTTGAGGAGGACCAGGAGGAAGTTCCCTTAGGAAACTGATTGACAGGATCCCCTGGGAGGCTAATATGAGGGGGCAAGGAGTCCAGGAGAGCTGGCTGTATTTTAAAGAAGCCTCATTGAGGGTGCAGAAACAAAACATCCCGAAGTGAGAAAGAATAGCAAATATTGCAGGAGACCAGTTTGGCTTACAGAAATCTTCAGTGAGCGTAAACGTAAAAAGAAAGGTTACAAGTGGAAATTTGCACAGATGATTAGGGAGCGGTATAAAAATATAGCTCGAGCATGCAGTGGTGTAATCAGGAAAGCCAAGGCACAATTGAAGTTGCAGCTAGCAAGGGATGTAAAGGATAACAAGAGGGTTTTCTACAGGTATGTTAACACCAAGAAGAAGGTCAGGGAAAGTGTGGGACCCTTACTGAATGGAGGAGGCAACCTAGTGAAAGATGATGTGGAAAAAGGTGAAGTACTCAATGCTTTTTTGCCTTGGTCTTCACAGGCAAGGACAGCTCCCAGACAGCTACACTGGGCAACACAGCATGAGGAGGAGGTGAGCAGCTCTCAGTGGTGAAAGAACAGGTTAAGGACTATTTAGAAATACTGGACATACACAGGTCTATGGGTCCAGATCTAATGCATCCAAGAGTGCTGAGGGAATTGGCTGGTGTGATTGCAGAGCCATTGTCCATTATCTTTGAAAATTTGTGGTGATCAAGGGAGGTCCCAGACAACTGGAAAAAGGCAAATATAGTGCCCATTTTTTAAAAAGAGAAAAAAAGAGAACCTAGGGAACTACAGTTTCACATCACTACCTGGCAGAATCATGGAGCAGGTCCTCAAGGAATCTATTTTGAATCCTAATGTGATCAGGAACAGTCAACATGGATTCACCAAGGGCAAACTGATTGTCTTCTATGATGAGGTAACTGGGTCTGTGGATATAGGGAAACAGATGGATGTGATATATCTTGTTTTAGCAAAGCTTTTGATATGGTCTCCCACAGTATTCTTGCCAGCAAGTTAAAGTAGTATGGATTGTATGAAGGGATGTCAGGGTTTACACCCCCGAGTCCTGGGCAACGCGGCCTAATGGCCAGAGTCAGTAGGCCTGCCCTTACTTCAGGGTAGCCAAAGTCTGTATAAGTGCCCCAGTTGCAGGGCAAAGCAGGGTAGCACCCCAAAGTCTGTATAGGTGCCCCAGTTGCAGGGCAAAGCAGGGTAGCAACCCAAAGTCTGTATAAGCACCCCAATTGCAGGGCCAAGCAGGGTAGCACCCCAAAGCCTAGTATAGCCGGGTAGTCACTCACCTAGGGGTGTGGTGGCCTAGGTAGGGGGGCCCGAGGCTCAGCCCGAGGCTCAGCGATTTGCCACAGACTCAGTGGGGAGGTCCCACTGGAACACGCTGAATCACCCGGGTGGGAGATACCACTCCCCCACCCTCCTTGAGTCGCTTCCTACCGGCTCCACCGCAGGGGTCTCCTGGGTGCCTCCAGATCCTCCGTGAACCTTCGGGTCAGTCATCCAGTCAGTCGCCTCCTCCAGTTGCTCCAGCTGCTCAGCTCCCAGCGGGCTTGGGAAGGCCTCCAGTCCCGGCACCTCCAGGGGCTGGAGCTGGTCCGCCGCAGTAGGCTCCCAGGCACATCCTTCTCCTTCGGCCACCCACCCAGACTGAGCTGAGCTCCCGGCCTTTATACTGCTAGGGCACCTGGAGCATGCCCAGTACCTCAGGGGTGGGACTTCTGCTGCCAGAGCTACTGGCTTAACCCCTTCCTCACTAGTGCAGGATTGGCTAGCCCCATGACACACCTTCCCCCTTAAGAAGGACCCCCGGAGTTGGTCTGTCCCTTCCTCCTCCCTGCCCTGCCAGGAAAATAAATCTGCATTAGCATGGGCCTCACCCGGACGATGGAATACCTGGTAGTCATAGGGTTGGAGTGAGAGGTACCAACGCATAATCCGGGGATTTGTGTCTTTCATATTATGAATCCACCGGAGAGGGGGCATGGTCTGTGACCAATTTGAAGTTGTTCCCTAGCAGGTAATAGCGGAGGGCGTCAATGGCCCACTTCACTGCTAGGGCCTCTTTCTCTATTGTGAAATAATTCTGCTCCCGAGGAAACAGTTTCCGGCTCAGGTACAGCACAGGATGTTCTTCTCCATCTAGCTCCTAGGAAAGGATGGCTCCCAAACTGACTTCGGAGGCATCGGTTTGGAGTATAAACTCCTTTGTGAAGTCGGGGTGCCGTAGGACTGGTTCTTGCGCCAGCCGCTCCTTCCGGGTCTTAATGGCTTCTTCGCACTGTGCAGACAACTGCACCTGTTGTGGCTGAGCACTCTTTTGTCAGATCCGACAGGGGGGCGGCTATCAACGTGAAGTCCAGCACGAACCAACGGTAATATCCAGCCAAGCCCAAGAACTGGCGTACCTGCTTCTTTGTTTTGGGGATAGGTATGTCCATCAGGGCTTGTACCTCGTTGAAGAGGGGGCTCAATTTCCCTCCTCCTACCATGTACCTAAGGTATGTCACTTCTTCCTGCCCCAGGTGACACTTCGCTGGGTTGGCCGTGAGGCCTGCTGCTCTCAGGGACTGCAACACTCCTCCCAGGTGCTGTAGGTGATTCTCCCAGCTGTTGCTGTAGATCACGATGTCATCAACATACGCGGCAGCGTACTGGTCATGGAGCAAGAGGATCTTGTTCATCAGCCGCTGAAACGTAGCCGCGGCCCCATGTAGCCCGAACGGCATGGTCACAAATTGGAAGAGTCCAAAGGGTGTTGGGAAGGCCGTTTTCTCTCGGGAGTTCGGTGTCAAGGGGATCTGCCAGTACTCCTTGGTTAGATCCAATGTAGACAGGTACCTTGCTCCCCCAAGTCGTTCTAGGAGTTCTGCTACACGGGGCATTGGGTACGCATCAAATCGTGAGATGGCATTAACTTTCCGAAAGTCGATACAAAACCGAGTTGTTCCGTCTGACTTTGGGACCAGAACAATTGGGCTGTGCCACTCACTCTTTGATTCCTCCACAACTCCCATCTCCAGCATTGTCTCCAGCTCCCTCTGTAATGCATCCCTCATCTTCCGGGGCAGTGGTCTGTGGTGCTCCCTTACCTTCTGACCGGGGGGGTTGCGATATGATGGCTCATGAGGTCCGTTCGTCCTGAGTGGGTGGATAGGACATCTGGAAAGTCCTCCATAAGTCGCTGTAGCTGCTCTCATTGTACCAGGGTGAGGCCCGCCCCAAGTGTTGCTGGCTTGGGGTCTGGGGTCTCCCCCACCAAGGGTCCCAATTCTGGGTCCTGAATCAACAGGGCTATAAACAAGGCCTCCCCAGTCCTCCAAGCCTTCAAAAGATTCACATGGTAAAGGCGGATCTCCTTCCGTCGCCCTGGTAGGCAGACCTCGTAGTCTACTGGCCCGACCTGCCGGACTACTTCGTAAGGCCCCTGCCATTTGGCCAGGAGCTTTGATTCTGCCAAAGGCAGCAGGAGTAAGATCCGGTCCCCTGGGGCAAAGCTCCTTACCCCAGTTCTTCGGTTATAGAGCCACTCTTGGGTTTTCTGGGCCTGTAGTAAGTTCTCCCGGGCAAAAGCCCCCAGGGTTTGTAGCCATTCTCTGAGTTGTAGCACATATTGGGTGGTCCCAAGGACTTGTGTTTCCTGAGCCTCCCATTCCTCTCTCAGAAGGTCCAGGATCCCCCTTGGCTGTCTGCCATATAAGAGTTCAAAGGGTGAGAACCCCATTGAGGCCTGAGGTACTTCCCTTACGGCAAACAGTAGGGCTGGTAGAAGTGTATCACAATGTTGTGGGGTCCTCCTCCACAAACTTTCGCAGCATGGACTTTAGAGTCCCATGAAAGTGTTCCACCAGGCCGTCGGTCTGGGGGTGATAAATAGACGTCCGAAGAGTCCGTATATGGAGGAGACGGCACAGCTCAGCTATTAGCTTGGAGGACACATTAGTCCCCTGGTCTGTCAAGATCTCTGCAGGGATTCCAACCCTAGCAAAGACCTTCACTAATTCACTAGCAATCACTGGGGCCATAGCTGTTCACAGGGGCACGGCTTCAGGGTAGCGGGTCGCATAATCCACAATTATCAGAATGAATCAGTTCCCAGTCTTGCTTCTTTCCAGCAGGCCGACTAGGTCCATCCCAATCCATTCAAATGGCATGCCAATGATGGGCATTGGTATCAAGGGTACCCGGGGCACATTCTTCAGCCCAGCTAGCTGGCACGCCAGGCAAGACGCACAATAGTCCCGGACTTCCTGGTGGATGCCAGGCCAAAAGAAGCAGCAGACTACCCTCTGGACCTTCTTTTCCCTCCCCATATGTCCTGCCCAGGGGTTGGCGTGGGCTAGTTGTAGAAGGCTCTGTCGCAGCCTCCGGAGAACCAATAGTTGCTTGAGTGTCTCATATGTCCGTGGTTCCTGTACTATCCGATACAGACGATCTCGCCAAATCTCAAAGCGGGGTCCCTGCGGGTGTCTCGGTGCCGGGTCCCCATCAAGGTCAGGGCTGGTGGCCTGCTCCCAGGCTCGACTTAGTGTCAGGTCCTCCCTCTGTTCCCGCACGAAGTTCACATCGTGCTCCAGCTCAGCTTGAGCCTCATCCATGGACGGATGCCTCGCTGGGTTTGTGGGGGTCTCCTCCACCATAGAGGTCCCCTCCTCAGGGCCCGTTCGGGGCATGCGCCCCAGCAACCCCGGCCTCGGAGGTCTAACCCCTACCTGTTGTAGAGTAGGTGGTCGATACTGCCGGAGAATCTCCCCAAATTCAGGCCAGTCTCTTCCCAGCACCACCGGATAGGCTAACCTGGGGGCTATGCCGACGCGAAGACCTTCCTTCCGTCGGTCGATATCCATTTCCACCCAGGCGGTGGGGTAAGGGCGGATATCCCCGTGAACACATTGTAGGTGTATCTGGGTGTTGGAGAGCTTGAGACCCGGGATCAGCCCCTCCCGAATGAGGGTCTGGCTACAGCCCGAGTCCACAAGGGCGCTGGTGGGGATTCCCTCAACCCGTACAGAAACCACCAGCTTTCCCCCTTCTCCCTTTCGAGCCCTTTGGCCGCTGACCATACCTGTCCATAATTGCAGTCCATGTAAGGACATTTCCAACGAAAATGTCCTTCCTGACCGCACTCCCAGCAACGCTCTCAGGCTTTAATTGGACTTGGACCCTCCTTTGGCAGACCCTCTCTCTCGTGGGTGTAGGTCCCTTAGGTGTCGCCATCTGCCTGGGTTCAGGGCTGGGAGGCTTTGTCGCTGCAGCGCGTACAATGGGTGGCAGTTCCTGAGCCTTCACTCCTTGAGGGCCTACTTGGCTGGGCCCATCCCTTCAGCTTAGATTCCCAGTTGCCCGGGGGGCTGCCTCGACCCCCTCTGCTGCCAGGTAATCTTCCATCAGGCTTACTGCCGCTGCCAGGGTCGCTGGTCAGTGGCGGCGCACCCATGCTCTTCCCCCTGCTGGGAAGATCTGCGTTAACTGCTCTGGGGCCACCATCTCTGCCACCTGGGGCCCTGTCAAGCCTTCCGGATTTAGCCATCTCCAGCATAGGTCTCGTATCTGCTGGGCCACAGCCCATGGGTGAGCCCCTGGGGGATAAGGTTCCTTATGAAGGCGCTGACGGTACGTCTCTGGACTAATGCCAGTGTGATTTAATACGGCCACCTTCACCCAGGGGTAGTCCAGAGCCTCCCGGGGCTCTAGGTTGTGGTAGGCAGTTTAGGCTGGCCCTGTCAAGTATGGGGCTGGAAGGGTGGCCCAATGTTCCTGGGGCCATCTGACGGTGGTTGCTACCCGTTCGAATGTCACCAAGAATGCCTCGGGCCCCATCTTAGTGAGGCGCACCGGCAGCTCACCTGCCGTTCCTCCGGGTCCCGCCCTAGCGCGTCTGGAGGCGGTGGCTCCTGTTGGGTGTAATAGAGTGGCCACCTGTTGGATCAGGCGTTCTTGCTGCAGTTGTTGCTGGGCTGCCAGATCCCGCAGGAGCTGCTGCTGCTGCTCCTGGTGCTGGGTCATCAGGAATTGCTGCTAACTGGTCATCTGCTGCATCAGGTGGGCCTGCTTCTGCTGTTGCTGGGCTGCCTGCTCCTGCTGACTCTCCAACATCCATTTTAGGACCTTCTCCGTATCCATTCTGGTGGGGGTCCCCGTCATTCACCTCTCTTTTAATGGACCTCTTACCAGGTCTGGATTGTTGCCTGCATTCTCCACCACGTGTCGGGGTTTACATCCCTGAGTTCTGGGCAACGCGGCCTAATGGCCAGAGTCAGTAGGCCTGCCCTTACTTCAGGGCAGCCAAAGTCTGTATAAGCGCCCCAGTTGTACGGCAAATCGGAGTAGCCCCCCAAAGTCTATATAAGTGCCCCAGTTGCAGGTCAAAGCGGGGTAGCCCCACAAAGTCTATATAGGTGCCCCGGTTGCAGGGCAAAGCGAGGTAGCACCCCAAAGTCTGAATAGGTGCCCCGGTTGCAGGGCAAAGTGGGGTAGCACGCCAAAGTCTGAATAGGTGCCCCGGTTGCAGGGCAAAGCGAGGTAACACCCCAAAGTCTGTATAAGTTCCCCAGTTGCAGGACCAAGCAGGGTAGCACCCCAAAGTCTGTATAGCTGGGTAGTCACTCACCTAGGGGTGTGGTGGCCTAGGTAGGGGGCCCCGGGGCCCACCCATCTCCACTGGGCCTCGACCCAGGGCCCTAACAATGGCTTAGCGATTTGCCACAGACTCAGTGGGGAGGTCCCCCCGGAACACACTGAGTCACCCGCGTGGGAGATACCACTCCTCACCCTCCCTGGGTCACTTCCTACTGGCTCCGCCGCAGGGGTCTCCCAGGTGCGTCGGATCCTCCATGAACCTTCGGGTCAGTTGTCCAGTCAGTCACCTCCTCCAGTTGCTCCAGCTGCTCAGCTCCCAGCGGACTTGGGAAGGCCTCCAGTCCCAGCACCTCCAGGGGCTGGAGCTGGTCCGCAGCAGTAGGCTCCCAGGCACATCCTTCTCCTTCAGCCACCCGCTTAGACTGAGCTGAGCTCCCAGCCTTTACACTGCTAGGGCACCTGGAGTATGCCCAATACCTCGGGGGCAGGACTTCTGCTGCCAGAGGTACTTGCTTAACCCCTTCCTCACTAGTGCGGGGTTGGCTAGCCCCATCACAAGGGATTATAAGGTGGATAGAAAGCTGGATAGATTGTCAGGCTCAATGGGTAGTGATCAACGGCCTGATGTCTAGTTGGCATCCAATATCAAGGGGAGTGCTCCAGGGGTTGGTCCTGGGGCCAGTTTGTTCAACATCTTTATTAATGATCTGGATGATGGGATGAATTGCACTCTCAGCAAGGTCACAGATGACACTAAGCTGGGGGAGAGAGCTAGATAAACTGGAGGGGAGGGATAGGGTCCAGAGTCACCGAGACAAACTGGAGGATTTGGCCTAAAGAAATCTGATGAGGTTCAACAAGGACAAGTGCAGAATTCTGCACTTAGGAAGAAAGAATCCCATGCACTGCTACAGGCTGGGAACCAACTGACTAAGCAGCAGTTCTGCAGAAAAGAACTTGGGAAATACACTGGAAAAGAAGCTGGATATAAGTCAGCAGTGTGCTCTTGTTGCCAAGAAGGACAATGGCATATTGGGCTGTATTAGTAGACGCATTGACAGCAGATTGAGGGGAAGTGATTATTTCCCTCAATTCGCACTGGTGAGATCACACCTGGAATTGCATCCAGTTTTGGCCTCCGCACTACAGAAGAGACGTGGACAAATTGGCGAGAGAGTCCAGCAGAGGGCAACAAAAAGGATTAGGGGGCTGGGGCACATGACTTACGAGGAGAGGATGAGGGAACTGAAGGGCTTGGCTTCACTAGCGCGGGGAGAAATCGATCTTATGGCGATCGATTTATCGTATCTCATCAAGATGCAATAAATCGATTGCCAGCGGCGCCCCTGTTGACTCCATAACTCCAGCTTGCCAAAAGGCGAAAGCTGGAGTCAATGAGGGAGCGCGCCGCCAACCGCCGCTGCCGTTAGGACGGCAGGTAAGTCGGCTGTAGATACGCTGATTTCAGCTACGTTATTAAAGTAGCTGAAATTGCGTATCTACAGTCGATCCCCCGCCCTAGTGAGGACCAGCCCAAAGTTATTTAGTCTGCAGAAGAGAGGAGTGAGTGGGGATTTGATAGCAGCCTTCAGTTACCTGAACGCTGGTTCCAGAGAGGATGGAACAAGGCTGTTCTCAGCGGTGGCAGATGACAGAAAAAGAACCAATGGTCTCAAGTTGCAGTGTGGGAGGTCGAGGTTGGATATTAGGAAACACTGTTTCACTAGGAGGGTGATGAAGCACTGGAATGGGTTACCTTGGGATGTGATGGCATCTTCATTCTTAGAGGTTTTAAGGCCCGGCCTGACAAAGCCTTGGCTGGGATGATTTAGTTGGTGTTGGTTCTGTTTTGAGCAGGGGATTGGACTAGATGAACTCCTGAGATCTCTGCCAAGCCTGATATTCTATGAAGTGTCAAAGGGGCAGTTAACCCTGAAATGGCAACAAATGCCTCAAAGACAAAGATTGATCCTGAATTTAACTCTATATTCCATGGGAAACCAGTGTAGAGGATTGCTCTGATGTGCTCACGGTAGCCCATGTTGCTAAGGAGATAAGCTGCAACATTTTGTACTATGCTGAAGTTGACAATGTTTTCTTGATGACTTCATGCCCAGGTATTTTGCACTGCAGTAGTCCTGTTGAGAGGTGACAAAGCCATGTCTGATTGAGGCCAGATCATCATTTTCCAGGATGGGACGGAATCTTCTTCCCAACCACAAGGGGTAAAAAGCATTACTTGTAGAAAGTGCTATGTGTTAGTGAGAAATCCAGGAGCACTCCTAACCTACAAATTGAACTGAACAATTATGGATGTCCTTCTTTAACCAAGGAACAGTATGGCTGCATATTCCTCAAAATACTCTTTTCTGCCAGTCAGCATAACCAGCTTCTTGTGCAGGACCAGCATCAATCAGTTGCTGTACATGCATGAGCTGATCTTAGTTAAGCACTTGGCCAGTTTGAGGACAATAGTATCCTATGCAGTGAAGGACAGATAGAACTCTGTGTTATCTACATATTGTTGTCTCAGCAGTTCTGCTAGCGGCTGCCTATAGATGCAGAATAGAATGGGAGAGAGAATCAGTTCTTGTAGGACTCCATAAGTGAGAAGTCTGGAGATAGAGGTGCAGTTTCCCCGTAGTCCCTTTGGGTATGTCTCTCCAGGAAGGACAGAACACACTGAAACATTTTCTCCTGGAGCCCTGCAACCTCTTTCAGGCAGATCAGTAGTATCTTATTGGATTAGGAACAACAAATTATAATATTCCTGCATTTCTTGCTAATTATTTATTACAAACAAAAGATGGCTAGTTCAAGGCATTTAGAACAGCCCTTTTTCACTGTCTTTACATTATTTAAGTGGCAAGTGATAACTGTTGTAGGAGCAGCAGTGATCTCTATGCTATGTATAACCTGTATGTTCAAAAGGTCTGTTACACTCATCCCCTCTCCCCCTGCTTTTGTCTCCTCTCCATCTTTGAATACCTGTGAAGTGGCTTTCCACCACCCCTCCCTCCTGGAATGCTTGTAGGATGAATGGGCTACTTAAACAGCTGGAAGATCAGAAGAGCTCCCAGGTAGACAAAGTGTCTGGGACTCCAGTTAGGCTGTGCTCACACACCCAGTGCATGGACACTCCAAGGACACTGCACAAGGTGGAGTGTGACCAACCAGATACAGCCAAGTCATCTCTAGTAGCAAGAAATGAAGAGCTGGTCTTTAAAAGGGGAAGGGGCCATATGCTCAGTAGTGCACTCACAAGCCTGTACATCCCGTGAAGGCTCTTCACCCGGATCGCCTAGCCAGCGATCTGCTGTGTTGCATTCCATCGTGTCTTGGGAAGACTTACCTTCATCACACTGTCCATCTTAAGTTGCTGTGAGACACTTACCTTGAAGGATCCTGACATTTTCAGTGCTGTGCCTGTCCTGGGAGCATGAGTATGCAAGTACGACTGCCTCCTTCCTTTAAGCTTAGCTATCAGTATAATAAACATACTGCTTTCTGCCAAACTCTGGTAAGCTTAGTAGTTGGCCCAATTTCAGGTAACAATAACATCTGTCATAAGTCTTTCCTACAAAAAAACTGTGGAGCACTCAAGATTCGGAAATCACTGCTCCTCAGCAGCTTAAGACACATGCTTTTAACTGACTAATTTCTGTAATCCAGACAAATTTTGTTTATAATCTTTTTAATATTAATTTTTCCTTAGCTTTGTCCATCTAGCAGTTTATCCCTATTTTATAAGAATCAAAAACACTAAGGGCTTTTTCTCCATTTCAGTTGTGAGAATTTACAAAATAAAGTTGTCCATATGCTAATCAGAGGATGACATTTTACCATTGACTTTTAATCAGAACTTCCCATTTTTTTTATAGGGGTTCTTAAAATCGGATAGCTGGACGTTGCCTTATAGAAATGTCAGATGGAAGAGTTAAGATGAAGTAATCCATTCTCCTGCAGTGTAGCTCCCCATTCACTTCCCTGCCCCCACAGTTATTACTGAAGTGCTTTATACATGCCTACTTTTCTAAACCGGCCAATGGAAGTGCAGAGCCAGTGCTCAAGGTGAGGGCAGCATGCAGGATCTGTAGCCCCCCACCCCTAGGGACCAGATCTGGTGCTGGCCAATTCTGGGTACAGTTTGAATAGAGATAGATGGGGACTAGCCTGTCTTAGCTGGGCAGCACTGCCGATGGGACTTTTAATGTCCAAGGTGGTGGTGCTGACCAGAGCCACTGTGACCCTGTGCCTTACATTCCACGACCAAGCTCTGAGTCGCGAACCATGGTTTGAAAACCGCTGCCTTAGTCTGCTCTGAATGAGTCCTTGACATTTCATGTCATCTAATAATTGTGAGACATTATTATATCCACCTGTTGAATTAAAACTATACCTAGTTTTATATCTTTTCAATCCCTCTTGCCCTTTTTAACTAGTTCTGTTACTCTTCTCTGAATTATCTCCATCTGTCTATATATACCAGGCAATGATCTGCTCACACTTGCAGAGATGTGATACCTTTATCTATGCAGTTTAAAATCATATTGATTTTTTCCCCCATCATATCGTATTGGAAATGCTTATCCAGCATCACCTCACAGTAGTTCTCTTTCAGAATTACTGTTTTCCATTCTGTCCCTGGATTCTTTTCATCACTCCTCCCATTTATTTGCTTGCTTTTTTTCCAGATAGTTGTTTATTCCTGTTTTCATTCTTTGTGCTCATGAGTTTATGCAATATCTTCTAATTTAGTAATATCTGTCACTTTTATCTAGCATGCTATGTACCCCCTTCTGCGTTCTTCCAATTTCCAGCTCATTAATGAAAGGAGATCGCTTGCCATTTTGGTACAGTGCTGTTTGTCATTACTCTTTGTTTGGTCCTGCTACTTTTTGGAGCTAATGCTGCAGCCCTAATGTTAATATTTCTGCAACATATACTAGTACTAAATGATCTTTGTAAGTTTTCAGAGACAACTCCTATCCTCATACTCGCTGAAGAGAATGTGAGAATAGAATTACCCTCTACAAAGCTAGGGAGAGACTTGGAAGGAGAGAGAACGCCCTTGCAAGCTAGCACCGGGTGAAACTGTGGACAAATAGTCTTTGTCAAAAATTCTAATTTAAGTTGATGAGAAACTGTTCATAAATTTGACATGAATTCACCAAATAGATTTTTTGGGGTATAAAAAGGTGTTTGGGGGGACTTAAGCACAATTCACAAAACAGCAGTAGGAGGCACTCGTAGTCAGTTCATAACTTTTAGCCAACTGATTAAGGCTCTGATCTAGGAAGTGGAGATAAGGGCTCAGTTCCCCTTTCTGCCCAATATGGTATTTTTAAAAATAGAGATGTACCTTCAAGTCAGTATTTCAGGAAACACAAATGGAAAAACTTGATTGAGGATTCAAAACTTAAGTAATTGCATTCAGCAAAGACACCATCCATCCACATAGCAGTGATTCATTGTATTATAGAGAACCTTTGAGCAGATGTTGTTGCTGATTTAAAGTCTGCCATTCCAAATTAAGTGTTAACACACAGATGCTAAATTTACAAAGTTCTACAGTTGTAATTCTAATGAAAATACTGGATCTCTTTTCATTCTCCTTGAGTAGCTCAGATTGTGAACTTCTCTAATAGCTATAATTTAAGAAGCAGCACTACTGTCTTGGAGTAATATTTGTATGAATTCAAAGGGATTGATAGTTAGATACTTCATGCCAATGAGAAATGGAACTTTTCTGACTCATGTCATGGATATAGCTAGATTGGAACAAAGCTTCTGTGTTTTTTGTATTAAAGTCTTCTTATATCAGATGCTTCAATTTCATCTCTTTACTCTATAAAGCTGTCAAGAATCAGAGGGGTAGCCGTGTTAGTCTGGAATTGCAGAAGTGACAAAGAGTCCTGTGGCACCTTAAAGACTAACTGAAATTTTTTCAGAGCATGAGCTTTCGTGGGCTAATACCCACTTCGTCGGATGCATCTATAAAGCTGCTTCTCCTTTCCCTGTATCCAACATAAACCATACAACCTTTGATGAAAAAAATGGCTTACAGCATTTGTGCATATAGTCATTCTGTTACCCATATATGAGGCTGGTGCCTCAGCCTACAAGCCCTAGGCATTGATCATACTCAGCTCATAAGACAGAAGACAAAACAGCCTGGCAGATGCTTTTGAAGCATGACAAAGTACTGTGGGGTTTTTTTACAATGTTTACAAGACCATGAAGCTCTGAGATGTGCATCAAACTGAAATGCTCTAATCAGATTCCACCAATGCTTCTCCAGATTTACAGTCTATTTGTTTTCTATTCTCTGAAAGATTTATCATGCACACAGTGCTAAATTTTTGCCAGGTTTGAGCCCTAACACTTCTAAGCTTGCTACATCAGTTATGAATGTAAAAATATTGCTTGAGCCCCGGAACCTCTTTCATTACAAATTAAATATTGGAGGCACACCTGTCCTGTCCTTTTGGCCAAAAACGTGTTGCAGGAATTCCCTTCATGCAAGCCATTGGTACTACTTCTGATTCAGACAGAGGCTGCATTATATTGGCCTGTAGCGGTGTGACAACTCACCCAGCAGCGCCTCCTGCTGGCCATCTGGGAATTTCCAGCTCTGGAGTGCCCTCTGCAGGCTGGTGTCCACTGGCCCCGTGTCCCTCCCACACCCCAATGCCCTTTTTCCTGGGGTGCTTTCCACTGGCAATAACCCCACACTCTGCCTCTGGGTCTCCCTTCCCTGGGGAACCCCCAACCCTCTAAACCCCACCTTGCCTCAGTCTGGGCTACTGCCAGTCATCATCAAGCCCCCCACCCTGGGGTGGACTGCAGTGTAACAGTCAGTCATCCTAGGCAAGGGGGGTTTGGACCAGCTGCCTTTGCGTAGGCCCCAGGACCCTCCTTAGGCCTCACTTCAGGCCTGCAGCCTGGGGAGTTGCTAGGCTGGAGTTCCCCAGCTTCCTTGCCTATTCCCCCAGCGCTGTTCTCTCTCAGGTACCCTGTCCTGCAGACAGCCAGGCCCTGCTTCTTCCCAGCCTGGAGAGAGACTGTTTTAGAGCCTGGCCACAATCTTCTGATAAGGGCCAGCTGGGCCCTAATTGATGTGGCCACCACAGCTGTGGCCGCTATTCTAATCAGCCTAGCTGAATGGCCCAGTAGTAGCCCTCTACAGGGCTGCTTTTTAACCCTTCCAGGGTTGGAGCAGGTAATTACCTCGCTACATGGTCCCAAAATCCTCCTCTTTCCCAACATACCTTGCCAAAGGAGAGTGACAGTCAGTTCCCCCTTGCCTCCTTCCATATGCCAGAGACCCATATGGTCTTACATAGCCACCTTGTCTCTTTTCAGTGAAGTAAGCCTGACTGGTAGCATGTCTTGAAAGCATCTTGGTAAGATGCAGAACTTGCATTGGATTTGTTTCTGGGTCTCTTCCACTCCTAAAAATTTGTCTCTAGCACTAGAGAAGAGAGAAAGTTCTGACAGAAACAGACAGCAAGACCAAATCTAGCTTATTAAGTATTGACTTTTCTTCCTTGCAGCCCTATTTATTTCCCAGTGATCATTTACTCATAGACATTGGAATACTGATATGCGCAAAATGTGTTTAGTGATGTATGCTATAGAAAATCTTAAACATGGGTTAGATTAAAAAGACAAACAAGTGCTGATTCAAGACATGAAACTAACATATTTCAAATAAGAATAAAATTCTACCATTTTGCTTTTAGTTTGTGCTGGAAATAAACTGTTGTCATTATGTTCCTTTCTCATCAAGGAGAGTTTCACATGAATGGGGAGAGGTTAACAGAACCCCTAAAGGAGCAGGGAAATCAGAAATCACACATGTACCCTAAATTGGTTTACAGGTTTTGCTAGGCTGTTAGCCACGAGACTGTCTGAGTGCTTCATAAACAGTAATGATTTACATATGAGGAAACTGAGATTCAGAGATCACACAAGAATAAAGTATAGAATTAAATCAGTTTAAGAGAGTAAGGGATTAAGAGAGAGTAACTCATCAATGAGTTTTAAGACAAAGAAATCTGTCAAATCAGATGAGTATTTTGCTGCTGCAGAATCAAATGTGTACATATCTTTGACCTTGGGTGTGTGATCTCCTGTCTCTATAAGATAAGAGTAAAAGAAAGTTAACAGGATTTTTTTGTGAGGCAAAAGTAATACAAAGGGCACACCTCTGTTTTGTTGCAGCTTACCATCTATTCAATTTTAGTGCCCTTAGCTTATAGTTTTCCCCTTTCAGAGCAACAAACTGAATAGAGACCTGTTTGTGCTATAATGGAAACTCACCAGCCTATCAAGGTGTGCCAGTAGTGTGTGAGACCCAAACAAAACACTTGAAAAGAAATAAAAAATAGCCATATGTCTAGAACCCGAATCTGTGTGCTATCTAACCAGTATTCTGTGAGTAACATAAAAGAGCAAGAAAACCATTTCTCTCTATCACATCATTTGTATTTCAGTGTTCTAATCTTTCTGCAAACTAATCAAATTAATCATCTGGATGAATGAGTACTCTTCTTGAAGAGTTATCTAAAATGTCTGGTACTGACACAGAAAAATGAACTGCAAGGCATTATAGCCTAGATCCTCACAGGTATTTAGGCTTCTAACTTGTATTGATTTCAGTGGAAGTTAGGAGCCTAAATACCTTTTTGAGGACCTGGGCCAATATCCTTGCTATTGTAATAAAATATTTTTTCTTCTAGGAGCACTATATTCATTTAAACAGTTTAGTTGAAAGCCCTGGATTATCTATCCAAAACACTATTGCAGTGTGGAAAGTGCTAGTCCGGGCTTTCTAACATTGCCTCACTAATGTTACTCATCTTCAGGGAGAAAGGGTATTTACTTATTTATTTTCTTCATCTTAGGATCCATGACCCATGAAATTCTTGGCCTTTCAAGCCTTTTTGGAAAAGGCAATAATTGTGATGGTGGGTTTTATGATATGGTCATCTCTGCTCTAATGGGAAACCAGCTCTTTTTATGCAGGCTGCTTATAATGAGTGCTTTTTAGCCTCAAACCAGGAGCTATGTTTCCCACACAGAGGACAGATTTACCAGGCAAACTCTGCAGTATTGGCCACCCTAAGTATTCCAAATGCATGAGTCTAGTCTTGATATTAGTGTAAAAATGATGACATTTTAAAATAACAAAGTCTGGGATCTTTTATTACTCTTCTCTTGTCATGGCGTTTAGTATTCATGTTTTCGAGCTTTTCTCTCCAACCATGAAGACTGAAACTTTTTTGTTTAAATTAAAATTGAGATTGTCAGGTAATCACTTGATTCCAGCACTAATGGCTTTTTTAAAGTCACCAAATATCATAAGACTCACAATAAAGAGTTGGCAATTTTTGAGTCAATCAGCATAGTTAGGTTGGATTGGAACTCCTCTATCTTTCCTCACTCTCACTCACTCACATCAGCTGATGGATAAGATGTCTTTATTTTATTAAAATAAACCTCAAAAGGTGATTGTGTTGTCCTCCCCCTGACAAAAGGTAATATGCTTTTGATTAATAACTTTTCTGTTTTTCAGTGCTGAAGGCATTTTGCCTTTCAGACTCTCTGTGGCTATATGAAAATTGGCTTGGGAATGGAGAGATCAAATCCATGCATGAGCATCATGGGGAGAATATATAATGTATGTACTAAGGAACTGATCTAACTATGCAATTTTAGTGAAAGAATTCAAACTTTTACATAAGAAAGGCCATACTGGGGCCAACGAGTGGTCCATCTACCCCATTATCCTGCCTTCCAACCAGTGCCAGATGATTCAGAGGGAATAAACAGAACAGGGAATTGAGTGATCCATCACCTGCCATCCAGTCCTAGCCTCTGGTAGTCAGAGTCTAGGGACACCCTAAACTCCCAGAGCATGGGAGTTGCATCCCTGACCATCTTGATGAATAAGCATTAATAGCCTATCCTCCATGAACGTATCTAATTCTTTTTGAACCTACTTATACTTTTGACTTTCACAACATCTCCTGGAAATGAGTTCCACAGGTGGACTGTGCACTATGTGAAGAAGTACTTCCTTTAGTTTGTTTTAAACCTGCTACCTATTAATTTCCTTGTGTGACCCTCTAGATCTTGTGTTATGTAAATGGGTAAATAACACTTTACTGTTCACTTTCTCCACTCCATTCATGATCGTATAGACCTCTGTCATATCCCCCCTTAGTCACCTCTGTCTAAATTGTCCCAGTACTTTTCATCTCTTCTCTGATGGAAGTTGTTCCACACAACTCGTCATTCCTAGTGCCTTTCTGCACTTCTCTCATTTCTATTCTATCTTTTTTTTTTTTTGAGCTGGAGTAACAAGACCTGCACACAGCAAGGTGTGGGTGTAGTATGGACTTATATAGTGTCATTATAATATTTCCTGTCTTATTTATTCCTTTCCTACTGGGTCTTAACATTCTGGAATTTTTTTTTTGTTTTGACTGTGGCTGCACATTGAGCAAATGTTTTTAGAGAACTATCCGCAATGACTCCAAGATCTGTTTCTTGAGTGGTAACGGCCAATTTAGAACCCCAACATTTTGTATGTATAGTTGGAATTATGTTTTTCCAGCATGTATTACTTTGCACTTGTCAACACTGAATTTCATTTGCCACTTTGTCATCTAGTCACCCAGTTTTGTGAGATCCCTTTGTAACTCTTCATTCTGCTTTGGACTTAAATATCTCGAGTAATTTTGTTTAGTCTACAAATTTTGCCACCTCACTGTTTATCCCCTTTTTCCAGATAATTTGATTAACATGTTTGACAAACACTGGTCCCACAACAGATCCCTGGGGGGACACAGTTATTAACTTCTCTACATTCTGAAAACTGACCATTTATTTCTACCCTTTGTTTCCTGTCTTTTAACCAGTTACTGATCCCTGAGAGGCCCTTCCCTCTTATCCCTGGACTGATTTGTTTGGTTAAAATACGTTGGTGAGGGACTTGTCAGAGTGGTACTTGGACTTTCAGAAATTGTTTATCAACTGGATCACCATTGTCAACATGCTTGTTGAAACTTACAAAATTCTGATAAATTAGTGATTTCCCTTTATAAAAGCCATGCTCCCCACCATCTATGTGTCTGATAATTCTGTTTTTTACTATAGTTTCAAACAATTAACCTTGTACTAAAATCAAAATTACCAGCCTGTAAATGCCAGGATCATCTCCGGAATGTTTTAAAAATAATAAGTTTTATACTGGTTATTTGAGCAGGGAATTGGACTAGATGACTTCCGAGCTCCCTTCCAATCCTGATACTTCTATGATTCTATGATACTCTCCAATCATCTGGTACAGAGGCTGATTTAAGCAATAGATTACATACCACAGTTAGCAGTTCTTCAATTTTATATCTGAGTTCCTTCAGAACTCTTGGGTGAATACCATCTGATCTTGGTAGAGTTTAATTTACCAGTTTGTTCCAAAACCTCCTCTATGGACACCTCATTTTGAGATAGTAGCTCAGATCTGTCAGATTTGTCACGCACTTAGTGGGGACGCACAAGATCAAATGTATAAAATCTCTTCCGAAAAATTGAATAGAATAATTTCGATATAATTTCGCACGGTAGATGTACCCTTTGTTGCTTATGTTAAGTCTTTCTTTAGGCCTGGGGCAATGTTTGGCTATGCTAAATATCTTACAGGCCTAGCAGCCCTGTGTTACAACAATTAATACTTAATTGCCTTTATAGTCTAATATACCCAGTATCTTTATCCTTGGCTACAGTGTCTAATGTGGCTTATTAGCTGTATCCCAACATTGCTAGATACCGCCCCCCCCCCCCCCCAATGGATTTAAATTAGACTGAGTAGCTGAAGAATGGTGGAGCGGGTGTTTGGGCAGCTGAAAGCTCATTTGCAATGCCTATGGACCTGTTGAGGTTCACATAATTATAGCATGCTGTGCTTTGCACAATATATGTGAGCCAAAGAGGAATACATCCAGAATGAGTGGACACACAATAGATCTGGCTTAAGTCTGTACAGGCAGTTACTCCGGATTTCCAGTGGGCAAGGAAAATTTGTGATGCTATTTGCTCCACATCATGGTACAGTGGGGAGCCAGAACATAACTTTGGATTGTGCTAGGCAACATTATGTGAGCTTTCCAGTAGCACCATAGCATCAATGGACCATTGCCACACAGTTGTTTTGTGACATGCATCTGTAAGATTCGATCCCCAGGAGTTGACATTAATATACCAAGTGAAAGCAGACAATTGTGTGAGGTTCCCTACACAAGTTTAACATCTTTAGCCATTGTTTTTTGTATATGCACTTTTGTGCTAACTTTGAGCAATGTTAACAGCTCTTTCACAGTGTTTTTTGGGGAGAACATAATCATCGGTAAAGTAATTAAAAAAATAGTTCTGTAAAATTTTGGATGTTACCCAAGGTTCCCTAAATCCAAAGCTCTCTAACCTTACTCTCTGTGAGGTGGTGTCAGGAAATAAATGAAGGGAGATGCATTACCTCAGTCTGCAATATGGCTGGCATAAATCACACAAAATCAAGTGTTTTCACTTAAAGCCTTGACTTTATTAGTCCCCAGCACTCTCACCAGAATGCCTTTACTCAAAGTCTCAGCTTAATTTAGTCTCAAGCACATACAAACACAATAGATTATAGAGCACCCCTAAACTGTCGTTACCCAGGGTCTGGAGTGGTCAAATGACAAGGTTCAAATGGCCAGCTATCTACCTGTCACAGCAGACTCAAAGAGTTGTCCACAAGGTCAAACCAAATTTCTCATACCTGTCTACCCGTTTTATGTTAGTAATGGCTACAATTATATCTATAACACATCAACAAAGAAAACCATTAAGCAAGCACTTTTTAAGTCATTAGTTATACAGACGTGCTTTTGCTGAGCCTGCAGTCTCAGGGTTCCTGACACACAGGTGCATGCGTGCACACATACATCCCAGAAGTCAAATATAAATAGACTTCCTGTTTTTCAGATGCTTACGTCAGCACATCAAGGAGGACACAGTCCCACACCTCGTGATTGCTGCCCTCCCATCCTGGCTTTACCTTAGTGATGCTAAGGCTGGTATGAGACTTTACAGGTGCTACTGTGGGCAATAAGCAAAATAATCAATATTCCATCCCAATAATTGGTAGTGGCTTGAGCACCTGACTGGTTGCTAAAAATGCTCCTTATCAGGAGGCTGCACTCAGTCCACAATGTTTTCTGACACAGTTGTTCAAAGCATCTTATCAACTGCTTTAAATGTGTTATTCTCTTATTTGTAAGTGGTAACTGGAGGCAGAGGGCACCACTCAGTGTCATATCTTCAGTGGTAATTTACTTTTATTCCTTTTGTCTATATTGACATTTAAATTATTAACAAATCTGTAAAGATATTTAAGTACCCTTCTTTTTTTCACTATGGTGCTTTGGACAGCAACAGATGTTTCAGAGCTTAGTTCCCTGTTCTCACCCCTGGGTTGCTTGTTTTTGAAGTTAGGAAATTCATCACTGTGGGAGAGGGGCAGGAGGTGGGGGAGAGAAACCTGAAAGCCAAGCAGTTTGTGATTATTACGCAAGAGTACTCCCAAAGATGCTAGTGCTTAGGGGTTGTTAAAACAGCTCAATGTCAGGTATTTGCAGTGTTCATTTTTTAGTTTTCTTTCTCTGTATTGTTGCCTGAACTATTTACAAGACCTTACTTGTCTCTTCCATTTCTGTTTTGGTACTGTGGACAGCACCGATTAGTTCAGAGCTTAACTCATTATCATGAATTGTGTTTTAAAAAATTAGGAGATTCATGGTGGTGGGACATAGTTCTTTGGCACCAAACAGTTACAGAAATCAGTCACATGCTGTAAATCCTGCTGATGTATCACAAATGTGTGGGAAATATACTGCTGATCATCTCAGAAAGCAAGCTGTACATACAAGGTAAGTGAATGGTAACTTTTATATAAAGAGCTAGATGAAACATAGGACAAAAACAGTTAGGAACAGCAAACAAAGAAAAACAAACAAACAAAGGGTCAAATTTCTAGAAAAATATGCAAATGTAACATATGCAATGTCCCATCTAGTGGCACCAAAACCACTTAGAGTTAAAGGTGTTTGCTGTACAGCCTTAGCTAACAGGTTTTAGCTCATGCATAGAAGCTCACACACTAAGTTTCAGAGGTACTCAGTTCAATGTTGCTTGCCGACGACCAGGGTCTGTCGGCATTGCACAAAGATCACTGCTTATGGACCCATCTCTTTCACCTGGAAAGGGGGATGAACGGCTGCAGAATATTGTGGGTTGGGAGGATAAACTTAAACATCTTTTGCCTGATGTTTGGGAACGGAACAGACTGAACTACGGGTACTGGACTGGTGGTTTCTGAGAGGGTTTTCAGGTGCCAGTGAAGAATGTTGTGTTGGATATCCAGCATGCTTATCACAGGGAGGTTTGGAACCATAGCCTCAGCAACAGACTGGTCAGCAACTAGATAAGGAGAGGAGCTGGAGAAGAAGGTGGTGGTGCCTGTTTGCAGAAAGGAGCAATAGCCATGGTCGCAAGCAGGCCCTGAAAGCATTCTGCCACCAGTTGTATGAGTGAATGATCTCATTCCCTCTGGGTATACTCCTGTTCCCTGTGGTGTGACTTGATTTCCCAGAACCAGTTCATCGGTGCCTCATCTTGCCTAAGAGCCTAGTCCTCCCTTGCCCTAAGGAACCCAAACTGCTCCTGACTCATTCTGTCAATGCCAGGGTCCTTTCCTCTCCTCTCTGCCTCTGATGCCCCTGGGGTGCTGCTTCTGCCCTACCTGTGGAAAGGTTTCATTGACAGCATCAGAATGTCCTACCAAGTCAAAGATGGGAGTAGCATTATATTTCATTTCTGTTTGAAGAACCCTAAGAAATCCCCCACATAACATAAGCTGTGCTGCCAAGGCCAAAATACTGATACTTTGGGGCATTTCAGAACAGACTGCAACTCTCAGTCTCCTTCCTTCTCACACAATGTTTGCAGCCCGCAAGGAAGGAGCTAAGGGTAATAATAGTAAGAGCCATGTAGTACTATTATAATGTAATATTTGCAGTGCATGAGGGGGCCAGCTAGGGTGGAGTTCAGCTCCTTTCGGGAATTTGTTTCCAGTTACCTATTTGTTCTTTAAAGGCTGGCCACAACTTGGAGAACATAGCAGTTTTGAAGATAGAAAGGAAAAGTTATTTTTCCAGTTCTGTGGAGGACACCTGGCCATTGTTATGCCAGAGAGATGTTTCTGCAAATGGTCAGCCCTCTACATATTGCTGAGCAGAAGAGTTTGGTGAGCTGTTGAGGTGGACCAAGCACATTTGCCCTGCTTTTAAAACCAGAATAACCAACTTGCATTGCTGCTTCATCAAAAATCTTCTGACTTATGTTTACAGGGCAGGGGGCAATTTGAGAGGAAATTCACTGTACTGTAAACTAGTGAATGGAGTTGCTATGGAAGTGCAGCAGAGAACCACAAAGAAAGTTCACCCATACCCCAGTCCCCCCGCCATATCAGAAAGTCCAGCGTATAGCCAGAGAACATCATTGAAAGGAACAGGGAAACTGAGTCACTCTGCAAGCATATTTTGATTTAGATTGGAAATGAGACTGAGTGTTAAAAATAGGATCATGGTTATAAGAGATAAACATATCTATTAGGCAATAATATATAACATTGTTCCAAAAATGATAATAAAACTGAGGGGGACAAAAAATGGGCATGGAAAAGGTTCCAGGAAGTGATATCAAAAATATTAGAATTGTTTAGCTTAGAGGGGGTAAAAAGAGCATATGTGATAGAAATCTACAGAATAAAACATGATATAGAGAAAGGAAATGATATTTTCCTATTTATCCTTCCTCAGAAGGCAAGAAGGGAGGGATGGCCAAGTACACTGGAAGGCAACAAATTTAAAAGAGAGAAAAGCAAATACTTTACACAATCTATAATTACCTGTGAACTCATCATCACAAGATATAACTGAGGCTAAGATCTCAGTAGGACCAAGAAAAAGGTTTTGAAACTTCTATGAATAATAATATCAAAACTTAATTAAGATATACTATAATGTATAAGGGATATAATCAGTCAATCACTAAGACTCATATCCACAAAGGTACTTAGGTGCCTAAATCCCAGACTTTGGGGTTTAGGTACATAAATTCCAGTTTTATACTCCACTGAAATCCACAAACTCCTGTTGAAACCTGTAAGCACCTGGGGGAGATTTAGGTTGGATATTAGGACAAAACTTTTTCATTAGGAGGGTGGTGAAGCACTGGAATGGTTTACCTAGGGAAGTGGTAGAATCTCCTTCCTTAGAGGTTTTTAAGGTCAGGCTTGACAAAGCCCGGGCTCGGATGATTTAGTCAGGGATTGGTCCTGTTTTGAGCAGGGGGTTGAACTAGATGACCTCTTGAGGTCCCTCCCAACCCTGAGATTCTATGATTTCTCCTATTTTTGTGCCACCTGAAAACTTTATCAGTGATGAATTTGTTTTCTTACAAGTCATTGAAAAAAAAGTTAAATAGCCAAGGTAGGGCCAAGAACAAATCCCACTGACAATCTTAATCAGGTCAGATGACTACAGAAGGCCCCAAGGCCTTTTAGTAAGCTAGTTGGTATAATCCATCAACCTCATGAAGAAACTTGCACAAATACAGACAGATATCATCTTTCTCTCCAAATGCAAACGGATGGACTGAAGGTGAAAAATCCATTGCTTTCTACATACTGCACAGACTACAGTGAGAGATTATGCCAGACACTATCTAAGAAACTGAGGAACCACCTGATCAGCATCCTGTACAGCAAACAGGAAAACATCAAAAAAGAGCTTTCCAACCTGGAGACCTTGATAAACAACCAACCCTCCACACAAACAGACTTTACTAAAATAAGACAGGAGATCTATATTACACACTTCACCTCTCTACAAAAGAAAAAGGACTGCAAGCTATCTAAAATCCTGCCTGCCACATGGGGCCACAGCAGTGGTACCCCTAACTCACCCAGCAGTATCGTCAATCTATCCAGCTACATACTCAGCCCGGCAGAAGAGTCTGTCCTATCTCGAGGACTCTCATTCTGCCCCAGCACCCCCCACAAACATGATACAATTCTGCGGTGATCTGGAAGCCTACTTTCGCCGTCTCCGACTCAAAGAATACTTTCAAGACTACATAGAACAGCGCACTGATACACAGACACCATCCCACCAGCAGCACAAGAAGAAGAACTCCACATGGACTCCCCCTGAGGGTCGAAATGACAGTCTGGACTTATACATAGAATGCTTCCGCCGACGTGCACAGGCAGAAATTGTGGAAAAACAACATCGCCTGCCTCACAACCTAAGTCGAGCAGAACGCAATGCTATCCACAGCCTCAGAAACAACCCTGACATCATAATCAAAGAGGCTGATAAAGGAGGTGCTGTTGTCATCATGGACAGGTCTGACTACCAAAAGGAGGCTACCAGACAACTCTCCAACACCAATTTCTACAGGCCACTTCCCTCAGATCCCACTGAAGAATATACTAAGAAACTGCACTGTCTACTCAGGACACTCCCTACACTAACACAGGAACAAATTAACATACCCTTAGAACCCCGACCGGGGCTATTTTATCTTTTACCCAAGATCCACAAACCTGGAAATCCTGGACGCCCCATCGTCTCGGGTATTGGCACTCTCACTGATGGACTGTCTGGATATGTGGACGCTGTACTCAGACCCTACGCCACCAGCACTCCCAGCTATCTCCGTGACACCACCGACTTCCTGAGAAAACTACAATGCATTGGTGACCTTCCAGAAAACACCATCCTAGCCACCATGGATGTAGAGGCGCTCTACACAAACATCCCACACAAAGATGGAATACATGCTGTCAGGAATAGTATCCCTGATGATGCCACAGCACAAGTGGTTGCTGAGCTCTGTGACTTTATCCTCACACACAATTATTTCAAATTTGGTGACAATATATACCTCCAGACCAGTGGCACCGCTATGGGCACCTGCATGGCCCCACAGTATGCTAACATCTTTATGGCTGACCTGGAACAACGCTTCCTCAAATCTCGTTCACTCACGCCCCTCCTCTATCTACGCTACATTGATGACATCTTCATCATCTGGACCCATGGGAAAGAAACTCTGGAAGAATTCCACCATGATTTCAACAGCTTCCACCCCACCATCCACCTCAGCCTGGACCAGTCTACACAGGAGGTCCACTTCCTGAATACCACGGTGCAAATTAATGACGGCCACATCAACACCACCCTATACCG